>JAOTOL010001157.1:0-313743 GCA_034440575.1 Imbricaverruca yamaguchii | reverse complement strand
AAACCAACCCATGCTATTTGACCTAAAAATAATACCGGAGGATATGGCTAAAAAAACGTTGACGGAATCTGGCTGAAATTTGCACAGCCGTATTCAGAGCCAAAGGCTACTCTGTGCGCGAGTTTTGGTCTCAATACAAAATCATGGGGTGAAGTGGATTGGCTGATCTGTCATGGAACGCACCAGGTAATTGTGTCGGGCAGTCTGTACTTCCGTGCTGACGGATGTGTGGGCTGTAAAGGGCCAGATTGCTGTGTAGGGCAGTCTGTCGGTGATGCTGTACTGACGGATGTGTGGGCTGTACAGGGCCAGATCGCTGTATCTGGCAGTCTGTCGGTGCTGCTGTACTGACGGATGTGTGGGCTGTACAGGGCCAGGCCAGACTGTGTCGGGCAGTCTGTCTGTGCTGCTGTACTGATGTGTGAGTGAGCTGTGCAGGGCCATATTGGTGTGTCTGGAAGCCTGTCGGTGCTGCTGTACTGACGGGTGTGCGGGCTGTACAGGGCCAGATCGCTGTGTCGGGCAGCCTGTCGGTGCTGCTGGACTCGCTACTCTGCGCGCTGGTGCCGCTTGTGGCGCTCACGAAGCAGGTGCCGGAATTGGACGGCTGTGACGAGCGCGACCTCGTCAAGACTCTGGACAACATTGCGTACTTCATGCCGGGTCTTTGAACAGCCGGTCAGGCGCCTATCCGCTAACGGCCGGTCCCAGGGGTGCCGACTGTCGTGCACGAACTGAGCGGGATATGAACAGGTAGGCGCCCGCCGACTGTCGTGTGGCCTGTCTGACCGGGACATGGGCAGGTAGGCGCCGACTGTCGTGTGACCTGTCTGACCGAGACATGGGCAGGTAGGCGCCGACCGTCGTGTGACCTGTCTGACCGGGACATGGGCAGGTAGGCGCCGACTGTCGTGTGACCTGTCTGACCGGGACATGGGCAGGTAGGCGCCGACCGTCGTTACCTGTCTGACCGGGACATGGGCAGGTAGGCGCCGACTGTCGTGTGACCTGTCTGACCGAGACATGGGCAGGTAGGCGCCGACCGTCGTGTGACCTGTCTGACCGGGACATGGGCAGGTAGGCGCCGACCGTCGTGTGACCTGTCTGACCGGGACATGAGCAGGTAGGCGCCGACTGTCGTGTGACCTGTCTGACCGGGACATGGGCAGGTAGGCGCCGACCGTCGTGTGACCTGTCTGACCGGGACATGGGCAGGTAGGCGCCGACTGTCGTGTGACCTGTCTGACCGGGACATGGGCAGGTAGGCGCCGACTGTCGTGTGACCTGTCTGACCGGGACATGGGCAGGTAGGCGCCGACTGTCGTGTGGCCTGTCTGACCGGGACATGGGCAGGTAGGCGCCGACCGTCGTGTGACCTGTCTGACCGGGACATGGGCAGGTAGGCGCCGACCGTCGTGTGACCTGTCTGACGGGACAGGCAGGTAGGCGCCGACTGTCGTGTGACCTGTCTGACCGGGACATGGGCAGGTAGGCGCCGACTGTCGTGTGACCTGTCGACCGGGACATGGGCAGGTAGGCGCCGACTGTCGTGTGACCTGTCTGACCGGGACATGGGCAGGTAGGCGCCGACCGTCGTGTGACCTGTCTGACCGGGACATGGGCAGGTAGGCGCCGACCGTCGTGTGACCTGTCTGACCGGGACATGGGCAGGTAGGCGCCGACCGTCATGTGGCCTGTCTGACCGGGACATGGGCAGGTAGGCCCCGACTGTCGTGTGGTTCGTGTGGCCGGGACATGAGAGGGAGACCGCAAGTTTCTTCTGCCGCGCCGATAGTTCGCAGGGCCAAGGTGGTACTGTGAGATGACACCCAGTATTGTCCGAGAGGCACCCGTCCATGCAGTGGTCTCGTACGACCGCGTGATGGTCTCGTATTCCTATGCGATTGGTCCGCGCGCTCAGTTGGTTTGGGCGGCGTGTTCACGTGAAGTCGCGATCCACGTCTAGTTGACAGGCATGTATAGGTCGGCAGTCGGTGGAAAGTAGTTTATTCGGATTCTTGTAGCCAGTTAGAACTTGACAATATGTCTTTAAGATCAGGTGGGGGCGGTGGTATGCAATAGCGTGAATTAAAGACTAATTTACAGATGTTTGCTCCACATTTAACACAGGTTTCCTTTTTAATGAAGTCGATGCGCCTTAAAGCCCTAATAACTAACTAATTTGTCAGACAATTATCATGAAAGATAGCATTGGTATCATCTCGATAAATACCCCATACCCGTATTTAAACTCCTACATGGCATCATTTTATATATATATATATATATATATATATATCTTTCGTGGCTTCAACATGGAAATAGCGAGCATTACACAACGTTTGCAGTGCCCAACGCAGTCGCTGCGCCCTAAAGCCTCTACCACCACCATCAGCAGCAAAAGAAAGCTGGTACAGTCTGAATGCGTGTGTAGTGTATTATGGCACCACCCAATCAGTAATTGCAGCCGTAATATACATTAAGATGCACGCACAGCGCTAAGAAAGCGGATTGTTTTGGAAATGTAAGAGCTAAATGTTGCTGAGGTGGTTTAATATTTCTTGGCCGTTATCGAGTTTTTAAGCTAGCGTAAATTGGTTTCGACTAACTTTTGTAGGAAATTAATTTCAGCAGGCAAAAATGCCAACCTCGGTGAATGAAGCTGTATGCTCATCGCATACGTTGTCTTTGGTAGTAGCTCATCCGCATTACTGTAATGTCCATTGTACCATGCGTTCATGATAGGGGCCCATTCCGCCTCTGATCCTGTGAGTCGAAGGCCTGTGCCTGGTTTGATAGTGCATTAGATAGTAATGTGTGTCGTCTGTTTTCGACTTACGATTGGGATGTGTTTGCTGGTGTCAGCTGTGGGACGTGACGTAACGCACGCGGTCACGTGTTTAGACATCACCAAAAGTATCGGAAATCAGGTAGGACGAAGTGCTGACATTTGGTACAGTTGATACAATTGTTGCGCATTTTGGCGGGTTTCCGGTGTCTGTAGAATGTAGCGCGAGTCAAATGAAGAGGGAAACCCGGAGAAGGGCCGTTCCATGTTTGTAATGCCCAGTCCCAAAAATTTAGCAAGTTACGACTTCACCTAAACGCGGTGCGGTACATTTGCCATTGCTGTGAGATGATGTCCCGACAATGGTGCGTCGCTGCGGTGCCGAGGTGGTCTAATCAAGGCCAAAGCCGTTCGTCGAGTCGCCCTATTACCAATAGTGACCGCATGCTGAAAGCTGTTCATATTTGTGACTATGAAATACACATCATCACCAACTGATGCTTGTCTTTAACCTTGGGTGTGCTGAACTGTGAGTACTGTGTACTGTACTCTGAACTGAACTGTGAGTACTGTGAGTCGGTGCTTGGGGAGTAATGGCGACATGGAAGCTGGAAATACTTGTACTTGAATGCTTGACATTCGCTAACACCTGTCACAATGTAACTGACAATAAGTAATCGGTAACCAGAGAAGGCAACAAGCAGACAGGAATTTCACAAGACCAACACATCCAGCGCAGTTGGGGTGTCCAAACGTCGGTCCGACCAGCGACTCTCGTCGGTCGAGTTCGGTATTAACCGCACGTGACACGACTGGAATTTGTGTTCACCTTGGGAATGCGAGGAGAATGTGGATAGACCGCAAGGAAGAGCCTGCACTGCATCGCATGGTCAAACAGAACATCTAAACTGTTCTTGGCACATTTGTTGTGTCTTGTTTACGAGCCTCAACCCTCGCAGTTTTCTAACACGAAAGTATGGTGTGGCTTGTTAGAGAAAGTCAACGTTGCAATGAGATTCGATAGGCCTTGGGTACACCCCAGTGTTAAAATAATTTCTCCTCAGATGCGAGATGTCGAAATGAGTGCAGTAGGATGTCAAAATTATCGTGAAAATGTTGTGATGTTAAGTAAAACAAATCCGGTTTTAAGATACGTGCCTACGTATTACTGCGCATTGCGTGCTTCAAATGGTACCAAATTTGAGGCACCAATATCAGCGATAATGATGCAAACCCTATGCTATAAACTTGTATAACATAACATGCCATACGCAATCCCTTCGCCTGGAATTGCACTACGGGATCTTTATCACGACCCCGGACAGGTTACGGTGAGCGCAAGCATAATAGGGGACGAGTAGCCTAGGGACGAGTTGCTTGTCTCACAATCGAAAGGTTGTGGGTTCGAATCCTACCTGTTGCTACTCTTCGTCCGCGACCAAACGGCGTGAGAGATTGGCGATGCTGCATGACTCAACGGTCGATGTGTCGTAAAACCAATAACCAACCAATTACAAGCATAATACTTCTTCATGGGACAGTTAGAAACGAGGCATGGAGACTTCACACAAACGCACCAAGAAGTATGTGTTGTTGTTTATTGGTTGGTTCACGACACACTTTATGCACATTCACGGCTAATGGCGCCGCCCACACTTTCGAAGTATGATGTGGATACTTCTTTTGGAAGTATGTCGGTTCAGTGTTCAGTAAGTAGCATATTCCACCATATTTCGCGAATAATTTATCACTGGTCCACCCACACACCAAGAAACTGGACGCCCGTCCAAACTGTATGAGGTTACCTATCATTATCATCATCGTTGGGTCCACGCAACGGCATTCAGGGCAAAAATGAACATCCGTAGTCCTTGGAGTGGGTATACTGAAACCGGTTTTGCCACACCACTCCCATCACTTTGAGTGCAGTCAGTTGGAGTCATCTTTGTACCGTCCGCGCCGCGCGAGAGGAGCACCACACTCTAAAACCATCCACGAATAGTGCTCGACCCACCCCGCCGTGCGTTTTATGACAACTCAGAGTAGTGAGCTTCTATTCAGCTGACGGAGTGCCCATTTGTGGTGCCACCTACAATCATACGCTCAGTCTTGCAAAAATTGTTCTCAGTAGAATCAGCACGGAGCACTTATAATTGTGCTGGATATGACGGAATGGTACATTATTTGTATTTAATAAAAAAAACTTACTTGGTTAGATTTAACAACCTAGACAGCCAAGGTTGGTTTCAATTGATAGTAAAATTGCCAGTGATAGTTTATAAATACATGGCAGTGAACCATCAGATATTTTTTAACCGATGGAACCAAGCGCTATGGATGTAAGCTATGGTACCAGTAAAGTAAACCCATCTTAAATAGTTCATTTGTTGTTTTTACCCAGCATATGAGTGACAAGTTTATACCTCGCAGGATTCAAGATTGGTTACAGAAAGCTTAGTGGAAAAAAATGAACTGCCCTCCGCATTATGGTACAAGGGAAAAATGAGCTGATTAGTGCTGAACGAATGAATGGCTGAATTAGCTAATTAGTGTTAGCATGGATGACCTTTTGCTGCAATATTGTGGAAGTACAAAGTTACCTTGAGCCGTTATTAGTACATTTTTCGAAGTCACCTCGACTACGGAATACAAATATGCCAAGTTGTGTCAAAATAAACAAAGATGATCAGCTTTAAAAACATTAGTAGAG
Organism: Imbricaverruca yamaguchii; assembly: GCA_034440575.1. Lineage (NCBI taxonomy): Eukaryota > Metazoa > Arthropoda > Thecostraca > Neoverrucidae > Imbricaverruca > Imbricaverruca yamaguchii. The sequence goes on along the minus strand of JAOTOL010001157.1, from coordinate 308,245 downwards.
GCAGAGTTCCATCCGCTAGAAATTGTTATGTTAAGGAAAGGGTTAAGTTAATCCGGCTTATGTGGCATCCGGTTATATCAATTAAGCAAGAGAGGAAGGATGAGACGACGGAAAATACAAAACGTAGCGTAAAGAGCCGATACATTGATGTCATACAGGTTCATGTACATGTATACATATACGCATAGGAATCAGGACATTTGGGGGGTGGGCAGCTTCGTAGCCTACGAACAGGCTCCACCACCCACCTGCAACCTGAAACGAAGCGGAGGCCCGGCCCCCAGAGCGAGTCGTGGGCGTCAGGCCCGACCTTGTATGTGTACCTTGTATGTTTTAAGTTAGCACTTGAAAAACCATGAGAAGGCGGAACCAAGCTGCTTGGAAAACCCGTAGGTAAAAAGCAAGCGCAATCTATGAGGAAAAACTCAGTTTTAACCAATTTGGATCGGTTCCTGCCTACCTAGTGTGAAAACCTCTACATATGTGTTTTACGAGAGGAAGACGTGTGTAACGAAGTCATTAGCTACCGAGGAATGTAACACGTGTCATATAGCTTTTAACTTCACATCAGATCAGCTTGAACCGGGTAACGTGTGACAGAAAAATCAGATCAGTTCGGAAAGTCTGGTGTCATGTAAAAGGCGGAAAAGTAGCTCGAAGAGTGCCAAGTGCTCATTTGCGAGGGGAGCCCGAAGCGCAATTTGTGAGCGGATGTTGGCGAAATCCTAGAGAATGTCTCGACGATGAGGAGCATACGTTGCACAGGTAAGTAAAGCATGGGCGACAGTAACGCGGACCCGACATGTGCTGCAAAGTCGAGGGCGGCGTGATCGATAAAAAAGAAATTGTGTGCCGATCTGGCGTGACCGAGGCGAAGTCTGGCGAGCACCACCTCCTTCAAACGGGAGTGCTGGTTTGAGGAGGGCCAGTTGGAGAGTATGGGCTTGATAGCATGTAGGTGTGCGGTGTTGTATGACCAGCAGGCCCGAATGTATTTTTTAAATCAATTATTCGCTATGGATAGGAGATTCCGTGGGGCACCGGAACTCCATCGTTTGGTGGGGAGGGGGGAGGTCGATCGCTGCCCGAACAAAACCACCAGCTCGATCATTCCCCGGGATACCCCTTTGTTCGGGGACCCAGAGTAGAGTGAGCTGAAAGTGTGCGTGATTGCCATTGTAGATGTGTCGGATGGCGTGGGGTGTGGGGTGCGTGGTTTTGTGTGATTGCGAGGGCATCAACGGAGGATCGTGAGTCGGTGCAGGTTGTAATAGGGACATTGATGTGTTCTGCAATGTGCTGGAGGCAAGTGAATATGGCGACTAATTCTGCTGTGCATGCCGAATGATGAAGTGTTAATTTGGCTTCACCGGTGTCGGACCGGCCGCAACAGGCGGCGCTCCTACCGTTGCTGGTACGGAAGCTGCCAGTGTAAGAGAAAGCGTCCTGTGGGCGGGCCTCTTGATATTAAAAAAATACTTGAACGTCGATGGAGGTGAGTATGATTTCATTGTGCCTGAAGAGATACTCAAGTTTGGGGTGTTTCATGCGCCAGAATGGGAAAGGGAGGACTCGGTCAGGGGTTACATCTGGAAATTTCTGTGTGGATGCGAAAACTTGCTTAAAGCGAATGCTGAATTTATTACAAGAAGCAATGTTGAATTTATTTATTTTTGTTTTTGGAGCGCCGAACCGGGGATTTGGACCATATATTTGGGAGGTGATTTAGCTGTGTTATTGTCCTGAAGTGGTATCTAACGAGTCGTAGTGTTCTGCGGTGTTGTAGGATAGGGAGATTGGCCTCACCCCGGAGACTGGTGGTAGGAGTGGTGCGGTGCGCTCCGGATCTTGTATCCATTCTGGTGATTTGTTGAGTGGGTGAGGGGATATATGATCGAATATAAACGCATTGTATTACAAAATTGAACGAAGTGTTAGTACGCTACTATAATTGTACTAGGCATTCATTATAATTTAATTATCCAGGCAGGCATAATTAATTATCAAGCATCTAAATTTATACCTATTTGCGACATCACTGATGATACTATCGAAGTCCGACTAAAAAGGATTTAAATGCCCCTTTCGAAATGGACCAGATTATGTATCTAGTGTATGTCAGGCTAACCCGGTTGCTTCTGCTAAAGTAGAGCTCGTGTAAAAGTCAATGACCTGCCACATTCTACGCCAAGTTCAACAAGAAACATGGGAGCATCGCTGATGTAGCAAAGACGGGTAGAATATCGATAATATATTTTCAAACACGAACCTTCCGTAGGTTACTTCCAGTCGGAACCTTCTCTTGGAACATAAGTTAGCATAACCAGAAATTCCAAGACTGGACGAACAACCCGATTGCACCTACTGTATATCAATATCACACGATGGCGGATTACACGGTTCCATATGCATCCTATTCATCCTGATCACATGTGAAGCCTAGACGTGGAGGCCTAGCAAAAGCAGGGTTGGTAGTTCCGCCGGCTAAAACTATGTTTTGCTACTTACTTATTTAAACTGACAGTACATGGCACACATTGACAGAAAGGCAACAACATTTAAAGAAGCACATAGCAAATCAAGAAGCACTTACAAAAGGAGCACGCCATGCATCGCTCCGACAACGTTCCCAAGGTGTCGAAAGAACAGCTTTCTCTTCTCACTGATTACTGGGACCTTTGGACACCCAGACGGCAAACTAGCATGACATTCGAAATAATGGATAAACAGAATTAGCTGGTGGTAAGACTCAAAATATTTGTTGAAGAATTTGGGCAATTATCTTCCAGCCAATGTGGAACCTCCAACGTACACATCGATCGTTTTGCTTCTTGGGCGCAGTGAGCTTGTGATGATAGCCGACATTACATATCAACACAATTTGCTCCTTGAGCCATTATTTACTGCCAACCAGCTTACAATGGCTTAAGTCACCGCATAAATTCATTTCAGCCAGCTGTTGCCAACCCAGGACCGGAACACCCGAGTACTGAAGGTGCTAGTCACCACCGTCTCCCCCGTCGGGCGGCCGGCTGGGGTACGCAGCCGGCCCCCGAACCGGGCAGTCAGCAGCCACAGTTTGCAAAAAAGGACGGCTTTCTCAGCGGCGGCACCTCCCACTTCCTGTCGCCAAGACCAGGCGCCGCACCGGCACGTTCGGCCGGAGCCGGCCGCTGCTGAAAGACGGTCCCCACACACGTATATACACCTGTCCACCATCACCCTCTGCTGCCCGACCACGCTCAAATGCCACCGAGCCGATTTCAATCTCGCGCCGCACCGATCACGTCCGACTACCTGTGGACGACGCTCTACGGTCGGTCTAGCTAGCATGACAGGGACACCCTGAGAATGGAGCCAGACAGTGCTATGATGACGCCATGAGAAAGAACGCACGGTCTGCTCCCAGGTACTTTCAGTTTGCCTTAGCTGGCCTGGCAGCGGATAAACTTGACCTGACCCACATGACCGCATAGCGCGGAAACGCGAGTCTGGCGTAGCCGTGGCAACAGCGGGAATCTGAGCCTTGCCTAGCTGTGGCAACGGCAGGAACCATACCCTGGCCTAGCTGTGGTAGGTGGAAGTCAGACCATGACCTGGCTGTGGCAACAGTGGCAACCACAGCCAGGGATAGCCGTGGCAACAGCAGGAATCTGAGCCTGGCCTAGATGTGGCAATTTGGAACCAAAGCCTCGCCTAGCTGTGACGACAGCGAGTACCCGAGCCTGACCTAGCTAGTGCGACTGGAGTACCAGAAGTTGGAGCGAGCAGCGCCTCCTGAGGATGCCAATGGCCTGCCCAACTCACTACGACAGGACATACTCTACACCCACCGCCGCTAACGCCACATAGAATACCATGGGCCTGCCGTGGCCGGTGTGGCAGCGATGCCGTCAGGTTGCCCTAGCTGGTACGACATGGTATACTCTGCGCGGTCGAGTCGTCCCCGGCGCCGAGGCGTTCGCCGAAGTTGAGCAGCAGCATGTCGACCGGGTCGGCGTTCATGCGCTGCTGGTTGGCCTGGGCGGCCATCTCGGTGTCGGCCACCGAGCGCGACTCGGCCACACCCTCGCTCAGCGGGCTCCACAGCCGCACGCAGCTGTCGATGCCGCTGCTGGCCAGCAGGCAGAGCTGCGGGTGCGGCTGCAGGCAGTTGACGATGGTGCCGTCGCCGCGCAGCAGGCGCACTATGGCCGCCGTCTGACGGTCCCACACGAAGAACGTGCCGTCGTCGGAGCCGGCCACGATGAACTGGCCATCACTGCCGTCAATGGAGCGTTGTCAGTTCTGACAGCTCCACACGCACAGGTCATCTGACAGCTCCATATACAGCGTCGGTTTGACAGCTCTGTATACAGCGTCAATCTGACAGCTCCGTACACAACGTCAGCCTGACAGCTTCGTACACAGCGCCAATCTGACAGCTTCGTACACAGCGTCAGTCTGACAGCTCCGTACACAGCGTAAATATGGCTGGAATTACACACACAACACCAATCTAGCTGAAATGTCTGCCTACAGCGTCAATCTTGCAGGTTTGCACTCGGCACAAATCTAGCTTAGTTCCACAGCATCAGCGGTGAGAATGTGGCAGTGTCAACATCCAATGTCTCACATCAGCCCACACGGCACACTGCGATGGCATACGATCCTGCCACGCACCTCGATCCAGGCTGAACCTTGTCAATGCCGTGCGAAAAAACCAAAGCAAGCATTCGTACAGCTGACGTTGACCAGGGTACCGGCTATAACCAATAAAATTATTACAAAAATTGACATGCCGAGACTGGGAAGAATAGAACTAGGGACATGAACCTCATGCCTCCCCATTGTAGGGATAAAAAACGGTGTCATTAGAAAACCAGGCACGAGCAGAGTCGCAGTCATGAGGTCTCTCACTCAGGAAGAAAAAATGCACTAGGTTAAACAAGAAATTTTTAGCTTTTCACCAAGCAAAGCTATTTTCGGCGCGATTCACGCGGCCCAGACTTCCTTTGTTCCTCGACACTTTTTCTCGGGGCGCCACATCCCCTGTGGAAAATTCGGGCTGCGCCACTGGGCACGAGGAGGTACTTCCACAACTGTCCCTCCCGTGGCCAAGTCCAGTTTGCATGGTATTCCGGGAGAGTCAAGCCATCCCGCATCGCTACATAATCCAACGTCGCCTGCGGTACTACGACCGCTGACAGGTGTTGCCACTTTTCAAAATTCTGAACTTTGAAGCTGTGAGGTTTGCGGAATACAGGGTGTACACAGGGTGTGCCATGAGGGCTTTGCAATACTGTTTTTGAAACATTGGGACTCTGAAAAACCGGTGTTTGGAGATAATCGGAATCATCCTTTTACAGGGCTAAGCCAAATGGCCCCTATGGCTCTTGTTTTAAATTTTGATGTTTTACTGAATTCGTTGACCAAAAGGCGATTCGGAGGCTAAACTCTGCAATATCAATGTGAAAATCCATGATCAAAACGGCTGCAATATAAAACAAAGTTATAAGCAACAGAAACAAAAGCAGACGTCCACATCATGTCGAGGGCCAGAGCGACTGAGGCCGTACCGTCCGAAGAAGTTGGCCTCCTTGATGTCGGTGGTGGTGTTGCAGTGTCCGCAGTAGCGGCCCCAGTAGTCGGCGGCGCCGCGCCGCCAACACAGCTCCTGTGCCGTCAGTGACTCGGGCGTTATCCCCAGCTGCCGCTCGAACCTCACCATCGGGTCGGTCGCCAGGTTGGGCTCTGTCGAGATCCACCAGCTGTGACTTTTGTCCACAAAATGACCGGCTAGCCAGGACAGTCTCGGGCAGGGTCGCAGTGGTGTCTGCATGTCTACAGCGGGACTGACTGGCCAGGACAGTCCCGGACAGTGTCCACATACAGACACCACGTACAGGCATGTACAGACACCATCACAGACGCGTACAGGTGTCTGTGATGGGGGTGGCTGAGCGGTTAAGGTGTTGGCCTCTGGGTACCAAAGGTCCCGGGTTGGACACTCGCACCACTCCGGACATTTCCCAATCTCGCGGCCCACCAGCGCAACAGTATGGGCGGCACCATTATCCGTGAATGTGTATAAAGTGTGTTGTGAATCACCCAATAAACAAACACTGGGGTCTGTATGTCTACAGTGGGACTGACTAGTCAGGACAGCCCCGGACAGTGTCACATTGGCGTCTGCAGGTCCACAGTGAGGACCGACTGACCAGGACAGTCTCAGGCAGGTCCACAGTGGTGTCTGTATGTTTTCAGTGAGGACCGATTGGCCAAGGCAGTCTCAGGAAGTGCCACAGTGGCATCTGAATGTATGCAGTGAGGACTGATTGGCCAGGGCAGTTTCAGGCAGTGCCACAGCACAGTGCATAACAGGACCGGCAGCTACAGTCCTGTGGTCGGCAGTTGAGCGCTTCAGGCCGTCCGCCCTCGACGATTCCTGCACTGCAAGGAAATGAGCGTATGCCGATTTTATAATACATATAGTGTGCGTGAAACCACGAGAAGCGGCAAAGCTGTTCATGTGGGAGTCGGCAAACCAATGCGTCGACATAATGGCAGAGTCGGATATCTCCAAAGAAGTTCTAACGAAGAGAACCGAAGGTTTGTTTATAGAGGAAGGACCACATTTATTATTTAATTCTAGGTGGATATTTGGTATCTGGTAAGCAACGTCCAGTCACCGCCCTGATAAAACAGATCACAGCACTTAGCGTAGCTCGGCGGGACAAGCATGAAACAAGGCAACCAAACTATAGTGCGGAGTCTTGCCTGATTTACCACTATTTCCTCGGGTAGGTACCAGTAGGTTATCAGGTGCCAAAATATCATAGGGAGGGTTAAAAACTGATCACCCACTCCTGGTCCGGCGACAAGTGCAGGAGAGTGAACTGGCAGCGCTCACCGTTCTCAAGCTGGAGCAACGCGCTCTTGAGGTCGCGCTCCAGCATGCGGACGGCGTGGCTGTCGGCCTGCTCGACGTGCAGGCGTCTGAAGCCGGCTAGCGCCTTGGCAGCCGCCTGCACCTGGCCCAGCTCCAGCAGGCACAAGCACATCCGGAAGCCGGCCTTCACGTGGCCCGGCTGCAGCGACAGCGTCCTCTGGCAGTCCCGCAACGCCGCGTATGCGTCGCCGTGCCTGCCGTCACATGGCACACTCAGGGTGGCTGTCATCCAATGGCCCGTCTCACCCCAGTCACGGTCTCCTCGCTCACGGCGGCTGTCCTCACGGTCTACTCCAGTCGCGGTCTCCCCCAGTCACGGCGGCTGTCCTCCACTGGCCCGTCCCACCCAAGTCACAGTATCCCCGGTCACGGCAGCTGTCCTCCACCGGCCCGTCCAACCATAGTCACGGTCTCCCTCGGTCACGGCGGCTGTCCTCCACCGGCCCGTCCCACCCCAGTCACAGACTTCTCGCTCACGGCGGCTGTCCTCCACTGAGCCGTCCCGCCCCAGTCACGGTCTACTCCAGTCGCGGCGGCTGTCCTCCACTGGTCTGTCCCATCTCAGTCACGGTCTCCCCAGTCACGGCAGCTGTCCTCCACTGGTCTGTCCCATCTCAGTCACGGTCTCCCCGGTCACTGCAGCTGTCCTCCACCGGCCCGTCCCGCCACGGTCACAGTCTGTTCCATCACGGTGGTTTTCCGCCATTGACCCGTCTCACTCCAGTCATGGTCTCCCCCGCTCATGTCCTTACTTGATGCTTCACTGATGCACTGATTCCACCATAGCTCAAAACAATTCCCTGGATATAGACCATGCCATTTTTACCTATTGTTACGGCCAGATAATCGTTGGTCGTAGGTAGTTGAAGCTTAATTGGGGTGAGGCCATCAGTCAGCAATGAGTTATCGACGGCGTTGGTCATATAGCGCCCATTAATAAATTAAGGAATCACTACGAGAATATCAACAGAGGACACACATTACCACACAGTGTTGCCGGTGTGTTTTATGCATGGTGTCGAGACACTCACCAGGCGCGCTTCATGTAGGCCGCCGCCCGGTTACTGTACAGAGTGGGTACATTGGCTCGCCGCCGGATGGCGACACTGTTGAGCTGGATTGCGAGGGAGTAGCGCTGCTCCTGGTGACACGTGTTGGCTTCCAGGCGGAGCGAGTCCAGCCGAGGCGGAAGAACCACAGGCGTCGGTCGCCACCGTCCGTTGCACTGTGCCGCCGACGCCTCTGTAGTGTCACACGTACACTGGTTGTCACACCACCACGCAACGTCACATCAAACAAGCCATCACACCATCACATAGAACATCACACTGTCACACTCCCATACAAATCGCCACATGCATACATAGCGTATCACCAACACCTATGCACAGACACACAGAACCAAAATCGGCAATTGCCACAGCCACACCGTTATACTGGCAAACCGCCATCCTTTGTACGAAGAATGTCGACAGCTTCCAACCATGCTGCTCTGTTGACCTGTTACGAGGGGAATGTGGGTGCTGACTGATAGCTTAACTGTCGAGAGGGAGATGGAGTGGGAAAGGGTGGGGTTAGTGGGGGCGGCGGCGGCGCTATGAGTCAGACGTCTGGCCTGCCTGAGGGAGAGTGGGCGAGGTGTTGACTCTGATGGCTTAACTGTCAAGAGGAAGCTGGAGCGGGAAGTGGAGGGCTGGGAGGTGGCGGCGGCGCTATGAGTCAGACGTCTGGCCTTTCTGAGGGAGAGTGGGCGAGGTGTTGACTCTGACAGCTTAACTGTCAAGAGGGGGTGGGCTGTGGCGCCGAGTCAGACGGCTGACCTGGACTGGTGAGCGGGGCTATGTTGAACATGTCGACCATGCGAGGGTGTACGGCGTCGAACAGGTACACCTGCTCGCCTCCGAGGTTGGCCAGCAGCTCCGATCCGTCCACGTTGTAGGTCACGTAGGTGACGGCTACCGAGCGCAGCCGGTTCCGGTGCGACTTGCCGGTCTGACTGGATCGCGCGAGGTGACCTGTGAAATCAGGCTGAGTCACGTGGCCATTGATGGTCAGACAATCGGTTCTGGAGAGCTATGGAAACATATGGCTTGGCTGGTTATTTGAGTCAAGAACAGATCGCTGATCAATATGCCAATCAGAAGCATATATACATATATATATATATATATATATATATATATATATATATATATATATATATATATATATATATATATAAAAGTAAAGCCGTTGTTCTCCTGAATCGGAGCAGCGATCGAAATGTTTCGCTCAAAAAGTCAGCAATGAAGCATCTTAATGTATTGTCAAACACTACTGAGCAGTTACATAATCGAACACAGCCTAACACCTCTCACAGTGGTGGGCATGGATAGCAGCCACAGACGTCCGTGCTGACCTGGTGTGTGCTGACGTGCTCGCTACGCACACCACCGCCTGAGGACAGCTTTTTGCGGCGAACACGTGCAGCCGTGAAATGAGACAGTGAACTGGCCGGCAGGACCGCCATTCCTCCTCACCAGCACACCCCTGCCGCACTGACCCGGCGAGTAGTACTGGACGGCGCCGTCGGGCAGGCCCGAGTCGGAGGACGACTGCGAGCTGGCCACGCTCGTCAGCCGCACCATACGCCGGTCGTACACGCGCACGAACGGGTCGTTGGCGCCGACGGCGAGCAGGTCGGGCCGGCACGGGTTCACGGCCACACACTTGGCTTCGGCGCTGCGGCCGCACTGGGCGTGCAGGTTGATCAGCACGCTGCCACCGCCGCCCGACTGCTGGCACTGATGCTTCATACGCAGGTCCAACTGCCTGACAAGCAGCATAGATACATCGAGACTGTTAGTGTCATCAACCGCAGCTTACCTAATCTCCAAACGGCGGCACGCGCACGCACACGCGCGCACATACACATATATACACGCATATATGCATATATTTTGTAAAGATTATATATAATATATATCTGCGTATATGTGTGCACAACCTGAATAATAATGAACCAATTTGCATGCATATCTGTACTGAAAAAGATATGTAATATGACGCATGACAGAGCAGACGGGCGAACGGCGCTGTCCACTCACATGATAAGTCCGTCCTCGCCGGCCGACCACACCAGGTAGGGCAGGTGTGGCGTGACGGCCAGTCGCTTGACGCGGCCTGTGTGACACGAGCACTGGTGGGTCATCTCGCGGAATGCCACGTCCAGCACCTTGATCTGGTGGTCAGCCGCGCACGTGGCCACCAGCCGATCCTCCGACTCCGGCAGAAACTGAAACATGCAACACACAGCCGGTTGCTGCGTGCCGTCCGCCGCACTCGGCTCTCACATGCCATAGCATATGGGCGAGGATTCGACGGAGCTCCACCCAAATGAAGTACGACGCAGTAGATATGGTGTACTTTGATGCTTGTGAGCCACCCAGTTGCCACAAACAGACACCTCACCGTTGTAGACGCAATAGCTTTATTTTGCCACGGCGAAAGCTCAATTGGATTGGGTTGGATTGGTCTCTTCTGCCTGGCAAGGAGACGCCATACGGACTATATTTCGCCTCCAGCTGACATGATTCAATGTCAACGGCAACACCATATCGGGATGCGGCAACGGGGTGACCACGTCGGAACATTGGCGGCACACAAGACACTCCGTTAAATACTTCTGCTTAGCAATTGTTTTGCTTCGCTACTCATCTAACAACTACCATTTAGGGGCAAGGTAATGGGAGAGATCGACTGCTGCTTTTACATCGGTGAATGAAACAGTCCGGCCTGCGGCCGATCGGTCGGCTTTGCACCCCCACAGCTCCTGTCTTTATAATGGGCTAAACAAAGATTCGGTACGGAACCAAAAATTGCAAAACTATAAATAGAGTTTAACTCCCTAACCTCTTTGAAAAATAACGTCCTTCCAAGGGCGCTTCTGAGCCATGCCTTCATTTCACACCACTTCCAGCATGAGTCGTTTCTCCGTTCCATGAAAACATCGACGAGTTATATCCATTGACACAGGTATTTCGAGCCATCACTAATGGAATAAAGCATATTGTGCAGCGTCGTCCGCCACGCCGTACTTTGATAATGACGAAAATAGTGCATTTGTGACTCATGCTTCGAAACGTCTCCAGTGACTTTCATACGTCGCATTTGATGTGCCAGCACATATTGCCATATATTTGATCTCTGGCAAAAACATGGACAGGCTTCACGCATGTAGCCTGACGCTATTGCAACACCACAGTTCATGCTTACTTTGCAAATACCTCGTAAAACTGTTCCAGCTGCTCGTGAAGTGTTCGTAATCGAGGAGGCTGATCTGAGTGTGCAAAGTAATTGGTTTAGGGTAGCATGGCCATTAATCATAGAATATTACATATTTAATACAATTTGGTGGGTTAGGTTCGAGCACTCACTATGACAACGAAACACACAGTCTGGTTCTCCTTGCCTTGAGTGCTATACTATTACCTCGATTTTTCGTCCACAATGCAGAATGTGTGTGTAGGGTGCCACTACTACTTACCTTGACAGAGAATATATTGCCGGTGTGGCCGGTTGGTATCGTGTGCAGAATCTTGTGTTGGTGGGGATGCCAAATGATGACCTGCGAGTCATCCGACCCCGATGCCAGCAAGCTGGCAACATACACAGGTACACATTTCACTGCCCAGCCAAGGGCTCAAGCCTCACCAATTCAGACAGACAGTGAAAATCTAACCCCCTGGTGTCGTCACTTTTTGGGCAAATTGTTTTGGGGGGTGGATGCGGACCCTACTCGTCGAGCGCTTTCCGATGACACCTCTTTCGTTTCCGTGCAACGCTTAATTTCGATTTTAGAGGGGGGTTACTATCCACCCCCGAGACTGGGTGTGAGGATCTGACCAGAGAGATGGCATGGGTTAAATGCTCTTCAATCGCGACCAAACGTCACAAAATTCATGTTAAGTCGCATCGGCACAATTTGACGGGTAGCCCTCGTGAATTTAAATTTCACAAAACAATAACAACCCCAGTGGGAGTCAACTGTCATCAAGAAAATAACTTCTGGCTATACTACTGACATGCATTCAATGTCTATTTCTTCTGTACTTACTGATGCAAGAGCAATTACAAATTGCATGCATGCAAATTATTTAGAACAGCTTAAAGGGACTCAGTTAGCATCGTGGAAAACACAACAAAAATGATACAGGATTCAACTTAAGCAGATCGGATTCACAAGTCCATTGAACAACACGCATATACATGGCGTTAAAATTATTTCTGGCGTTCTTTCCTCGAACTGCCAGATGACTCCTGTGACATTTATGTGAAGAAAACATCGGAACTGCCAGATGACTCCTGTGACATTTATGTGAAGAAAACATCGACAACATCGGTTATGGCGACTAAACCTAACACCTTGGCATAACACCATGTCCACGGCGCCTGGCACACGGTTGGTTATTTGGGTTCCGGGGTGCATCGACTGTGTTGGCCATACAATGCCCAGCACCTGGTGGACACCAAATAAAATACAATAATAATTCAAGGCACACCAATGGTAATGAATGTCATCCGACATCAAATGGAAACAAAGGCTGCTTGAGTACAAGGTCTACCATACCAAAATGGGATAGCATTGTCCACTCACGTGCCATGTTTATTCCACTCAAGACAGTTGACACAGCCTGCATGGCCCTCCAGCTCTTTGTGCAGTCCCAGCCGCTGGATCATCCCCTCCGTCACGTGCAGGGAGCGTTCAGCCGCCGCTCCGAACTCCAGCTGTCGACAGACCAGCATTGCATTCAACGTTGCCGTCGACAGGCACCAGTCACAACCAGGCCACAGTCAGCTGCCAAGCCGCAAACAGGGTCACATCATAGTTTTCCGCCCGATATAATCACGGCCACATTACAGTCAGACATCAACGACCAAGCATGGTCACGTGGCCAATGATACTCACATGCCATTCCCTCTTATTGATGGTATCTGTAATATTGTGGCTCATGTTTGTGTTGTGTAGAAACCTGAAACAACAAGAGCTACATCAATGCAAGAGCTTCAAAGATAGCAGGGATCCTCCAACAGGCCACCATGACACCAATTCAGTAAGAACATGTCATGAAACAATGAGAAATGCAATCTACTGATTAATTTTTGGCAGCTTATTACTGAGCTAAGGTTATTACTGAGAGCATAACCATGTGACTACATTCAAAAAGCCAAGCAGTTCACTCTTATCCAAACACCTACTTGGTTACATGCATGTATGTGATGTCAAGATGAAATATGTAAATGATGGTGCTAGTATCACTTGCTGTCCATGACTTCCTGCCTACCTGACAGTAAATTAAATGGAGTTTTCACATATATTGTTTAAAAAATCAGGGTCATAGGAGGAGGTTCTTGTGTTCCATTAGTTGTTTTCAGATTTGTAGAGCAACAGCAGAGTTACTCATATTATACAGAGTATAATTTGTAAAATTTATATAATTATATAATGAATGGAATTGATTGTTCAGATAAGAATTATTACATAAATTGATGGAAAGTTCTAACATTCTCTCATCCTGAGAAGAAAACCTCCAATAACATCAAAATAACATCAATAACAACAACATTATCATTCAAATTTGGTTTGAAAAGGGCAACCCAATTATTTCATTATTAATTTATTATAAACCAATGAATCAATTATCAAGACAGTATATTATAATGTTATACATATTTTAAAAATGGGGTGTAATTGTCAATGTTAATTGTCAACTTGATATATTTGTTTGCTTGCCAATTTGTTTGTCAATTGCCAATTTGACTGGACTGCGAATTTTGGCTACATGTGTGATAAAATACATTCTTTTATTCTATCCATGACTTATACCAAGATGAATATTTTGCAGTTACAAAACTATTTAGGGAATGGTGACACATTAGCATTTTACCACCAGACATATGGCATAAGACAGATACATCAAACATTGATACTTCCTAGAATGGTTAAAGCAACAAGAATAACAGTCTAAGAGCAGGAAAATAGCATGTATGTGGTGTACTTTTTACACAATACATTATGATCAGATACAAATGCACACATCAAAACATGCCTAATTCACATGTGCCTATCACTTTGTATCTGAAATGTTTTGAGTTCAGGTTGAGTTTTGGCCTAGGATTATGTGTGTCATTTTTTTGCAGCCCTTGTTGCTGCATGGTGAGTTCTATGTACATACATAAGATCCTCAATTGTATTAATGGTGGATGGCTTTTTTCAGCATGGACAAAACCTTTTATTACTTTATATTATTAGGAGTAACATGAAATTAAGTAACATCTAATGTTAGGGACCTTTGCTGAAATATTAAAAATCATACAAATGCAATACAGCCATCAAACTAAATAACAGACATGCCATTTAGTACAAGAATTGCAGACAAAAGCATGACCAGTCACATATCAAATAAAAAATTGTGGCCATATTTCAAGTTCCATACCAACCATTTGCAATAGTGTGATCATTGTGGTCCAGTAGCAATCACTTACATAATTAGTGGAGTATGAATAGTCTTGGGGAAATCTGCTAGGTGATCAACAAAGAAGTTATAAAAAGAAATGGAACAGTATTAAGCAGTCATTTTGTTGGTTGGTTGTTAGTTTTATGACACATCAACAGATGTGCCATGTAGCATTGCCAATCTCTCACACAGATTGGCCATGGGTGAAGAGAAGCGACTGGTGAAACTCAAACCCACAACATTTTGATTGTGAGGTGGCCAAATTACCCTTAGACTACTCATCCCCCAGTCATTTTGTTAATTAAACTTAATCATGTGTTTACATAAAAACTCAGGCATATCATGCAACAAAAAAGCTGGGTGATTTTGGAATGACATGTATATCATTGAAAATAAAAAATTATTATGGATTTGCACACTTCTGAATAACTTGCTTTCAACATAAGTCAACTTGCTTCAACATAAACAATGGCATATCTGGACACAAAATGTAATCCACTAAACAGGCAAGAATATCCTATTGTACATGCAATCTAGCATAATCTAACATGATTGATTGATTGATTATTTGGGCTTAAGGGCGCGTGGACTACTAAGGTCATTTTGCGCCCATCATAATCTAACATATATATACTGCATCACCTAAAGCATATGGATGTAGAATGACCCAAAAATATGGATGCAGGATCAGATTGCAACAGAATAGGTAACAAAAATGGTGATTGTTGGAGCTGGGTGGAAGCTGTAGGTAGTAATGAGGACTTCTTTCTTCTGCCAAATGCATTCTGAACATAATCATGATGAACTCCTGTAGCTGATGCCTTTTTCAAAATTGTCTTGTATTCCAAATACAAGGAATATTAAGTGTTACATGCACAAAACTAGCTAACTAAATCTATGTGGTTTGTTCTGCAAAATAAAATCCACCTGGTTTGTCTCATACTGCACTATTCAGTACATTATGAAAACTTCCATCTCAGAACAATTTTATAAATTCTGGTAAATTATGCATTCATCCTTATTTCAAAACATAGAGTAGCACACAACATAGACATATAAACCCTAAGTCTGGTATGGAGGGGTTTCCTTTCTTGTATCCAAAAGTATATCATTTTGGTGGAAAGGGCCCACCAAACTGCTGTATAATCACTTTTTAAGGAGATGTGGGGAGACAGCATGTGCCTTCACTTATGCTGCTCCAAAGACATCCAGTAGCTGTGATTTTTTTAAAGGATGATGTATAGTTTGCAGCATCAGAACATACTCTGAACCAAAAATGGCCTAGGGGCTTTCACAATATGCCCAGGAACCTATTTACTAAATCTATTGGTACCAGTTAGTGTATCATCAAAAATCAGCTGGTTAGTGTATTGTCAAAAACCTGATGTGATCTTATACCTAGGTATATATACTAATACTGTGTGATTCCCCAAAGACATCATGTGCAGTGCATTCATAAATATTAGTGCATGCACAAGTTTGGTTCAATTAACCTGTCATGAACTCGACCTGACTTGACCTTGGTGACCTAGCATGACTTTAAAACTATACAGCATAACAGCATACATCAAACAAGTGACTAGTGTTGGCAAGAACACTTCCCTTTTGCCAATATACAGGAAGTGTATCAGCACCGATTTGTGTGGTCTGGCACTGCAACTTTTTTTTTTATAGTTTACGTGCCCCTAACTCAAGACATTTTTGGCCAATTTAAGTTTTCTTTGCTTTAAACAATGTGTCGGTCATTTCTAAGGAGGTACACAAACAACAGCGTACATCAGCTGGTAAAATTAAAAGTTATGTGTTAAAAACCTGAGTGGTGGGCAGATTCCAACCACCCCTCCAGGGTGCTTGTTAAAAAGAAATCCCAAAAATTATAAATTACCTTAAACTGAAAATATGCGCCTAAATCCTAGGTTGGCACCTTGCTGGGTAGTTATGTCCAAATACTGACGCAGCTTTGGCCCTTGTAGGCAGGTAGGTAGGTACAAATACTGACACATCCTCGGTCCCAGGTAAGCAGGTAGGTAGGTACACATACTGACACAGCCTTGGTCCCAGGTAGGCAGGTAGGTAGGTACAAATACTGACCCAGCCTTGGTCCCAGGTAGGTACCTACCTATATTAGAAAGTAACAGTCAATGAAATTGCCACAACAGTTTAAATAACAAAACAATTTTGATTTCACGGCACTGTTGAAATAATACAGGACCGAGCGAATATTATCACGCGACAAGACACACACCGATCCACTGCGAACTGCGTGCACTCTGCTACGAGCTCAACTCATGGCCAAGATAACTAGAGACAACTGGTACTCCAAAGTTGGCTGTTCTAGTATAGTTAATTTAAACTAGACAAAATCTACGCCAAGTGACGTCATATACCAGAATCGCATTTTTATTCCAGAATACTGCTGAATTATATTCTAGTTTTGGACTATACCAATAAATCTACTAGTTATGGTGCTTTCATTTTAGCACAATTGTGGCGCCTTTCTCACGATTAGTTTCCCCGTTGGTTGTAAAGCATATCAGTCATTCATTGAAGCTTGTATGTTCTATCTTATTTTGCTGGTGTGCCGGTGGCTTTGAACTGAAAGGCGCCACCACCATAATTAATTTATCTGGCGTGGTTGATATTGAGAACACACACCTCAGACAATGTATGCGAATTACGGCCTTATACCCACAATGTCAACTTGGTCAGCATGTTATTGATGCAATCTGGTGATTAATGTTAGCATGTGCGTTGGTCCCCTGTCAGTTATCATATTGTTCCCGTGTGCTATATGTAATCATGCCATACAGTGCCATTCACCAACTTGTGGACAATTTGGTAATTGCTTGCCCATTGCATCATGGCTGGGCAGTAGTGGTAGTAGGGTAAAAGGGAGCTTCCAAACACTAAATGCATGCAAGAAATTGCTCTACTGCTGCTTTTGTGTGGCCAAACCAGTAATTATATTGTTTGCTGAATTTCAAAAAATGAACAAGGTATCTATATTCAGATGGTTATCTTTATCAAAGTCATCTAACCACTCACATAGAGCTACTTTAAAACATATAATTGTTTTGTAGTGTTGTGCCATATTCTGAACATGAAAGTGGTTGTGCAGGATTACTTCGCTGTAGCTGTTGTGGTACCAATTATTAGTAGCCACTAAAAATACTGGTGTAATTGCAAAAAAAGATATCAGACCTCAAAATAAATTTCAGGGAAATCTGTACTTTTTAGTTAATATTTGAATTCTTAACATGCCTTTTCAATGCAAAGTTGATTGATGTGGTTAAAATGTGACCACTCTCACCTGTACTGTGTGAGATGTGATTTAAGGGTTCATTATTGCAGTTTTGAGTGCTTACAAGTGACGTTTTGCACAATTTTACCCAGGCAAAGCTACAATGAGGTTTGGATGAATTAGGCATTTCTTTAGCTTCCTGAATTTTCAGATGGAATTGTTCATGAATGTTTTTTTTTAATGGAAGCTATTTTATGTTCTCTTCTGAAAAGAGGACAGGCTGGAGCTGTGTGAGGTTTTTACAATTGCACCTGCAGAAGATTTGCATTTTAGTTCATGTGGCATTTCAAGAAAGAATTGTAAATGCATGTTGCTGAATGTCATTAAGATGATATGACCATTATATTCCAGCGCAAATGCATCTTTTTCAGTTCTTAAGTGAAGTAATGAGAGATTTGTTGCTTTGAGTCAGGTAATTGGTAATGAAGGATAATGTTAAATGTAAGAACAGTGCATCCAAACCAACGTCATCCATTGAATATATTTGATATCATATATGCAACAATGCTGGTTGAGTTATCACCACAATCCTTCCCCAGTCCAAACCTAACCTACCTCTTTTTCAGGAAAAGCATGGTGTTTGTCCTATTCTATCCTCCAAATTAAAAAAACTTGGCATTTATATATAAGAAGCCTCAATGAAAACAATTTTATAGACAAATGTATGAACCGAACTTCTTGAAGCTTACTAGCAACTTCTTCCCAGTATCCTAAAAATGATTTTCCATAAATTGTGTTGAATGAAGAACAAGGCTACTTCGGAGTAGTGAAGGATCAGAAGAAGACAGGATAGGCAGTCATGCACGAAAAGCCAAAACCAGGTTTAATTATACCAAAAAATGAATACATATATTACCATATGGCTATTTCTAACATTTTCATCATGATATTCCAGCAGAATAATGGCCAGCCTATTCTGGCTAAATGGCTACATGGAGTAATGATAACAGATTCAGCCTAGGATGCAAAATGCATGCTTCCATTAACTGAGTTTCCATGGCACGAGGTTAATTAATATACGGTACACAATTGATGCGAGGGTGTAATTAAGGTACAATGGATGTATCATTTCCTTCGTGAATCACGTTCAACATCCAGCATACAATATCAGTAGGTTTTAAATGACCTAACATGAGTATGTTTTAGGAGGTCCAACATCAGTTGGTTAGGTTAGATTCAGTTAGGATATTTTTGTAATTTGACATCAGTGCTCTTTGTTAGCCACCAAAAACCCCATTTCCCCACACTTTCCATATGTATATGGCGTGGGGCTAGCATGTTCTGTCATTGTCAAAATTAGTGTTTTTTCCTAGTGTTTAAAAAATCTTAGCTGAACAATATTAATATTATTTTTTTGTGAAATTACTTTTTGTATAGATATCAGCACATGAACTTGAACTGCCGATTTCCTGAGTTTCCATTTCCCATATAAATGAATATCAGCCTCCTTCAAATCACATCAGATAATGATGTGAATTGAAGGAATGTTAAATGCTAAGCGTGGCGGTGGGAGGGGGGGAATGATGTGTGGCCTGGTACATGGCCAGAAAGAAACCAGCGGACCGATCGCTGGGCACCCATTTACGTATCCCGAAGATGAACCACGATAAGCGTTCTGGGCTCGCCTCCTAAGCCTTAGCGGCCTGGCGGTTCTCACCGAGAAATTATTCCACACATTCAGAGAGATGGATGCAGCGTTTTGTGTTCACCATGCCCAAGAACCCAACAATCTAAGCAGACATCCAAAGGTCATTGAAAGTTTCCGCCAGGTGTTGGAAATCAGGTTCAATTCCACAGATAAAATATAATTAAGCGCTTTGCGAGGATCCGGACAATTATTCATCTCGGGCTGGTGAACAAGGTGAAAGTCGCCAAGCTCGCAAAGCGGCAGCAGCGGAAAGCCGAGCAGTTTGCTCAGTGACTGCGAAGTATGGGTCGCACTTGGTCGACACTTCACCTTCAGATCAGTGTTTGAATCCTTCATTGTTTGAACGTATAGGTGCATCACCTGCCGTTGATCATATAGCGGCATATCAGGACTTTCTACACAAATATTACATGAGACTAAACGTACGTGTTGCAGTTGCACCGAGTGTATAACAACTGATATGTGCCTGTGTTTGTGAAGTCTGTAGAGCGTAGCCTGTAGGTTTACGCGTACTCATTGTCCCACTATGGTGCTCGTGAGTAGTCTGTGTATGTATGCATGTCGAGTTGTTCTCAGCCACAGATGTCACGATGAGGATGTTCCATCTATTCTTGCCAGTTCGTCCGATTTTATAAGGTGCCAGATATGTACGTACTGTAATGTTAGGCATTGTAATGTATTGACGCAATGTAAGCTCATTAAGTAATGTGGCTTATCTGCACCTGCTACCGATAACCTCTTATGTCTAATAACCTCTTATGGGAAAAGAAAACTAAGCAAATGAGCTGTTCAAGTTCGTGTGCTGATATCTAGAAAAAAAAAGTAATTTCACCAAGATAATAAAATTACTATCGTTAAAATATATTGTTTTCAAACACCAGGAAAAAACAACACTTATTTTGACAATGACAGTACATACTATCCCCCACCACGTAAAAATACGGTCGGTGTGAGGAAATGGGGCTTTTGGTGGCTAACGACGAACACTGATGTCAAATTACAAAAATAACCTAATGTATCAATCTAATGTAACCAACTGACGTTGGACCTCCTAAAACATAGTCGTGTTCGATCATCTAAAACCTACTGATGTATGTTGGATGTTCAACGTGATTCACCAAGGAAATGGTGGATCCATTTTACCTTAATTACACCATTGCATCAATTGTTCACCGTAGATTAATCACATAGTGGCATGGAAATTCAGTTAACCCGCGCCGTCTTTCCGGTGAAATCCTCCCGCCCCGTCTCTGAGGGGGGGGGGGCGGAGGGCAGTTGAAGACCCCTCTAAAATCCATACTAAACATCGTACTAAAACGAAAGAGGTGTCATCGGAAAGCGCTGGACGAGTAGGGTCCGGGTCCACCCTCCAATACAAATTTTCCCCCAAAAGAGACGTCACCAGGGAGTTAGATTTTCACGGCTTTTCACGACTTGCATTATATTTTTTACTTCCTTTTGGGGATATATGAAAAAACAAAATGTATTTGAAATGAGAAAAGGACAGCGAAATCGATCAGGGCAATTTCTTTCTGTAATTTTCTTTTTCCAATGGGTAGAACAGACCAAGAAACGTTGGAAGTCAACTTGACCTAATAAAAAATGCTTACTTTAGCCAGAATCCTGTATTTGATCTGCAATTTAGCAAATACGCAAAATTTATATGTAGTCAAAAACGAAAGAATGACAAATTCAACTCGTACCTTTTGTTGCATCCGTAAAGATAAGCAAGCTCTGAAAGTTTCATTAAAATATCTGCATCCGTCAAAGCGTGACGACTGGTTGAACTTTTCTGGAGGTGGCCTCACTTGACCTTGACTAACTCCTTGACCCTAGATGACCTGACCTAAAAATGTTGAATCAGCATGTCAAATTGATGTGGGAAAAGGTATGCCATATTTGGGCGCGCTGCCTTGCGCCGTTCGTCCGCTATCCGCAAAAAAAAAACAGAGGGGCGGTTGAAAACCCCCCGAGACAGGACGGGTTAATGGAAATATGCATTTTGCCCCCCTGGCTGAATCTGTTATCATTACCCCATGTAGAAAGGACTGGCCATTATTTTGCTGGAATATCATGATGAAAAGGCTAAATATAGCCACATATAAATATATACATTCATTTTTGTAATTAAACCAGGCTTTCGCTTTTCATGTATGACTGCCTATCCTGTCCTTTTCCCATCTTTCACTTATCCCAAGTAGCACTAATCCCAAGCCTGCCTTGTTCTTCATTCAACATAGTTTATGGAAAAGTGTTTTAGGATGCTGGAAAGAAGTTGCTAGTAAGTCTTAAGCTCTTGGAAGCCAAAAATGGCACCTGTGAACTTCACCAGTTCCATACACAAAACATGGTATAATTATGCAATTTGACCTTCATATTTTGGTAAAGATATGCCCATCATTTATGAATACCACAATATTTGTTATTTATGTGCTCAACATGCTGTAGGATACATCCAAATATGGGTGTTCAGGAAGCAAAACGTGCTCAGATACCCCTCTTCCCCTACTCTGGTGCCATTTTCAGGCTTTTGAGAGCAGTCAGCTCAAGAAAACTGCAAGGAAGTGACTTCTGATATTTTTGCAATTACACCAGTATTTTTAGTAGCTACAAATAATTGGTACCACAACGACTACAGTGAAGTAATCCTGCACAAGCACGTTCATATTAAGAATATCACACAACACTACAGAACAATTAAATGATTTAAAGTTGCTCTATGTAAGTGGTTAGAGGATTTTCATAGAAAAAACATGTGAATATATATTTTTTCTTCATTTTTTTATTCAGTAAATAGTATAGATACTGGTTTGGCCATACAAAAGCAGCAGTAAAGCAATTTGTTGCATGCATTAAGTGTTTGGAAACCCCCTCTTACCCTACTACTGCTACTGCTCAGCCATGATGCAATGGGTAATTACACAATTTTGCACAAATTGGTGAATGGCACAGTATGGCATGCTTCCATATAGCACACAGGAACAATATGATAATTGGTAGCGGACCAATGCACATGCCAACATTAATAACCATATTGCATCAATGACATGTAGACCAAGTTGACATTGTAAGTATAGGGCCTTAATTCGCATAAAGTGTTTGAGGTGTGTGTTCTCAATATCGACCACACCATGAATAAGCTAATTCTAGCCTTTCGGTTCAAAGCCACCGGCATGCTAGCAAAAGAAGATAGAACCTTCAAGCTTCAATGAACTATATATATGCTTCAGAAACGTAAAGTACTTTCAGGATACTAATCGTGGGAAAAGCGCCATAATAGCGCAAAAATTAAAGCACCATATAGAGTAATTTTATCAGTATAGTCCAAACTAAAATATAATTCAGCAGTATTCTGGAATAAAAGAGCGCATCTGGTATATGACGTCACGTGGCGTAGGTTTTTCTACTTTAAACTAACTATACTATAACTGCGGACTTTGGAGTACCTGTTGTCTCTAGTTATCTTGGAAGAAACGTGAGAAACTGAAGCGTGCGAGCATGCTGAATGTGGTTGGTGGATTGGTTGTTTTTGCGTTGATGTCGGGAACTTGCAAGAATTTCTTGCATTTCTCTGGTGCTAGACAACTTTCTGGCGGTAAAGTTCGG
Organism: Imbricaverruca yamaguchii; assembly: GCA_034440575.1. Classification (NCBI taxonomy): domain Eukaryota; kingdom Metazoa; phylum Arthropoda; class Thecostraca; family Neoverrucidae; genus Imbricaverruca; species Imbricaverruca yamaguchii. Next base: position 285,263 of record JAOTOL010001157.1, on the reverse strand, counting down.
TCACATTCTGCCTTGAATGGACAGTCCTTAGCTGTGCATATTTGACTTGAAACGAAGCTAATATCTCCAAGCCCTTATTGTGTACATTGGACATGAATATCCAGCCTATGGTATTCTTAATCTATCTATTGCTTTGAAAGACTTGGACAAGGAACAGCAGCAGCTCCTGCAGGTTGTGGAGGCTCACTGGCAGTGCTACTCAAGCAACTGTCAAATAAGCTAACTTCATAAGTGAAATTGGAAGTCACAATTTAAGTGTCCAGTTGTTAACAGGGTGGGAATTAAGGCACTTCATAAGAGATTTCATCTCTTAAGATATTTTTGCACTCCTGATTCATACTGGATAGAATAGGCTCCACATGTACTCTGACACAAACATGCAGAAGGAACAAAAATACCACTAAAAATCTAATACAATATTGAAGAAAATATCCACCAAACACGTTATTCTACTTATGGCTACCAAATAACTATACACTTTTTGTACCATCAAGTACACAGACAGCAACTGAACACACCACATGAAACCACAACCTGCGGAAATGCAGACGACAAAGCTCCAAACTTCATGCCTGCACACTGAATATAGTGGCCTCTCATCGCCACGAATTTGGCTAGTGCGTCTCCAGAAACCTGCTTTCGAGCCACCCTATAGTGGGAAAACTGACCATTTTAGGAGACACTTCCGGAGTGCTGGTGGCCGCCGATCGGAATTTGCTGCATTAGCATTTTCTCTTATGAAAACTGTTTTTTCAACCAATCAGTGCAAGGCATTTTTTAGATGACATCATAACCATTAGCAACTTGGAACACATGTTTTGAACACTTAAAAGTGCCATGCTGCAAACACAAGACCTTGACTGATCCTTTGCTCACCTCTGTCACTTCCAACTGAGTGCGAGGCAGTGGTGTTGGGTCCGTATCGTGCAGGGAATGGGCTGCGTATGTAGGTAGGTGTGCGCTCTGAGCTGAGGGTGAAGTGGGAATTATTTGTTTGTTTTTCATTTTGCCTAGCATTGTGCTGAGACCAACAGTGAAAGGAAGGTGCATTGCTCCTGTGAGTTATGGGAGACAAAGCTGAGCTGATCACAACTCCCTGTCTTGTGGTGCCATCCATTGCTCACTTCTTTGTTTCTATGCTTTCATGTGACTGAAAATGATGATGTGTATTACTTATGCATATTATGTAGACACTGACTAGGTACATATGATTTTCTCATCGGTTACCAGCAAATAGATTCCATGCATGAAAAATAATATGTGCATGAAAATGTACTCCGGAAGAAATCTGTTTGCACTCTGACTCCAAACCCAGAAAGCAAGTTTCACACCCTGGTTGTTAAAGTTATGATAAATGTGACATTATCAGTCAGCTTGCTTTAAGCTGACACCATATTTTCTCACGAACAGACATGACTTCATAACATTGCAATGGCAGCTCATAGTTAATCTGTTGTGCTTTTCTGGTCGCTGGTTCCTGTCTTGTGTAATGTTGGGGTAAGCAGCTATTCCCATCTTTAAGTTATAAATCAATGGGTTTCTCTCTGCCAAAAGCTTCATTTACCTTTCAACTCTTCCTTTATCTGCCAATGCAAGTATTCCTTCTGCAAGAGCAGCAGTTGTGGTGATTGCAGTGGTAGTCACAGCAACAATGGCATGGCTTGCCTTGTTGCAGCTTAGCCATGGCTTAGCTTAAACATGCCTTAGAAACATTATACTTTGACAACTGCTCCTGTATCACTTTGACCTGGCAGTTTAAGTATGGCAACAAAAATCACCTGTGCCATTATGATCTTCACCAGGAAGTTGGCATTTATGTTAGCAGATGGTGTCACCATTGTAGAACTTAGGCTCAAGCACTTGACAAGGACTAGCATCACCATTTCTTAATGGACATCAGTGAAAATGGTGCCAGTGGACTCAGAAGGGATAGGATAGTGTATGATGCATGCAGGTGGGCATACATTTCTACCATGTGCTTTCTGTGCAGTGCAAAATTGGAAGTTCATTCAAATTGACTTTTTTTAAAAACAAACTCATTTGTGAAGTGAAGTTTTTAAGCTGTCTCCAGTATGACCAACCTTCACATATTTTATTTTTAGCCATGTTGGCACATCTTGATGGGGTGGCCCCACACACCAGGGGCCTAGTCAGTGCATGGAGTGGGAAGCTGTGGCCTATGTGAAATGTGATTGTACATGCATGTGTTGGTGCTCGAAAGCATCTTGCGTTAGTTTGATGCAAAAGCCAAAATATATTTTGCCAGTACACTTTGGTGTGCAGCATATCTTACTGCTGGTACACCTAATCAAGCAGTCTACAGGACAGCAGATCATATGAAAAACAGTATATATCATTTCATTCTAATTATCCCAAACTTTCTTGTTGAAGTTTTTTTCTATGCAAATTGGTGCACATCCTCTTACACTAATCAACCAATTCTGAATGCCATTTCTGGTGTATGTGACATAAGCAATGTCTTAGCATGGTTGGCTGTGTGCTTGCCATGGTAGTCATTTGAAAATAATATAATGGATGCTGTTATCCCAGTGAGTGATCACATGGTTAATCCATATCTTGGCATGATAAAAGTAAGGGAATTTTCTCTTCCTGCAAAATGTTGTAGCTCCTAAGCCAGTAAAACTAATATTTAAGACATATGTCGGACTGGACCAGTTGGCTAGTCTTGGCAAGTTTGCCCCAAATGCATGTAGTGCAGTATTGGGTTTCTTTATTCAAATATAGCTCTTAATTCCAGACTCACCCTCAGAACACAGACTGAACCATTAGTTGATGTGCACTTTACTATGTTATGCTATGTTTTTCTCAGTTGGTTGGTATGCTGAACCTTACAACATCACTATCAGAACATTTTCTTCATTATGCTGAATACATCCATGACAACATTTTTCTTTTTAGTTCAACCTGTGATTGAAAACCTACTGGGCTCAAGGTGCTTTGTTTGGAATTAACCACTTGCAAACAATCAGCTGTGTAAATTTCAACAAATATGAAGCTCAAGAAGTCCACAAAACATAAGAAGGTACATCATAATCATGAAAGAAGTGAGGATGCAGTATCAAGTGAAAAAATCAAGGCTATTGCAGGAATGTCTGTTGACCAGTTCTTGGCAACTGGACTTGATTCAGATGAAGATAGCACACATGATGGTGCTATGCCAGATGAAGATAATGACATTCAGCTATCAAATGATGATTTACTGCAAAAACCAGAAGACAGTGATGATGATGATGAAGAAGATACTAGTGATGGTAAGCTAACCTCCATCATTACATATTGTCTTGCAAGATTCCAGTCCTGATGATGCTGGTCAGCATGGACCCTGTGATCTTGAGCTATATGAGGTGGCACTTAGTTATTTGGTGGGTGGCAGGTGGAAAATATAGCAAAAGTTTCTGAGCTCTTTCATCACAAAGGCTGAATGTATGTCCAGATTTTCAGATTGGTGTGTGTGTGTGTGTGTGTGACATGACCTGTCCAATAGATGAAATATTGCGGCAAATTATTCATTGCTCATATGGCAATGTATTATTTCAATTTTTTGTTGCAACTTCCTGCAGACAATTCAGTCATTGTAGAACAATTATTGTGCACAGTGATTTGGCAAACATTTTGTATTGCCTGTGTCCAATCCAAGTTTTTTTTTGGCATCTGTTGCATCCCAGTGCCCTTGGTCATTATGAGGCTCATACTATTTGTGGAATCGTGCAATGTTCTTGTCAAATTCATGGCCAGCTGAAGTGCACCATGCTGATCACTTTTAAATGTCTATCATGGTGAATAAAGTGAATTTTCACATCCATTGTGTGATTCTTTTCATTTTCTGAGGATAGCAGCTCTGTGTTTTGTGTCCTATATGCTATGTTCATCCAGAAGCTCTTCACTGTCACTGGGATTTTGAGCAGATGTGTTACCACCTAAGAAGAACCTAACCATGGTAAATCTGCTGATTGGTTGTGTTGCTCGGCCACGTGTAGCGACCTCAAGAGTAATGCTTAATGCCAGTTATATGTAATGTGTTCTGCACTTGCGTTTTGGGTGAGTAATCTAGGGATAGGATGCTCATCTCTCAATGGAGAAGTTGTGGGTTCGAATCTCACCTGTCGCTGTTCTTCGCTTGCAACCAATTGGCATGGAAGATTGGATGTAGATGCTATATCACCAAAGCTGTTGATGCATTGTAAAACCAATCACCAAACAACTGATCTTGTGCATAATTTTGTATGTCATTTGCACTCCTGTTCTTAACTATTACACATTTTATGTGGCACTGTTTTCAGAGGAGAATGAACAGGACTTCCAGCAATCATTGAATAAACTCAAGGACTCAGATCCTACATTTTACAAGTTCCTGCAGGATAATGACAAAGATGTGCTTCAGATGAAAGATGAAGAATCTGATGCAGATGAGAGTGGGGACCAAGAGGTCAGTATATAACTAGTAAGAAACTTCGAATCTGAAGCGCCGCTCAGTATTTTCTTGTTCCATCTAGTGACTGGTATGTGCTTTAGGGTATGCTGTTTCGGTGTTTTTTCTGGCAAGGGAAAAATTGTGTTCCTCTCTTTGTGTATCAAGTGATAAAATCCACAGTACACTACATAAAGTGGATGAAAAACGTTCCCCATCCAGTGCAACAAGAAAAACTGAAGAGCCCTGGCCATGGTGCCACTACCATACCACATAATTTTATGAGGCATGGTTTCCTGTAAATTATTTAACGGGAGCTTATGAATTTGACTTTGCATTTCCCACATCGTAATCAGATTCTTGGTACCATGTATCCTTTGCATTATGAAAAATTGTGCATTATCACTTGTCACAGGCATACATTACTTGCATACACTATGTAATGTATGCAGGTAACACAGGCCTTGCAGGTTACTGTGTGCTGCTGGCAAATTCGTGAAATGAACTAGACGCTGCAATCAGTTCAGTGAGCGTCTTTCTTTGACTGGAACATTGGCATGCCTGACGATATTTGATTGGGTGAGCTGGATGGGCTGGATGCTCAATCCTGAATCTTGGATGGGCTAGAAGTTCACAATCGATTTATTGCGAACAGAACTAGCGGCAGCTTTCTCGAGCGACACGCAAAGGAGCGCCGCCCGGTTGTTACTCCATCCAGTGACACAGACAGATGACGAAGATTCAGTTCGTTTCTGTGTAGTTGACCAAAAAAGTGGATTGTTTTCCAATTTTCGACTTCACCTTCTAATCGCACTGTTAAAACGCCAGTAGTTGAAAACGTCAGAGGGTCCACCAGACAGCTGAGCAAAATTTGCCAGGTAATCTCCACCTGACTCAGTAAGGGCAACATAGTACTCTTCTATGACTACTTTTGAGGAATGGTCTTGAAAAGTATCTTTCCTTCCGTCAAAGTAAGGGGTAGATATTATGTTGACGCTTATCTCTTTCTTTTGCATGCATTGTTCGAGCCGTCTTCTATCGTGCCAGATCTTTTTGTGTGAACTATAAATTCACCCTCAATTGAAGTGATTGGTCTGGTTTCCGTCCGGATACCATTGATAATGGCAGCTGCTGCCCTGCAGGAAACACCAAGTCTGTCAGCAGCCATAGCTGAATTTGTGGTATGCTCAGGATTAAAATCAAGTGGATGGCTCTTTACATGCTGACGTCAGTGCTTGAGATGGAATGGAAAGTGTCGATGTCGGCTTGAACCGATGAAGCCGCTTCATCATGTGGCATCTTTTTTTTCTCGAACTTCTGCCTTCTCCGGATCGTCTGTCGCGCCAGCGCTTCTCGCCCATTGACCCTCACTCGCACCTACAGTGCTTGTAAAAATGTCTGACATCGAAGCGGCAGCTGGTCATGATCTCTTTGTTGTTTCATAGCCATGTTTATGCTCGGGTACTTATTATTAAAGCATTGTTGAACACGGTCCTTGGTGCGTCGCTTTGGTGTAATGGGAACACTATATCTGCTCTACAGGTTATGGATATTATCGTCAACAAAACTTATATAATTGGTCTACGATATACGAACAGTTCCTTTTCCCGCTCTCGGCTGGCTTTCGGGCTCGGGCTGCTTCACTATATAACGCAGGTGTCTGATCTGTGTATTCGTTGGCAACATATCCAGGGCATATTGGTGGATGGTCTCCCAACAAGTGTTGGGTTTTCCTTCTGGTATAGATGTCGACTCGTTGGGTAGTAGAAACCCCGCATCTCCCCTTCCTCACACACAGTGATCCACACTGCATAGCTGCAGCACTCTCACGCTCCTTCCCGTGTCCGCGAAGGTCACGTACTGACAGCAGAAACCGGCGCTGGCTTCATACCATGCGAGGGACAGCTGTCCAAGCGATGTCAAATGCCAGCTAGTCGAGCATTTGATTAATTTGAATGTCCGTCATCGGAAACTCGTTTATGTGTAAGCTAATTTATTTATTTATATATTGTATGTTTTCGCCGCGTGGCAACGCTACTGATCCTCTGCGGAATCCGTGTGTTTGTTGCGCAAGATGGGTCTTGCGCTAATACACAAAATACACTTCCCAATGGCTCATACACAAATTTGCGACCCAGTCGATTAACGTCATTGTTGGTGGTACACCCTAATGTGGATATGTGTGAAAATTATGCTCACCCTTCCCTCGCACGATGGTATGCATTGTGTGGTAAAATGTGCATATCACATGAATTACAAATATGACACGAACTGCAATCATACATGAAGAATGTCGCTGTGCATATGAATATGTTTCGTGAGTCAGTGGCAATCCCAGTAATAGTTATACCCAGGTACCATTCTGTTTGGATCATTTGCAGCTGGCGCGATTGGATGTACTCAATTATGTTGTTGGTCGTTGTCCGCATTGATGCTTCCACGTCGCAGAACATCGAAGGGATTTATACGGAACAATGCATTATTTGCAGTGGGAACACCAGCGACTCAATCGTTCGGCTCGTTGCAGGTTTCGGAAGCTGAGATCGAGAGGAACTCGTCCGGACTCAGTATGGCACAGATCTCGCGTTGGCACGCGGCGCTGACAGGCAATCAGTGAGTCGGCTGGCGCCGCCCTTCCACTCCGTTGAGGGATCCTCTTTTGCACACCCATGGTGGTGGCCCAACTCAAGTCACTACGGATATCCTTTGCCTTAGTTGCACCTAATACACTACACAAATTGGTTCTGACCTCATCTTGACTTGTTCAAATCTGCAATCTAACACTAGCCCTGACATCTTACCAGATCGTCTTCCAAGCGTCACCAAACTGTCCCCTAAACGTCACCAGATAATTCCTGAGATATTGTCACACAGCCCCTGCAACGTCGCCAGGCTGTCCCTGAAAAGTCACCAGACTGTCCCTGAGCTGGCGAGCGGTGCTGACGGCCGCCTGTGTGGTCCGCAGGGCCAAGTCTGCGTTGAAGGAGGTGACATTGGCGTTCAGAGCGGCAGTGCAGCGTGTCTCAAACTCGTCCGGCTCCGGTGTGGACGACCCGGAAGGTCAGACGAGCCCGGGTGGCACGGACCGTTGGGCCGGGGTAGTACAGACGGTTGGGTCGGGTGGATTGGACGGCTGGGACGGTTGGGCTGGGGTGGCTCAGACGGTTGGGCCGGGGTGTATGGGACGGTTGGGTCGGGGTGGCACGGACGGTTGGGTCGGGGTGGCTGGGACGGTTGGGTCGGGATGGCACGGTCGGTTAGGTCGGGATGGCTAGAACGATGAAGCCAAGTTGGCAGATTTTCATTTTTAGCATTCTGAAAAGGGAATGGCATGCGTGTGTACCAGCGTGGGAAAAGTGGTTCGCTGACCTGGAGTCGGAGATAAAAAAATTTGTATCGGAGCCCTCCAAGAAAAAGAAGATATTCCTGTCCATGGAGTCGGAGAATAAAAAAAAAATGGCCTCAGACCCCACCCCCCCCCCCCCTAAAAAAACAGAAAGCTACTGGTGTCGGAGCCCCTCAAAAAAAGATGATTGCTGAAAAGCGTACAAGCCGCTTACTTACAAGCATACTTACACCCCTTTACTGGACCCTAAGTCACTTCAATTACGCCCACTTAATTCACTCGCACTTACTAGGTTTTTCTCCGGAAAGCTCTCAAAACTTTGTCTCAACCCGAGTATACCCAACCAATCGAGACAAAGATCTTCGCGCCAAGGGAAGGAGACAAAGCAGCGAGGCGAAACGCGCGGTCAAAGTGTGGTCGCTGTGTAAACATGACTGCAATATTTACACAATTTCAAGACCGCTGCTTGACCTCAATTCCTGTCGCCTTTAATAGGAATTCATACGTCAATACGGTGTTACCTTTTTTCTTCAGTTATATAGGAATCAATACACTGAAGATATATGTTTCTAATCATGAAATTACGTTGTCTTTATCCTAGATCAAAACATGAATCGGGCGAGACCGTCCCAATAATTTGTTAATTCTCCTACTCTAGTACGGATATTGTCCTGTCCTAACGGCGACGTATCCAAGGGTGGTCAAATGATGAAATGATAGATTTTTCGTAACTATTTTAAATGACGTCTAATTGTGACCATAAATGGCCCGGAGAACGTAATAACTCCGTACATGCACAGTTACTGCAGTTGCTGAAGTGATAAAACTACTATTCAGATGCTTTTCTCTTGATGGGTTACTGTAGTTTTGCGAATTGAGGTGGAATTCATACCAAAGTAACCCAAGGTCTTTTGCATTTTTTAAAGCATTTACATGGCTCCCAAAAATAGGTCTTCTGCCATCAATGAAGTTCGCTAGCTGGTGCTATTTTATGCATTTCAATTCGAAATTGAATGCTCTATTTCATGAAATTAACAGAATTACTGAAAACTGTCTGAGATGTCCAGAATGACGTTCTCCGGTAGTCTCCGATTGGAATTCGGCTGGAGAACAGGACCTCGGGTCCGATATGCGAGTATATGACGTCGTTGTGCATATTTCGAGTTCCACTATGGTCGCAAGATATGGCAGCAAGACGAGAGGTTTCGTAATGGATATTTTTTGGTGTAACGCCAGTATTTCCCGGAATTATGAAGAAGAATCGTGGTATATTCCAATATTTCCTTCTGAAGCGTCATTTCGACAGAATTCTGAAGACATACGAAAACCTAATCCCTCATATCTTTGTTATTTAGAATGAGACGAGATTGGCGCAAGCCGAATGACGATTCATCTGTGGTTACGGAGTGATTGTGCTGGGCCGCCGTCCTGCCAGTGTGAAAATATCCTGGAGAGTAATTGGCTGAGGTAATAACTAGTTCCGAAATTTACATTATTTTGTTCTCTATTGTTTCTATGCTATGTCGATGCTTTTGTTTCGTTCGGATTTGGAGGCATCGTGCACACCAACGATTACCTGAGTAACCCCCGCGAGTTCGGCCTTGATTGGGGCTTAGACTGAGCCAGGACATAGTTTGTTTGACACATGCACAATGCAATCGAAACAACCACCACAAACTTGTAGGTATTCTGATATAACATGATATGATTCCTGGCCAATTAACTGCAACCTGCATTTCATGCCTTATGACCTGCTATGCCATACTCTTCTGTTCTGTTGTCCAGGCTTCTAATTTCTATGATGGACTGGAAACTGCAACTGCATTGTTGGAGCTGTACTGAGATCCTGGAAGCAAAATGTCATCCATAAATTGGCACGTTTCATTCGGAGAATAAAAAAGTTCAACATTTGCAGTCACAATCCTGGAGAATAAAATGTCCTTAGGTCTCCATACTCCAGGAGAGGCCCAAAATTCCCACCCTGATGTGTACTCAATGCAATTCCGCATATGAGTAATATCTACGATGGCATCGCCGTCTTGTAATTTTGTGATGAATTATTGTAATGATGGTTGGGGTGCGGATGCTGTAATTATTGTGAACTGTGCATGCGAATCAACATCATCGTCATCGCTACAAATGGTTTCCACTGTATCTGTATTTACGGAATGTTGTTTCCCGAATAGCGTTTTTGGCCAGAAAAGGGAAAGGTAAGGAGGACAATTTCAGAGTTGGACCGTGTGGTGGACACTTCTGTCCGATAATAAATGGCCTGAGGTAATACCACGGCGTAATTATTTTAAGCGGTAATTTCGCTATCACTACCTATATTAGTATTCCTCGGGATATCTTGTGTCATTACATCTAAGCGACTAAAACAAAACATTTCACCGTCAAGCTTATTGGTGGTGGCATCCACCCCCTGTAAGTCCTTTGGAGTCGTCAGTGTTCACGGAGCGTGTCGATTGCTGGATAATGCATGTATTGACAGTGGATTGACGCTTGCAGCGTTCAACTCTCTGGTAAGTCTCTGTCTGAACGAGGTACCACAAGCAGTGGCCAGCATTTTGAAGCTGGAATCGGCCGATCGCGATCCGACCAAGAGCAAGCGCTGGGTGCAGGTCAAGGGGCCGGTCAAGCGCTTCCTCACCGACGTCGTGCAGGTGAGCGGCCTGGAGATGCCGGGAGCATCCATCAATAGAGCAGTGTGCAGGTAACCAGACTGGAGATGGTAGGAGCACCCGTCAGCAGAGCACTGTGTTCAGGTGACCAGACTGGTCTGTGCAGGCAGGTCATGTAGTGCCTCGATGAATGTCAGGCGAGCCGACTGGTCTTGGTATGAACGAGGCTCGTCAGCGATCTATGCATGGAGTTCAGTGACGGCTCCTGTTGGCATTAATTTCGGTCTCTTTCTCCTGTGTTGTAGAGCGCTGGAGTTATGCGGTGCTGCTGGAACTCTGATCCTGCACGATTTGTTAGCTTCCCTCCATTTCCGAGTGGAAGAGACGGCTTTCGACAATTTCATTATAATTGAAACGTGTGTACTCGGCGTATTTGTGTCGGTTATGCTCTGGGCGATGCTCGGCATGTCCGCTGTGGTTGTCTTCCTCATGATATCCCCTCCCCCCAGCTACTGCACTCGGCCGGCTCGGCGGCCATGCAGCGCGCGCTGCTGCGCCATCTCCTGGCAATGACTCCGTACCTGACGGCGGAGCCGCGACTCTGTAGTGCGCTGATCGGCCGTCTGGTGGCGCTGTGGTCGACCGGCGAGGAGGAAGTTCGTGTGCTGGCGTTTGTCAACATGTACCGGCTGACGCGGCGTAACCAGGCGGCGCTGCTGGACACTGTGCTCATGGTGAGAATGCAGCACCACTTTCTGCCCTACACCACCCAGCCGCTGCGCCTGGCCTGTGCTTGCGCTGGACTACTCACTGAGTCACTTCTGAGGTGTCTTCTGCCATACTCTGCCCACTCATCATTATGATCCCTCCCTCCGTACACGCAGATTCTGCCGACCATCATACTCACCTCGAATAGATGGTTCCACGAGCAGTAGACCGCTCCAGTCGAGACCGCCTGTTGTGTTCCTGTGGCCTGCAACCAGCCAGTGTGGGTTGATGACATAAATGCCATCATCAGCTCTTTGCATGGATGTTGCAAAAGGTTCTGTAGTGAGCTGCTGTCGAAAATTGCTGATAAATTATCTGCTTTAGTTTAACGAGTCTGATCATCTCTTCTAGACCAGTTTCATCTGCTTCATAATTAATATAATCTGTCTTGGAACGTGTTTTTTAGAGAAAAAAAATGTTTCACAGAAAAAAGGCATAAATTTACGTATATTTGTTTCGGACATTCGTGGAATGTCATCATGGACATTTTTACCAACTATATCAAGTCAAACAAACTTGACAAGTTTCATCTAGCAGGTGATTGTCACAAATGTTTGCTACACATTTTTACTGAAGCAGGTTTTAACCGCGGTTAAAGCCAAGACTAGTTTTGTTCAGTCCACAGGTGAACGAAACAAACTGTGTACCTGTGTTTTGAAGGTGGACAATGGTCAAATTCAGCCAACATCCAATATTTGTGATCTAAAGAAGCATTTTATTCATATGTGTGTTTGACATGGCCATATGTAGTATATTATCTGCTCTCCATATCTTATATATGCTGTCTTCCTGTATGTAGAGTACCACCGCCTATTCTCGCGATACATTCCAATGATTTGCTACTCTTGATTTGGCCCCTGATTATTTTTTATATTTGGCTGATTATATATAGCTGATTATATTTGGCTTTTTAGCAACCTTGTGCCATGATGCATGACGCCTACTATTGAGACTGAGGATTGTATTGTGCTGGATCAAAAAAATCAAGCGAGATTTTTATGTAGCAACAATCGTTCATTCAATTCATTTTCTGTCGACGTTGCTGTCTGTGCGCTTGTGTAGCCGGTGCTCCGTGCTGTTCCAGAAAGCTTATCTGGCTTACGTGAAGAACTGCGCCTTCACGTCGCCGTCGACGTGGCCGCAGATCCACCTGATGCGACGCTCCCTGGTCGAGCTTTACAGTCTGGACCCGACCGTCAGCTACCAGCGCGCCTTCCTCTACATCCGACAGCTGGCTATCCACCTGCGCAACGCCAAGCTCGACAAGAAAAAGGTGGGCGCCTCGTCTAGCGCTAAGGATGTCGTCTGTCCGAATTTATGCAGTGCCCATATCCCAGCACCTACAGTTGGGTTTGTGCTTTGAGTTCATGGAGCTGAGAGGATAATTTCCAATGTATTGTGCATGGCAAGCATAATTGTAAGCTCACTTCTGAAGTGTTCATTTTTTTCCGTGAAAATTGACGGACTGAATCAATGTCCTCCGTTAAAACGGTTTGCCATTGCAATTCAAGATGAACAAATAGGCAGTCTCCAGCAGTGATGATAGTGATACCATCCGTCGCTGTGTTGTTCACAGCGACGGATGGTAATATAATCACGTTGTGACGGATGGTGATGGAATCACCAAAAAACATTTGAAGGGCATATTTTTATGCCGAGTTTTAATGTCCTACTCTGTTCTTTTTCGATATCGCACACCAAACAAAATGTCTCTTTATACCATCCACTTTTAGTACTGACCTATTTCGTTTCTATTTCCGGAGTTTATAATGCCTGTTTTTGGCCTGGGAGTTAAAACCATTGTAACCGGGCACAATCGCTATGATAGTCACTGCATGAAGTGCAAAAAGAAAAACGTGAAAGTCCAACTTGTAGCAAGTCCAAGGGGGCGGGACGGCCGAGTGGTTAAGGTGTTCAGCTCTGGATCCCAGGGTCCCGGGTTCAACGCTCGCACCGTCTTGAGATATTTCCCAATCCCTTGGCCGCCGGCGAAAGTGTGGGCGGAGCCCTTAGCCATGATTATGCATGCAATGTGTCGTGAACTATCCAATAAACAGCAGACCGAGCCTCAATTGTATTTGATACTTGGCAATGTGTTTAAGAGTGATAACCACTGTTATTCAGAACATGTTGACCCTTCGTGTTGTTCCTCAGTTTCAGGTCGTGTACAACTGGCAGTACGTGCACTGCCTGCTGCTCTGGTCGGCGCTGATTGGACATGACCGCAGTGATGACCTCCGACTGTTGTTGTATCCCTTAACGCAGGTGAGCGGTCATAAGCTACCTGACCAGTAGCCGGGTAGTGGCATGGTCTGTGAAGGAGTACCAGCGTGCTCAACATGATGAAACGTAAGTCGTCTGTATATCAAGCTGGATATTTTCACGGTCCTACCAGAACCACTTGTGGTGTGATCCGGTTTAATCAGCTGTGACGCCGGTAGGGGACGCAGTAGCAGAGCTGCAAATTAGTGATACTCGTATTTTTCTCAATCAACCCCTCAAAGGCTATAGTTGTAACTAATTTTGCATATTTGAGTCATTGCCTTCTCATACAGGCAGATAATAATATCTGATACGGTGCGATGTACCTTCAGTCCAGTCGAGCGGTAACATTGGCCTCGCATCCGACCTGGTCACACTGTGTGTCATCGCATGGCCAGCCAGAAACCCGTCACTGAGATACCCGTCATTGATAGCTGGGACAGTGCGATGTACCTTCAGTCCAGCCGAGCGGCTACACTCACCTCGCATCTGACCTGATCACACTGTGTGTCGTCAAACATGGCCGGCTTGATCCCCGTCACCGTCGCTGCGCCCCGCCGCTCCGCAGATAATGCTGGGCACGGTGAACCTCATCACGACGGCTCGCCACTACCCCCTCCGGCTGCACGTGACGCAGGCGCTCACTGAGCTGTCTGCCTCGACTGGCACCTTCATCCCGGTACTACCGCTGCTGCTGCAGGTAATATCCTGACCTGACCGGTAGCCGGGTAGTGGCATGGTCTGTGAAGGAGTACCAGCGTGCTCAACACGATGAAACGTAAGTCGTTTGGATATCAAGCTGGATATTTTCACGGTCCTACCAGAACCACTTGTGGTGTGATCCGGTTTAATCAGCTGTGGCCTGGCCCCGAAATGGATTTGGATCCGACGAGACCAAGCAATGTCTGACCTCGCCCTTGATCTGACTTCAACATGCCCTGACACCGGACGAGTTGACGACCCATACTAACGTGATTCGACTGAAGACCTATGCGTGTTCGTGACAGGTTCTACATCAGACCGACTTCAACAAGCGCAACACGCGCGTCTCTATGCGGCCTCTCGAGCTGAGCTGCATGCTGCGCTTCTCCGAGGCGGAGCTGAAGGAGAACGGCTTCCGGGACGGCGTGTTCGATGCGGTGCTGGCGGGGCTCATCAACTACCTGAACGTCGAGTGCTGCAGCCTCGCCTTCCCCGAGATGGTGGTGATGACGCGACTGCAGGTGTGTGGGTGCGGCCGTGATTGCCGTTGTCCAAATGTTAGTTTGTGGAGTGCGTGGTGTGTTCCGCTAGTCGGTATGTTGCCCGCTTTGCCTTGTAGCTGTTCGCGGTATATGTTGGTGTTGTTTGGTAATGGTGGTGGTGTGTGGATGTCTCAGCAGATTGCCCATATGCAAATGGCTGTTATATTGCTTGGTATTATATCGTGGGCTCCGTGTATGTTCCCGCCCTGCTACTGCCATACCCGGATGTAAGGTCGGGGTGGATGCTGATTCACCTGGGACGAATGGCGCCATCCAACTGCCTATGTTCGTCGCCCCTCAATCTGATGGGCATCGCCTGTATGTAGCACGAGTACACGCCGCGCGACGCTGTGTCGGTTCTCACCCTCCACTCCCTACAGCTGAAGGAGTTCCTGGCCAAGTGCAAGGTGCGCACATACAACCAGCGCATGAAGGAGATGTTGGACCGAGTGAAGGCGCAGTGCGAGCACCTGGAGCAGCGCCGACAGAACCTCAAGTTCGAGCTGAGCGACCATGAGGCGGTGCGCCGGTGGGAGCAAGAGCGCCGCGCTGAGTCCACACCGTTCGCCACGTTTTACCAGAGCTGGCATGCGCAACAGCAGCAGAAGAGCCGCGCCAAGCCTCCGAAGGTATAGACGACCTGTGAAGCTTACGTGCCGATACCAATTATACCCGCTGTACAGCACACCAAATTGTGTGCACACTATTCGCGTTGTTGCTGTTATAACTTGGTTGTGCGTGCACGTGCTTATTTGTTGCTATTGTGATTAACATGGATATTAATAACGACATTGACATATTCTATTGCGACTTGAGTATCACGGGTCTGGTCGACCGTAATATGCGATGTAATCACCAGTAGTGCTTATTTGAAAAGCAATACCTACTGATGAGTCGCTACAAGTTCGAATGTGGTCGTTTATTTGGGTTTGGACGTCGTCACCGGTGGTTCGTGTGCCGTCGCCAGGGAGGTAAGATCAGCGTGCGGACGGCGGCTCCCGTCGACGACTCAGACGCCGACAGTGACGACGAGCTCACACCGTTCCGCGACGGCGACGAGGATGAACACGAGGAGGCCGTAGAGGAGGTGGCAGCCGAAGACCGTCTGGAACGGTGAGTGGCGGGCTCTGTTACGTTTATGTGAGCCGTCTGCTCAATTGGTGCAATGACTTTTCTAGCGTAATGGAGAGTTATACTCGGACAACTCGATTTTTCAGATGGACAGGGAAATCGGACGGAGAGGACTGACTGAAAGCAGGGAGCCCATTTTCCCACCAACAGTGAGCGCCTTTTCTCGCTGACCCTGATCACTACTCTGATGCAGGCTGGAAAGCGAAAGTGACCAGGTGGAAGACGGAGGGGACGTGCTGGAGCCACTGAAGCCGCAGAAGAGGAAGAAGCAGAAAAAGCCATCACCGGCGAAGAAGCGGAAGATGAACCAGAGCAAGGGGCGGAATGTGACCAGGGTGCGGTAGCATCACCTGCACATATCAGTGGTTGGAAATATAGCTGGGTCAGAAGAAAATATGTTTTTTTTTCACAGAAACTAGCGACGTGAAAACGTCAAGCACGCGCGTTGCACCTCGTAGTCAAGGCAATGGCGGTTCCACGATTCCTATATTGAAAGATATTTACGACTCTTCTATTTCAAAGCTATGCGATATTCCGCCTCGGCACCGTAACTAATATTTCTGCAGACTATTCACGCTTACATACCCCATTGGGATCCACGCATGTTGCTTCCAGACTTCACTTACGACTACACAACACAAAATGTATTTGCTGACGATATACTTTTAACACTTGACATATCACAGTGCAATACTGGGTGTGCTTGGTCATCATGGATTTCGATACGAACTGGGCAAGTGAATGCATAAGCCCTCGTCGCACAGCGTGGCCTGACAACCAAATAGCTGACCGGTCATCGCACTGCTCTCCAGCCGTGTGGGTCAGCGGCCGGTCGGGTGGTAGCGTTAAAAAATTGGCTATCCGTCTACTCGTTCTCCGGAACGCGCATCCAGGTTTCCGACCCTGTCGTGAGAAGTCCATCTTATCTGCCTTACAGCGTGACGCTAATTATTCCCCATGTGTCTATATAAGTTGAAAATATCTATTATCGTCTTTCACTCGAAAAGGTACAGCATTGATGTATCCCGCCAATGCTCGGTGTCTGCGTCCTCTACGCAGACGTGGCCAGGTACTCGCACAATGGTTGTGGGGATGGACGCAACGTTTCCGAAATAGTCGGCGCGCCGAACGCAACAATTCACCAGCACCACCAATCTACAAACCACAGACCAGACAGACTGCCACGAACGGAGTCGTGGAGTGGGAGGGCCGGACGGAGGAGCCAGCTGAATGGTGACTGATGGCTGGAGGAGGGAGGGGGCGACAGGTACTAAGCATGTTATCTGCCACTGTCACGCCACTGGCATCAGTAAGCAGCATATGAAGGCTCCATACTTGATGGGTGGTCAAGTGCTATCAGTGACTCAACAGGAGAAAGATTCAGGTGTTATTCTAAACACATAATTGGGGGCATCAGAACAGACTAAGGAAGCCAGGAAGACGGCGCTGAGAATGCTCGGGGCAATAAATAGGAATGTATCATACAGAAGTGAGGAAGTCATCAGGCAGCTTTACTGTGCATATGTCAGGCCACATTTGGAATACTGCATCCAAGCTTGGTCTCCTAGCTATGAAAAAGATAGTTTGCTTTTAGAGAGTACAAAAGAGGGCTACAAAAATGGTTAATGGTATAAGCAACCTGGCATATGAGGAAATATTAAAGAAATTGAATATGTTTTCACATAGATATAGAAGGCTGAGAGGAGATCTCATCGAGGTCTTTAAATTTGTCCATGGTCTGGAGAGGGGATATCTTGGGGAAATGTTTGAATTTAAAAGAAAATGATGCAATTAGAGGTCATGAATTCAAAATTAAAGTTAACCACAGCAGAACAAGGTTAAGGTAGACTTTCTTCACCAACAGGGTAGTAGAACACTGGAACCAGCTGCCAGAAAACATTGTCAGTAGCAGCACATTGAAGCATGTCATCTGCCACTGGCATGCCCTACAGAGCCGTGCTTGAACCGATCGTTACTGCCTCCCGAACCTTATTTTCGGCTCATTACCTACCATTGAGAGGGGAAACCCCCTACCGACCTGCGGGTGCAGGGTAGAGCCTACTAGGCTAAATTCGTGGTGGAGTGGGGTGGGGTAGTGTGTAAAAAAACGTACATGGGCTAGGAATATGTGTAATGCGTAAGGCAGAAATCTGTCGCTGGGTGATTTTTGTTCTTGGGAAGAGAGGAGTATTGAGACGTCGGAAATGTCAATGTTATATATATATATATATATATGTGAATGTTTGTTAGGTGGCTGTAGCAACCAGTGGAAGCCGCTTGGGGCTCAACCCAGGCACCCGTTTTATACGGTATCACTGCACAAAAGTATGTTGCTATTTGGACCAAAACTGCCCCAACTGGGAACAAGCCATTCAAACCGACGAAAAATAAACATTCCCCCCATTTCTTCTTTATGCAATTTGTCCGTACTAGCTGAACGAGTGGCACTCACTTGCTCATATGATGTTCCCAAACTTCGACCTCGCGCAACATATAAATACGTGTATGGGAGGATAGTGCGGACACCAAGCCGGTGAGGCTAGGAGATGGGCGGTGTGCATGGCGGAAAACCGCACAAAGTACCAACATACTGGCGCCCAAAAAATAAGGGGACGTTCCCAGTTTGTTTTCCTTTTTACCACCAGGAAAAAACAACCAGCTGATCGAAACCCCATACACCTCACTTCCTACCGACGGCAAACATCGTCCCAGAGCTGCAGCATGGGGTCGCTGTAGTGCACTGGGAGGGGCGTTGTGCTCTTGATTGTAAGGTCATGGGTTCGAAGTCCACAACTGGCGTCATAACCGAGTCCACCCGTGACCAATCGGCGTCAGGGTCTGGCGATACTATATAACCTAGCAGTAGAATGTATCGGAAAAGAGCCCAAGGGGACATACATACACACGCAGCGAAAAACAAGAAACGCCATCATTATCAGTGGATTCACAACTTTAACGTGAAGCTCGTACTTGAAACTCGTGCGGCCCTCCGGGTGCGGTCACTCCATTCGTCTCATCAGCCCTGCTCTGACGCCTCCAGCTGTGCGAACACGGTGGTGTAGGTGAGGACCATGGAGGTGATGGCCACCATAGTGGGCCGCTGCAGGCGACAGAAGCCCAGACAGCCCACCGTGTCCAGGCCGCGGCGCACCGCCTCCAGGAGCGTGCTGCGCTGGCGGCCGGCCGCCGGCTCGGCGCACTCAGTCTGCAGCAGCAGGTCGCGGGTCAGCTGCACCTCGTCCAGCATCCACTGAGCCGCCTCGCACGGGAACACGATGGTGTTGAACGCCGGGTAGAGCCACAGCGCGAGCCTGTGCATGCTGATGTGGACGCTTAGCCTGATGGTCGCCGCCAGGATCCAGGTGGTGTTGATGAGCCCGGCGATGCCGTGCAGCATGGACGACAGCAGTTCGGCGGGCATGGCGTCCGAGAGGCGGCGGCGGCAGCCGCTCAGTCGTGTCTGGTACTGCCGCAGCCGGCCCAACTGCACACGGTCTGGCTCACCACCTCTGTCGACCAGGACCTTCAGCTCCGCGTTGATGGTTTGAGACACAGCTACTACCAGCTACGACAAAAACACAAACTTGTTGGGTATCATGGTGGAGCAGATAGTGATTATTGCCATTGATCCGGAGATTACTAGGCTCCGAATGTCCGGCTGATTGATGCTCACTTCGTGTCCCTCCGCTTTAGGTCAGGCCGAATACACTGATAGATGTCATCCCAATGTTAACCAGTAGAGCGACCGTGGGGTTGCGCACGGTCGTGCGACAGGCACGGCGGCTGGGGAAAATCGATATCTCATCCAATATTTCCTTCACGTCCGACAGCAGAGGTGTAGCGACGCCGACCATAAGCAAATGTGGCGATCCACGTGGTCAATGCCAAAGTTTGACGAATCGAGCGTTGCTTCGAAGAACTGGCCGGTGAGCTGGAACCAGTAAAAGCCGGAGATGAATTGTATGCACGTCATGATGATCATCCGGCCGGCGACGAAGACGTAGAGCACGGTGGCGTATGTGAGCGGACACCAGCCGGCTGGACCCGACTGACCCGATACTCTGAGCAGCCATTCCATCAGCAGGAATGGCACTGAGCGCCACGACGGCTGACCCGCAGTCGGCCCAACTGGGCCCACCGTCGCCACTGTAATCACTGACATGTCGGCCAGATAATGAATACCGTCGGCAACAACGTGCTCCTCAGTCAGCAGACAGAGGCGTGTTCTTTACTCGGCAGATAGAGGCGTGTTCTTCAGTCAGCAGACAGAGGCGTGTTCTTTACTCGGCAGATAGAGGCGTGTTCTTCAGTCAGCAGACAGAGGTGTGCACTTTGGTTTTAGGGCAGTTGCGTGTTCTGCAGTCCTCTCCTGTGGATACGGCCTGTTATCCTTTCCGACGAAGACGTGTTCCTTAGTCTTCTCCCGTGAAGACGGATTCTTCCATCCTCTCGGATAGAGACGGGATATTTAATCCTATTCCGGCGAAGGCGGGATATTGAATCCTGTCCGATGGAGACGTGTTGTTGAATCCTCTTTGATGATGTGTTTCTGAATCCACTGTGGAGGCTGGCGTGTTTTTTTTTCGACTCCTTTCGGCGAGTTACTTGATGTCGGGCTTTCCCGGGCGAGCGGATGCTTCGGCTCATTGGTCTGGTGACGTGGTGAAGCCCGACAAGCCCCGCCTGTTGACCTGGTGCGCCCGGTAGGCTCCGGCTTGTTGTCCCAGTGACGCCTGGTAGGCTCCGCCTGCTTCCTCAGTGACGCCTGCTAGGCTCCGGTCTGTTTTCCCAGAGATGCCTGGTAGGCACCGGTCTGTGATCCGGTGACATCTGGTAAGCCAGGTTTCCCCAATGACGCCTGGTAATGACTCAGGTCTGGCGGCCTAGTGACGTCTGGCAGGCTCTCGGCACCTGGTGCTTCTGGCCACGATACAGGTGTGAGCTGGTCCAACCAACCGCATCTTACACTGCAAATCGTCCTGTGTGCAGTCCATCAACCAGGTGCAACACTGCTGTTCGTCGGTACTGTCTTGAGGTGCCAGCACTGGTGCCACAGAGCGCCATTCATCAAACGTTGATGCAGATCAAAGGTTGATGTATCAAACGTTGATGTAAATGGATAGAGTTGTGGCTTTCAGATAGACAGCAAAGAGTGATGCTAAATGGTACAAAGTCATCATCGCAAAATGTTCTTGGTGGAGTCCCCCAGGGGTCAGTACTGGGGCCACTACTGTTCACTATATTTGTAAATAACATTGAAAGTGGCCTGAGCAGTAAAGTTTTGAAATTCGCGGATGATTTGAAGGCCATTTTATTGCCATAAAAGATGAAAATTTTATGGCAATAAAATGTCAAAATGAGCATATCTCGCTGCAAAAAGACTTAAACGAACTTGTGAAGTGGTCCGAAGAATGGCAAATGAAATTTAATTTTGATAAGTGCAAAATCATGTATGTAGGTAAGCAGCATATGAAGGCTCCATACTTGATGGGTGGTCAAGTGCTATCAGGGACTCAACAGAAGGATTTAGGTGTTATTCCAAACACAAAATTGGGGGCATCAGAACAGACCAAGGAAGCCAGCAAGAAGGCACTGAGAATGCTCGGGGCAATAAATAGGAATGTATCATACAGAAGTGAGGAAGTCATCAGGAAGCTTTACTGTGCATATGTCTGGCCACATTTGGAATAATACTGCATCCAAGCTTGGTCTCCTAGCTATGAAAAAGATTGTTGGCTTTTAGAGAGAGAGAGTACAACAGAGGGCTCCAAAATGGTTAATGGTATAAGCAACCTGGCATGTGAGGAAAGATTAAAGAAATTGAATATGTTTTCACTTAGATACAGAAGGCTGAGAGGAGATCTCATCGAGGTCTTTAAATTTGTCCATGGTCTGGAGAGGGGATATCTTGGGGAAATGTTTGAATTTAACAGATATGATGCAATTAGAGGTCATAAATTCAAAATTAAAGTTAACCACAGCAGAACAAGGTTAAGGCAGACTTTCTTCACCGAAATCTTTCAAACATCCTTAAAAACATCTTTACAACATCTTTAAAAGCAGCATAGACAATCATTATAAGAATAGAGGGCTTGCTTTTCAGTATTACAGGGAGGGCTGATTGACAGATTTGGTGGGCAACTGGTTCAGTGTACAGAGTGCAATCAAGAAGGGCCCTTGTGGCTCATAGTTGCACTAATCTTTTATGTCTTTTATGTCTTTATGAACTACCCACATTCCCACTGAATAGGCACGGAGTTTAACGACACGCGCCGAAGTTTAAGGCGCGTTTGAAAGCGCACTGATCGATAAATGCGACCTCACGAGCCATGTGATGGTTAATGAGACGTTCCCGCCAGCCCGTCTAACATCCATCCGGCCCATCTGACAACTCAATGCCCTCAATATAGCAGGCTATGAACTGAGTACGCTACTCCGCGAAACCTTCTTTGATAGATTGAGTTGAGGCGAGCATTTTATGTATGGGTTCAGGCCAGTGGATAGCATTCGATCAGTGATGCAAACAATTCAGCGGCCATGGCTGAATAGCATATGCTCCACCAAAAGCTTGAATATCATTCGTGGGGCCCAAAGTATGGAGGCAATGAATGTTGTCAAGCTGGTTTGTAGGGTCCACCCCGAATGGTTCATTTTAAGAGAGCAAGGAGTTGATGGGGACAAGGCAAATATGTTGGGGCCCAGGCCCCACCAATAGGTCAGGGGACTTCACCCCTGGTTCTGCCCATAATGACGTCCACATGGAGCTGAAACTTCCATGCGGCTTCTGTTTTACTCATCATTAGTGGGTCGATTGTTGCGCCTGCCGAAGTAATATGGGAAGTCCGTATATAGCGGACGCGTTGCCAAGGTTACTGTTCCGCGGACTGTACACGATGCAGACAATACGGCGACCGTGGCTGAATATCATGTGTTCTGCCAGAAGCTTGAATATTATTGATGGGGCCCAAAGCATGGAGGCAATGAGTACCGTCCAGTCAGTTTGTGGGGCCCACCCGTTAGGTAATCCCTGTATGATTACCAGGTTGTCACTTAAGCCTTTTTCTCTCGATGGGGCGCTTCTGGCTAGAGCATCTGGAGTTCACTCGAACCTTCCCGAGTGGGCGCATTTTCCGGCCGGAGGAGCAACCGCATTCCAGGGCAGAGTGAGGGGCACATGTCCCCCAGTTCTCTCCCTTTGTGTCTGCCCCAGACTCCTGCATTTGCAAGCTGGAATCTGCATCTGCTAGCCGCGTTCAGGCTGTCACAGTTTTCTCCCTATTCCGGAGAGAACAAACCAGCACATGAGGAATTGATGCAGGGAAAGGTGTGTAGTTTGGGCGCGCTACCCTGCGCCGTTTTTCCGCTATCGTGGACGAACGAACCACGATGAGTGCGGAATCTCCACCCCTCCCCTAGCTGATAAAAAGTTGTGTGCTCATTTATACCAACCTTGGAATCCATAAAACAACAGAGTAAAAAAGAGAACAGGAGGATTCCAAAGCAATGGAGGTCCCTCCGCTGGAGGTGGATCAGGATAGTTTAAGCAGCATATTTGAGCAGAATGCTTTCATGAATAAAATAGCATTTTCGAAGCCTGCACGACGTACCAAACCGCGCCACCTGGTGATTGCGGTGCTAGGATCGTAGTCACTTCTCCAGAAGGTGGGACGGAACACGTCCGTAAAGTTAGCGACATATTCGTATTCGGGTTCATACACAAACTCCACTTCTTACTAAAAGCTGGTTCCAGGTCCATCCCGCCGAGTTCTTCACGAATCCGGTATCATTTGTACGATACTGGTCGACTTTCAAGATCAAATTCAAGGTCAAGCAGGGAACGCTAGAACGCCCAGTTACCAGCACATTCGGTCAAAACTAACTTCAACATGCTTTAACGTCTCTCACTCCAAGGTGAGTGACATCAGTGAAAAACTGATTTTCCGCGAGCATACCACAAAGCTTACTGCAGAGAAACAGTTTGTGGATAATTCGAAGCAAAATTTAACCACTGGTTCTAGGACGGTCGTTTTATCTGCACACTCCTGCTTCAGCTCGCCTTCATCGCAAGTTGTGACGGGCGACCATGCCAGCCATTCCCCAGCACGCAAATCAGCTGCACGAGAGGATTTGTTTTTGCTACTCCCAGATGAGTCACATGCTTGCAAAGGCTTGATTTTTGTATTTGGGCATCATATTTGGAGGATTTGTGTGCATTTCAATGGATTAAAGTAATCGAATCCTGAAGATTAAGAGCAGCACGAATTTGATGTGCCGCCGCCCTCGCTTGTTACGCACCTTCTGACTCAGAGCGGGATCGAATAATATATGCGTATTTATGACGAGATGCAAACATCCACCAAAATCAAGATATTTACTTTAATCTGAGGACCCTACTCTAATCGACCTCTCCCAGATTCTACCAGATACCTCATTGAAATTTTCAACTGCGATTAATTTGACCGCTTCTCCCTCATTGGCAGAGAACCTTCTCCCTTCAGACCTTACTTATCAGATTTTACTCTCGCGGCATGGACAAAGTAGATTGCGCACACATTGTGGCCTCTGCGCACCGAAATGGCCAAGCTGGAAATATCATCGCCGTTTAGAATGTTGTATTTTAATTACACAAAGCAACACTGTTGTCGTCAAGCACATGTATTCAAAGGAGCCATGCACCACATGACACACGCCGAGGCAGCTGCACAAGAAGCGGGCGTTGTAACTTGCGATCATTCGGCTACACACGCCGGCTCATACTGCATCCGGCTGGAGCTGACACGAGGACACGGGGCCTGCTCCATTTGCAATTCTATTCTGTTCGGAGCCCCACGAAGCTACGCTTTTGCGTTCCGTTTGCGCCACAAGTCTATCGGAAGTTCCACGAGCTATTCCGAACTCTTTGATCTCGTTAATTAACTTAGGCGAATAGCTACAAACTTTGCGCACCGGCGACAACTTCAATTTTCGTACGCAATGTAGGCTCCCCGTGGTTAAGTCGGTTCACGATTGATAGTACCACGGGCACATGGCTTTAAATCATTGATTTACACATTCACATTCATGAACGTTTAAGGTATTCAAAGCGTTTAATATTACCTGTTCAAAAGCTGAATACTTCGTGAAAACAGGCCACTGCTCGCAAACAGCTGATATTTCCCCAGATCTCCAGTTCGCATTCGATCGTTTTTCAAACCTCCCCGACTCCCCCTCCCGTTCTGCTCTTCGACTGCGCATCGACCAATGGAACAGGCCCAATGCCAGTGCAGCGGCGTGCGATCGCTGGCAGTCGCCGGCTTTACCCTTCAATCGGCCACATTAACCCACCGGCATGCGAAAACACATACATGTACGTCAAGTGGACCAAGTGATGAATGAGGTGCCGTCCGTCATCTCGGATGTGTCACTGCCGGCTAGATGTTCTACATCGGCCCGGGTCCGGATGTGAGAAGGCGGCGGCTCTGCCTAACCGGCTACGAGCCGTGCAGATACTTCTGCAGCCACGGCGAATCATCATACAGCTCAGGGTTGCACAGTTCGAGTGCTGTTCTCTTGTAGAAGTAATAATGAAGCACCGCAACTGAAACAAACATCCAAAGCATTCGATATGGGAGGCTAACAAGAAGTGTAGCAGCAATAACTTGCACAGGGATTTCAGAAGGGGGTGGGGGGATTGCGCCACAGATCAATAAATTACTCAGAGCCGACCACTTGTGGATTGTGGGCATCCACTTTTGCAGAAGTACGCATTACAGATCACTAATCCAGGCCTGACTACCTCCGGCAATCCCGCGGTTGTGAAAACCTTCCCGGGGAAGTGAAAACGGCAACAATTAATTATCAACCGCCCGAAATCTGTTTTATCTGGTGTATGCTTGTGCACCTAATGGTTACAACCATACATTATTGGAGGGGATCCAAGAACGCACGGAAAAAAACAGAATAAAGAGTCGCCAATGAGATAGTACTTTGAAATGTCCCTTCCCACCCACCATTCAATTTGCCCATAATTACTAAATAGCAATTAATTAACGACATTCAATAAACAATAATGAGAACTAATAATGAATGAATGGCTAAATAGTGACTCTTATTGAGTTCACAAACAACAAGAAGTGTCTAGAAATGATGATGCCTGGAGACGGACAGACTGCCCGCTCACAGGCAGACCGTACACCCGGGAAAGGAAATACTTTCTGAAGCTCTGGTGATAGGCTCTTTCAAAGTAGGGCATCATAACTACCCTTGACTTTCTGGCTCCCGCGTCTTCCTCTCCTTCACCCTGGTGATCCAACGCATCATGACCAGATAATTTCCTCAGATTCTCCATCTGAGACGAATTCAGAGATCGCCACAGACCGCCACAAAACGGTTACATACCGGATGAAATCCACCTAGCAACAAAGTATTGCTATGATGGATGACTTTGTGGGAGGAGCCTATCAAGCGATATACATGAATATCAGATTAGTCCACTACCACACTGTCATAAACCAGCCCTTAGCTATGCTAGCTAAGGGCTATAGCTAGCAATAAACAATTTTTAAAAATATTTTTATCCCTTAACTTCTTTTTTGGATTGATCTTTTTGTATTGGGTGGTTCATGACACACTTTATGCACATTCTCGGCTAATGGCCAGTCATATGCCTCCTCTGTGTATCACTCACACAACTACTTTATTGTGTGGTCTTATCGTACGGTTCTAGCAGTCGTTGGTCAAGAGGAGGTGACACTGCTTGTTACCTGATCTCTGGCAGCGGACCTGTATTATTTTTAAGTAACTCATACGCATTAGTTGCATAGCCCACACTCCATGGTGTACTCTCAAACTTTCACCTTTCACCTTTCAGGTCTGCTTCGGGCTTCACAATATCAGTGCTGCGTCACAAACCAAGCCGGTGGAGTCAGGCTCACCCATTCTGTGCACGGAGTACATGGCGACAAGGCCAGGCGTCCATATCAGCAGATACGGGTCGTCCCACTGCCGCTTCAGACTCCATGAGTGGAAGCCGATGCTGAGACCCAGGTATGTGGCATTCAGGATGAGCGGAGCTCTGAACCTGGAGAGCAGAACTCCGACCAGGCCAGCCTGTTGAAGACATCACCACACCCGCGATGGTCATACGGTGATCTTGTTTTCGAGCGTCGCTGCATGCGGTCACATCTCCAATCATGGGGTGCAGGGTCTTTCCAAGAAGCTGATGTTGCAAAGAAGCTTGGTACAAGTACATGTCTGACAGTATGAAGTTGTCGATGTATAACCAGGAGCGGATCCAGGAAGGTCCATTGGGGCATTTCTTCGGTGAGGTGCATTCGGCGCCCCTCCGAGCAAAAAAAAGGTAGAACGGGGGAGAGGGTGCACTTGAGTAAATGAAGCTACGTAGGGTACGAAATGAGTAAATGGGTCCCTTTTCCTCTGAAAAGTGTTTGGCTGAAAAATGAAATCCATTAAGCGACGGTGTGCTGGTCAAACTGTTCAAACTAATGTACGCGTTGCAGTATTAGCTTCCTGGTTCATCTTCATCAATATGGTCCATCAATCACACCGTGCCCTTCATTTTGACCAGCTTGGCGACGTAGTCACAGGGTTTTGTCCATATCTGATGAACTTAATTCAGGGAGAAATCATTTAAATCACCAATGCATTTCTCCTCCTCAATTAACGTACCAAAGATCACACTGGGTAGGTCAGTATTTACCTGGAAGACGTACGTGCTGACGAAGTTGAGAAACACGACGATGAGGGAGAACACTAGCGCGACGTCTTGTATTCTGCAACGTAATCACGACAGTTGGTTACGACTGTCAATGCACTATTCAGCAGTGCATAATTGTACGGATTTGGGCACAACACAACCTGCGCCACTAATACAGTCATTTGGCTCATTTTAAGTCTCACGGGAATTACTGTATCCACTGCATTGTCTCTTCATTTCAATGTTTTGTGAACACGATCTGGTAAAGCTTTAAAAGAAAATGAGCTTGCCAATGATGCACATGCTCGCCATGTTGATATGCACCTAGACAACTCCCTTTTATGAGTTAGGTATGTTGACCAGGGACGGATACAGCGAGTGGGGGTGTGGGTTTGTGTGGGGGGGGGCACTTGGGGAACGTGCCCCCATAGAAGTTAGTGCTCATCCGGGAAGGCTTCAATGCACCGCTCTGAAATTTTTCCACCAGAAGCGCCCCTCTGAAAGGAGGAGGGCTCAGTGTACTCGACAGCACCCCGTCAATTTTTTTCGGCCAGGGTTGTCCCTTGGAAGAAAAAGGCGTGCGCAAGATCGCTTCCACGATTTTCAACAATTTTTCCCTCGAGAGACAAAGTGCCCCGGTGGTAATTCCTGGATCCGCCCTAACATAGGCAGTACCTACATAAATATAGGTATCTGAACCTAGGAAAGTACCGGCCTAGTGTACCTGGTAGGAAGATCAAGGTAATTATGTACCTACCCGGCCAAGTACTCGGGTCGGGGTAATCACGGAACAGGCGGCACAGTGGGCAGCCTGTCTCACTCATAATAAGTACTTAGAAGGAAACCTGGATTCAGACTTAATGTAAACGTCTCCAGATTGTATAGATACGTCTACGCTGGATGGAACTACCCCGTACGTGGGCTTTTGCTTGTTTATTGGGTGGTTCAAGACGCACTTTACGCGCGTTCACGGCTAATGGCGCTGCCCACACTGTTTCGCCGGTGGGCCGCGGGATTGGGAAATGTTCCGAGTGGCGCTAGTGCCGAACCCAGGACTTTTGGCACCCATAGCCCAACAGCTTAACCACTCGGCCATCCCCGCCCACGTGCGTGGGTAGCGGTGGCAGCAGTGACGTCGGATGGGAGGGAGGGCATGATCGTTTTTGGGTCCATTCTTTCCATGCATCGCACATAGCATGATGTTAAACATCTCGACGCTTGGGGAGGATACGTACCCTACATTCTACCTTGGGGTCCTCCATGTGCATAGGCGAGCATGCAATGGGACTAAAAACAAATCGGCGGTACTGGTGACCCTTCGATAGGACGGATAACTCCGATAGGACTAATGGGCTTTAGTTACATCGCCATTTAGTCGAGTAGGCTTGATATTACCGTTGGGATATTGTCCAAATGTCGAACTCTGGCTCAAAACTGTATGCCGTACAAGTTGCCCGATCACGCCCATGTGTAGTCTGATCGGGACCACAACATCGATACAAAGGCGTTGCTCGGGTTAAACTTGGGCAAACTCTGGCTTGTTTGGGCAGTTTTGGCAATGGTTGGGCTCGTTTAACTGTGCTAAACTTGGGTTTTGGTACGAAGATGCTTGGGATTCCTGTGTCAACTCCCACCGTAAACCAGAGACAAAACGTAGTTGAGCCCAAACAGGACAATCCGAGCTAGCCCAACCAAGACATGATCGGACCCGGATCATCGGATCCGGAGCATGCTGGATGGGAAGGGAGGGTCCTCCCACAATCATTAATTCCCCCAATCATGTATTCAGCATCCCAATCAGACTTTAATCGTTGAGCCTGCCAAGGCGTCCTTAAAAAACGCTGGAGCGCCCCACCCCTCTCGCCACACGACAATTTTTTTCAGCCGATGTCGCCCCATCAGAGGATTTAATCATCAAAAATATCAATCCCCCCCTATCAACTTCACAAGGTGACACCAATGCACTTGTTCCAGGTGGGTGGTATCTACTGGCATCGTGGGCGCCAGGGACTTTGGATACAAGGGGGAAGGCATTAACGCTCTGGGATTCACTGCATGTAACGCCAATGGGCATAATGCTAACCTTCACGACTTTTGAAGGCACATACCCAGATCCCCTTCAGCGCCGCCCATGTCTAGGTAATGCGTGCCTAGTTAATATGCACCTTCGTTATTGCGGACGTAGATACAAGTACAGGTATACAGGTGTAGATTTCTGAAAATTATTGGGAGGGCACAATACATGAAGGCAATGGGCGGATGACCAATAGATTCAGGGTCAGGAGACACCGCGTAAGGTTCCATGTTAAAATGTCATTTTTTTAGGGGGGGGGGAGGGAAGAGCACAACCAGCATTGGGAGAATGCCCTCCCAAAATCGTACAAATTTACACCCCCGCGCAGCATTACGGGTAGGTACTTACAACCTACCCTGTCACGTGCAAAGTGCCCCCACACACAGTTCCTTGCCTTGGTAGTTTGAAGTACTTACATGAATAAGATAAGTCTCAAAACATTTTCCATGCGCACCGTGTCGGCAACAATGTTCAGGCATAGATCCGCAAATATGAACAACGTTTGAACACCGAGCATATATGTGTACCGACTCAGCGGTACTGGCATCGCTCACGTGCCAAATTAGTTCGCCACGTCAAGCGAGTGGCCCGAACAAAAACTGGTGCATGTGTGCTTGTGGTTCACGTCCAATCTTAGCAGCACACACAGCACACACCAGCGACCCTGCCCGCCGACAACGCCCAGCCGAGTGACCAGCTCTGTTTACATTTTGTTTGTATCCGTTGCTAGGCAACGGATGGAGCGCTTCGCCCGCATGCGTCCACTGGACTTCGGCAGGGTCGGCAGGGGACTGTATGCGGCGCACGCTCCTGTAGCCTTGCGTGCAAGCCGCGGAACGAGGGGGGAGGGGGAGAATGCCACCCGAGCATGGTGTTCGCTCTCTCCTTCAATCGAGACTTCAGCCTCTCCCGGTGAACAATTTAGAGCGGCCCCGATTGGGCAGTAATGAGGCCAACTTCACTAAATTCACAAGCCTTGATTTCACACATAATTATGTGTGAGTACATCGCCTGTGTTATCAGTAAATGTGGCATTTCACGAACATCACGAGCTATCAAGTCTACAAAATCCAAAGTACATCATGTGTTAATCACAAATTATGGACAAGGTGCGTTATTACATGGTTTGTATTTAACGGAAATTGTTTGTCAGCAATCGTGGTAGAGATACACCGTTTGTGATAACATGTGCTATATGTTATGCACATTTTGGCGGAGAGCAGCAGAGGCGTAGCCAGGGGAAGGGCAACCCCCTGGAGGGTCAGAGGGTCCCCCAAGGCGGCTCTCACAAGGAAGAAACGGTCTCACAACTATAATAATGAATCAGCTATCGCACGGATGGAACGATATCCATTAAACATGCACTGAAGCTACTCGTGCGTCCAAAAATACCATTTCGGAACAACTGTATGTGGATGGCATGATGCCACTCTGTAACATATGCCACTTCAATGGCATAGTGTCCGGAAGTGTTTATGAATTCTTTCACGCAGCTCACCAAATGGTCAAGTGTACTTCTTCTACGTCGGGAAACTCACTGAGCGTTGACAACAAATGAGTTTGTACTCACCGCTGCTCCATATCAGGTTGAATATATATGAAATTGCGCGAAGTGATCGATTGTGTAAATTGCTTAACATATCATTAATAATCAGATCATGCCCAGGTGCAGTACCTTTCAGCATTGTTAAAGATTGCTGAAGTTCCCGGATAGTAAAGGTATTGCAGGATAGGTGAGGTGAATTGAAGAAAGAAACCAGTGTGTGCTCTTCCCGCTCCCGATGCCATATATATTTAGGATATACTGTATATACTGAAACAGTTGGCCGAATTGCCTAGTTCACAATACATGAAGGTCTTGATTAAATATACTCGGTGAACAGCTCGACATGGATAGCTGCATGTTGGCATGCACCAGAAACGTGCACACTGGAGCGAAAGCCAATGAAATAGCGTCAGTTGGTAGCTGCATGCAGTTGCGTTACGTCGGCGGCTTGCTCTCGGCCCCATCGGCATCTATCTTCAGTGAGTCAGGAACGCGGCAGCATGAATGTCCACTGCCACTCTCGCTGGATACAACGGCCAATTATGTTTACCCGTGACGATATCTATTGCATGATTTTCCAGAAGCTGTCTGCGAATTTTCAGAGCTCTCCCGCCATTTGATGAGGTTCGCTTATGCTCATTCATGAGCACCTGGCCCAAAATGCAATTTTTTAAAAAGCAATTCAGTAATCGCCTGTCTATTTGTCCAACCAGTGGTACAGCCATGGTTTTCTTCATGGGGACGATCAAAAAGTAACTTCAGTCATGAAACGGAAACCCTTTCGGTGCGCTTCGTGCGTCAAAAATGTTTGGTTTTAGGTGGTGAAAATCTAAAATTTATCCCTTCATTTAGTGTATTTATGATTCATGATGGGAGGGGCCTGGTCCACAAACCTTGGCTGCGCCTCTGCACCCAACCCACACAAAGGTGGCAACCATCGTATCACTTAGAGAATATATACCTACTATCTGTCCAAAAGGTCGTCATCTGTATGTGCTCCTTTACACATATGTTTCATTCATTACATAGTCGCATACGTCTCTCGTTTTCCCTCATGACCAGCGTTAGGTTACTTACTCTCTCTGCCGGTTGATTGCTCCCTCCCCGTGCGGCATAGCAATAGCATAATGACCGGCATGTATGCTGATGAAGTAGAATATATCCCCCCTCGCAGAATCCAACTACTGACCCTCCGTGTGCTTACATATTTGCTATAGTGCTGGATGTTCTCTTTCCTAGTTGACGTAATCCATTGTAGTAACAGAACGAACCCCCAGTATTCGAGTGAAACAGTATACACCTGCCTCGTACGAAACTAATCTATATGGTGCTAATGATTGGCCCTCCGTGTCGCTGATCAATTGCTCGTCTTCTGGCTGACGTACTTATTGGCGGGGAAATCGAGGCACTTTATGACCTGCACTAAACACAATAGCACAACCTACTGGATCATATACCTGACGATGTCACGATTGCCGGGTGGCGATGCTACTTATGTTCGCCTTCACTATTGCTGGTGTTTGCAATTTTCAGTCATGAGCATCTTCGATATATATCGGCGAACAATGTTACCGAACAGCACATGTGGGAAGAGGCATGATTCGTTACACTATGGCTTATATAACTCAACACTTATTCAGTCGCATTTCATTGAACTTGCTAGCATTAAGAATTTTGTTCCTGATGGATTTCCCATTGGATATCATCACAACTTCCCGAAGCCAGGCTAATTTGTCACACAATCGTTACCGATGGCGCTGTGCCGAAGTTCAGATAGCCCTCCCGGGGTTCATCGGCTGTTGCCGTGCTGATGGGAGAGGGAGAGTCGTTCTCTCCGATGGCAGCACATGTCCCCGGCATCCCCTGGATCGCCTCGTCATGCTCCGCCAATGCTTCCTCCTCTGGATTATAATTTTTGTCTTGACCAAGGCCGTTCATCAAGGCCGTATCCCGGGCGCACACTGCAATGTATTACGTCCCTTGTGTATATGGTAGTGTCGATCTATTTGAAATCGTATTTGTTGCGCAATATTTGCCTGATAATCCCAAGGTCATCATTCTTGTTGATATTGTTTTTTTGTGGGATCTTCATTTGTTTTGTTTATTCAGAACCGTGGGATTCGTAGGCGTGGGTTCTGGTTGACAGTTGGATAGTTTAATATATCTTCATCTTGCTGACTCGGGATGCGCGCGTTGTATCTCCCGTTCAATGCAGTTTCTGCAGAATCTCCAGGAAACACCAAGTTCGAGGCTGGACCCTATCTGAGCAAGCTTGTAAGTAACTAGATAAATATACCTACCTACCTACTTACATAAAGTGTAAATTTGCAGTTTAGGGTTATTTTTTAATTTTTGGAATTCTTTTTCAGTGTGATGTTTATGCATGTGGTTTGTACCCAATTATAAATTATTCATGAAATTAGGTGGAATATACCACTTTCTGAACACTCAATTGACATCCTTCTCCAGGAAGTATCCGCATCCTACTCATTAGAACCTACACTACTAGCTCGAATTTGAGTCTGAGGCATCAAAAGCATTTTAAATGACACTAATTCCATAGCAAATTTTGGCATCCTACTGTGCTCATCAACATCTCACACCTAATGAAAAACCATTATTTTAACCCTGTTTGTACCTGATGGAGTGATGGATGAGTGATGTAGACATTCATTTCCTGTGCAAATGCATACTTTTCAGTTGGGAGACAAATTAACACCAAAACGAGGCTTGGACTTCGGTAATATGTCATAAAGACATGCTCAAAGACATAAAGTAGATCAGTGCAACTCTGAGCCACAAGGGCCCTTCTTGGTTGCACTCTGTACACTGAACCAGTTGCCCACCAAATCTGCCAATCAGCCCTCCTGTAATACTGAAAAGCAAGCCCTCTATTCTTATAATGATTGTCTATGCTGTTTTTAAAGATGTTCAATGTTCTGCTACTGACGATGTTTTCTGGCAGCTGGTTCCAGTGTTCCACTACCCTGTTGGTGAAGAAAGTTTGCCTTAACCTTGTTCTGCTGTGGTTAATTTTAATTTTGAATTTATGACCTCTAATTGCATCATTTCTGTTCAATTCAAACATTTCCCCAAGGTATCCCCTCTCCAGACCATTGACAAATTTAAAGACCTCGATGAGATCTCCTCTCAGCCTTCTATATCTAAGTGAAAACATATTCAATTTCTTCAATCTTTCCTCATATGCCAGGTTGCTTATGCCATTAACCATTTTTGTAGCCCTCTTTTGTACTCTCTCTAAAAGCCAACAATCTTTTTCATAGCTAGGAGACCAAGCTTGGATGCAGTATTCAAATGTGGCCTGACGTATGCACAGTAAAGCTTCCTGATCACTTCCTCACTTCTGTATGATACATTCCTATTTATTGCCCCGAGCATTCTCAGTGCCTTCTTCCTGGCTTCCTTGGTCTGTTCTGATGCCCCCAATTTTGTGTTTAGAATAACACCTAAATCCTTCTCCTTTTGAGTCACTGATAGCACTTGGCCACCCATCAAGTATGGAGCCTTCATATGCTGCTTACCTACATGCATGATTTTGCACTTATCAAAGTTAAATTTCATTTGCCATTCTTCGGACCACTTCACAAGTTCGTCTAAGTCTTTTTGCAGCGAGATATGCTCATCCTGACCTGTTATTGCCCTAAAGACCTTCAAATCATCTGCAAATTTCAAAACTTTACTGCTTAGGCCACTTTCAATGTTATTTACAAATATAATGAACAGTAATGGCCCTAGTACTGACCCCTGGGGGACTCCACTAAGAACATTTTGCCATGATGACTTTGTACCATTTAGCATCACTCTTTGCTGTCTATCTGAAAGCCAAAACTCTATCCATTTTAAGATGCTACCTGCAATACCATGGGACTGAAGCTGTATCATTAACCGTTTATGGGGTACCTTTCAAAGGCCTTACTAAAGTCAAGATATGCTACATCAACCTGATTTCCCTGATCAAATTGTTCTGTGGCGAAGTTCAAAAAGTCCAAGAGGTTTGTGAGACACGATCGTCCTTTTCTAAATCCATGTTGAGTATCTTGAATCAATCTGCTACCTTCCAGATAACTAACTATTCTATCCTTGATAATTGATTCGAGTACCTTGCAGACTAGGGATGTGAGACTTATTGGCCTATAGTTTTCAACTTTCCCTCTTTCTCCTTTCTTGAAAATAGGAACTACATTTGCCCTTTTCCAATCGGTTGGAATTTCATTATGTGAAACTGATCTACAAAATATTATACTAAGTGGAAATGCCAGTTCCTTTTCAGTTTCCCGCAACACCACTTAGCATAAATATCATCAGGTCCTGCTGCCTTATTTGGCTTTATTTTCCTGATGATGATTGTAAACAACATCACTACCAATGAAATCAACATCATTTGTCAGAGTCCCATTCTGAACTATGGTGTACGGTCGGCAACATTGGTCATATCTTCCAATGTAAACGCTGATTTGAACTGCTTGCTCAGCTCCTCAACCATCTCACTATCCTCACCCAATGTAGTCCGAATACATCCAGTGGCCAATTGTGTTTGAAACTTTACTCAAACTTCAGTAGAAACTAAAGTAGGCTTTGCTAGGTTCCTGTTTTATTTTTACTTTCAAGTCTTCATTATATGGTTATTAGTGCACCCAAGCCACCAAGAAAACTGCTGAGAAAATGTGTTTTTGGCATTTTCTGATGTAATTTGCATGCATTTCACACTCATATAGTTTGTTCTTTTTATAAATATAAGCCATTCAAGTACAAGTACTGATATATCAAGCTGCAGTCATTTCATCAAGCTCAAAGCAATTCAAATCACATAATACCACCAAAAACATATTTTTGACAATGCAGATACATGTTAATCCCAAAATAAACTAGTGTAAATGCACAGCAAAATGGGTTTCTGTCAGGTAATATGCAATGAAGGATAATGTAAAATTGCAACAGCCAAAATACCAAGCCTGTTCTAACCTAGCAAAATCTGGCCTGACCCAACTTTACTTTACCTCACCTCACTTTAGCTAACCTAGCATAAGCTCATGTAACCTAATCTAACCTAATGTAGCCTAACTTATTAATGTTGGATCACCTAATAGCATTGCATCATCAAAGGAGTCTGGATCATTTACTCTATCATTACTGTGGGGAGTGATTATAAATTGTGAACATCTCACTTCCATGTGATTTCCTAAAGAATGCATGGATGAAGAAGTTCCGAGGTGATTTTTGACAATTCCAGTTGATGAAATTTTCTGACTTGCATTATTTGCACCTTTATTGTATGCAAATACTGTTTAAAGCATAGCCTAGCCTAACATCCTTTCCTTTAAAAAATATGCAAACAAATGAATGGCTTAAAAAGATAATCTTTAGACCATACCACATTTTGGTCACATTTCCCACTGGAATGAATGGTTCTATTGCTTTGAATCACATCCAGAAATGTGTGACTTTTTCAATTGAAATACCATATTTTCTCCAGAACTCAGGATATATTGCCGCCCTGGTAGCTCAGTTGGTTAGAGCGCTGGCCTGCACCGGTCTCCCCTGTATTGGCAACACAGGGTTCGAGTCGCTTCGCGCGCTCGCATTTAGCCCCCGGCCGGGAATGTCACTTGGCAGCTGGCCCGATAAGGCCGGGGACGAGCTACCGGGCGGCCGTGTCGGTGCATTGGCGGCACGTTAAACTTTCGGTCTAAATTCTGCCGTTGAACTGGAGCTCATGGATCGGGTAGTGGGGCCAGGGTTCACGCAACAAGCTCTGCTTAGCAATAGAACCCTGGCTCCTCAAGCCACCCCAGCAACAACTCGGATCAAATTTATAAAAAATAAAAAAAATAAAAAAATATAGCTTTGAACATTTGTTATGGGATTTCAGACTCTCAGACTATCTCCCCCTAATTGGCTTAACTCAGATGGACCCATGTTGATTAGTCCTTAAACCTTTATGTTCTGTGTATCCTTTAATGTTATCCAGGGTTGCATTTTTTGCTCTCCTCATTTTTTTTAGGGCTGAATTTTCTGCATGCCAATTTGGTGATAATATTTTCCCCTATTTCTGACATCAAAGAGCATGAACTTCAGATGTAGTTCAGATATCCCTTGCTTCCAGGTGGATATACCAGCAATTGAAGAAGATGAGATACTCATACAAGTGAAAGCCTGCAATGTGACAATGTGGGATAAATCTCACATGGCATATATGAAGAAACTTGGTTTCACTGAGGTGGGTTGTTGTAATCCCCGTGTGTCCAGGGTCTTCATTTGGTTGGTGGCTGCAATAGTTTGCAGAATGGCATGTGACAGTGGAGAATGACACCACATCGCATGATGCTTGCAAAACAGTGATGATGCACTTTACTGACCCCTGTATCCCTGTGACTGACCCCTGTAGTATCCTATTTTCACCAATCATAGTAAAGATGTTGACTGAAATGAAATAAAATTATGACAATCGACAGCTCCAACTAAGCCACCGGGTGTACCGTCCATTCTGGCACACCTTTCACCTCCAAGTGACCACCCCCAACTGACAGTCACGCGCGGAGCCCGCGCAGGTAAACCGACCTACCGGCGGTGACCCGAAAGGTAAACGCGCCCGGTAGTCGCGAGGTGGCAGCACACACGTTAACATTGAAACGATATGCTACGATCCCCTACTGGCCGTATTTTGTGATATATTAGCGATAGGACAGGCCGAAAAAATGCTTAGCTTACCTGAGATCAACTTCTCATGAAACCGTATTATCATGTATACCCTAACTGTGCTGCGACAGGATTTCTCAGCTCCATGTGACTTATCACAGTACTCGTATGGTCTAAGGACCTTAGCTGCGCCGTGACAGGATGTCTCGGCTCTATGTAACCCCTCACGGCCCCTTATTATTATGTACATCCTAGCTGCACTGTGACAGTAATTATCAGCTCTATGTGATCTCACATTGTACCCATACGAACTATGTATGTCAGCTGCATTTCAACAGAAATTATCAGCTCTATGTGATCTCTCACGGTACCCTTATGATCTGTGTATGCCAGTTGCTCTGCAACATGATTTCTCAACTCCGTGACCTCCCACGTTACCCTTACGATCTGTGTATCTCAGCTAGGCTGTGGCTGGATTTCTCAGCTCTATGTGACCTTTCAATGTACCCTTACTATCTGTGTATGTTAGGTGCACTGCGACAAGATTTATCGGCTCTATGTGTCCTCTAACGGTACCACGAAACTCGTGCATCTCAGCTGTGCTGCGACAGGGTTTCTCAGCTTTATGTGACCTCTGACGGTAGCTTGGCACCTGTGTGCCTCAGCTGGCGATGGGTCAGGACTTCTCCGGGGTGGTGGAGAAGGTCGGCAGTGACGTCACCCGGTGGCTGCCAGGGGAGGAGGTGATGGGCATCGTGCCCATCGACTGCAACCGGCCGGCGTGCGCCGAATACGTGGCCGTTAGCCAGTACGACATCGGTGCGTGCTGCGGCTGTCGTGCGTGATCGCTAGTTCGATAACTTTTCTTTTCTTTTCTTGACAACGTTCCATTTTCACGCTATTTTCCTCGGGACGCCTTTTCCTGGCAGCTTTCTTGGATTTAGCATTTGGTAAGTGGGCTTGTTTCGTAGCGTTGAACGGTGCGTCATATCGAGGAATTCCTTTTCAATGACGTAGTTTAGCGTGCTGTTATTGCTCTGACTGTCATACCTGTTGTCGCGTCCCCAACGTTATAGAGCCAGTCGCCAGCCGACTCTTTAAATTAAACTAAATGCCAATGCTTGTGGCGGCTCGAACGCTGAATATCCAGAACACTGGAGGCCAAAGGTCAGTGCCCCCTTGTCTGAGCTACCGGTGCATTAATCTGCAGTCCTGTTTCATAAATGATAGCTGCTTCCATGTAGGACGTGTGTCAGTTTGCGACTGCTATTTGTCCGTGTGATGAGCCGAACATTAGCAGGATGTCACTAGTCACAAGCATTTCATCAGTATCCTATGACGACCTTTCCTCGAAGACTTCTTCTCATAGGATACTGATGAAACAACATGTTCCTCGCCAGAGCGCTAAATGATTTATATGACGTGACAAGTATTGTTCACCAGTGGCACACCACTGTGAGTGAACTCCGGTCTGAGTTCGCCCCGTAAGTCGGCATTTTGCTGGCAGTGGCCAAGCCGGCGGCGGTGTCGCACGCGCACGCGGCCAGCTCTCTGGAGGATGCCCTGAAGGCGTACACGGCGCTGGTGTACCAGGCGCACATGCGACCCGCCGACGTCGGTACGTACCGTGTACGGAGTCAGAGTGCAACAGTTCGAGTGCGACTGTCGACTCCCATCAGAACGTGCCATGGTGATCTGCAGCGATGGGTGCACTCTGTATGGCTCCACAGTTACCGGTAGAGCTGACTCAGCAGCTTACAGCCAACAGTGTGCGAGTTTGTGGACACGCACACATGTTTTGATAGCTTATTGGTTTGTATGTTTGGCACCAATGCGCTGTACCTCTGTGTATGTATCAAGACATGTGCATCAGGACGCGTGCACTAGACGCATGCATCAGGACACTTGCGCACGACACGCGCACCAGGCCGCATGCACCAAGACACGAGCCTTAGGACACGTGCGCCCGCACATGTCACACATGTGCCAAAGTGCGCACAAATACGCGGGCAGGTTATTTACTGCATAATTGGTACGAACATCAGGAGTAGACATCCATGCTCTCTGTTTATTTCCCGCGAGCTATTAAACAGCTTACAGGCATTCTGTAGACTCCAGGGGTGAGGTGGCTCAGCTACAAAGGGTCTACCCTGACTGGGAAAAACGGTCAACCTGGAGTGAAAAGCACCAGTGGTGGGATCCTGGGTTTCTCAGTTCAATCATATGGGTTATTTCAGTTTTTATTTTCAAGCTGAAACTCGCGTGAAATTTTTAGATCACTTAAGTTCGCATTTCGTGTGAACATTTAAGAGGTTCTTATCAATTGGAGCATGCATTCTCTGTGAGAACACCTGCCTGCAAATTTGTTTGTCCTGTTTATTCCATGGCTTTTGCGTCACATTGACCGCACTTAACAGCTAGCGCCATTAGCCACGCCTCTTTTGGAAGTTCATGTATACAGCTAGAGCAGAGGATACATAGAAGAAAAGCAGAGCGGAACAGACAATGCAACAAATTCGCCCATAAAAGATACATTTATAAACGATATGTTTCTTCAGCTCACAAACGTTGCAAGTTAGCAGAATTTAAGTCTTGTCCATTTTCACTAGAAGGGTGGACAAAACTAGTTTTTCTCAGCCAATTTTAGCCACGATTAAAATCGGTGAAAACCACCTGCTGGATGCATCTTGCCAGCCCTGGTGCTGATAGATGGCATTGTTCGTGAGGTTGGGTTCGATGTCATGTCGTATGTTGTCTTTCACCAACACCAGACCCTGACCTCCGATTCTGGCCCACCCCTGCCACGGACCTTTGAGGTGTGTGCTCCTGTCGTTTTACCCGTCGTCGTCCCTGATCCGTTACTCGTTACCCGCGCTCCATGGCGTCTGATTCGTGGCCCGATGTCTACGTTCCGACAGTGTTCGTGCCACGCGGGGCGACTGGCTTCGGCTCTGTGGTGGTACAGCTGGCCGCCCATTTCGGCGCCAAGGTGATCACGTCCGCACACACCGAGGACGAGCGCAGCTACCTCGACTCGCTGCAACTCGAGATCGGTCGGTGTGCTACCACTCCACTGTCTGTTACCATGATGCTATCTGATGTACGCAGTAATTTACTTGCGTGAGACGAAATGTACGACCCTCAATATACCAGGAGGTGCTGAGTTTACATCAAAAGTAGCGTTAGGGATTATGCTATATTACTCAACGTTTCGGCCAGGGGCCATCCTGACGATGGCCCCTGGCCGAATAATATAAGTAATATAGCATAATCCTTAACGCTACTTTTGATGTAAACTCAGCACCTCCTGGTATATTGAGGGTCGTACATTTCGTCTCACGCAATGTCTAAAACCCAGGAACACTTAAAAGTCATTCTTCGTTGTATTAAACAGTAATTCACTTGTATTGCTTGCGACCATATAATTTATCAGATAAGTGGAGCAGTTGTTTTGTCCCTTAGGGCATGAAGACC
This sequence comes from Imbricaverruca yamaguchii, assembly GCA_034440575.1. Lineage (NCBI taxonomy): Eukaryota > Metazoa > Arthropoda > Thecostraca > Neoverrucidae > Imbricaverruca > Imbricaverruca yamaguchii. The sequence goes on along the minus strand of JAOTOL010001157.1, from coordinate 244,016 downwards.
CTGTAAGAATAGCTGACAATGGTCACCCGAATACGACAACCCTCATGTCAAAACAGCAGCCGATTTCACCAGATGTCTGACCGATGTCTGACCGTCTGAGTATATGGATCTGTTGTACTGGTATCCTGTATTGGTGCTCTGTACTGCGCACTGGGTGGTGGTGATTGATGCTGTGCTCGTGAAGTTGGTATACGTGGCAGATGGTGACAGGTGCTCCCTGAACTCCAGTCGTGCTTGACTGTGTCGATGGCACGGACCCCACTAAGCTGAAGCAGATGGTGATGAACGAATCGCTTCAGATGGGTGTCGACATCATTGTCGACCAAGGAAACGTCAAACAGTCGGTGAGCTGTGCTAGCATTCTGCGGCAGACTTTGTCGATACAGTGGCGCACCTAAGGCGATGGCCTGAGTCTGGGGACATGCCGAGCAGTAGGTTCACGTGGTTTGCCACCCTATTTGCATTCGCGGACAGACCGGCTTCCACCGTGATGTAGCGACCACGTCATCATATATCACACTCTGAATGACTTCATGATCAGCTGATCTGCCCTTTTTAGCTATTGTGTTGGCCAACCAGATTACGTTGAATGTCAAAGCTTCTCTACTTTATCTTCAATGAAGATACAGTTTACATTAGTTTCTCCCCTTTATTCTGCTTGATCGGTATCTACGTTTAATTCGTAGTTACTGTCTACTTAGTTGTATTTTTGCAACAAACCAATTGCGAGGTTGATTCCTTGCTTGCACGCATCGGCTGACTGATTCCTGACAGCAGTGAATTGGCTGAATTTCCATCGTGGCACGACTGTGACATAAGAGGACTGGGGCAAGAAGTGCAGACGAAAAGATAAATAGGATGAAATGGTGCTGGAAGGATGAGAAGGGTGGTGCTGACTCTCTCGTTTTGGATGCCCTGGTCACTTTCCGTACCGAGGCAGCTGGCGTATTGTCTCCTAGGTCACATGTATGGGGAACATCAGCCCCGTTGTATCCCATACATGGCACGCCCCAACGAGCAACAGTGTGTTTGAAAGCATCCGGCAAATTCCGCGTTGTAAGCTAATGTGACCATTTCCTGTCGTTATGTACAGTAAATATATCTGTTATGCCACGCAGGTGGGAGATGAAGCCGACTGGGAAGCCCCATCTATGTTTTGGTCGGCGCACTTGAGTTCGCAGGCTCTGGCCGTCGGAGGGCGTCTCGTCACTCAGCAGGCGAATCTTCAGGTGAGTGTCGACCACACGGCAGCCGCATTTCCCCGGAGTGCTGGCGGTAGAGATTGCCCAGGCAACTGTGGCGAGCGTTTCCAGGCAGCCGTGGTGAGCGTGCTGTGCGCCTTTTTAATGCCGCTCAGCTGACTCACGGATGCACAGTGCCCGCTGATTGGTCCATATTTAGCCACCTGTTCCTCAGCTGTGAGCGTGCTTGAATGTTGCACTTGGCGTGGTTCTGCCCTTTGTGCATGGAAAACCCGCTTACTGTCAGGCTGTGGTGCCGTTCAAGCTAGTCACCGTTAGGACACGTATGCATAACTGCACACGCGAAGTGCGATGCGGGTTTTCCATGTGTAGCACTCCTCGGAGGGCACATCACACTCGTTTTATGTTGGCCTCGCCACAGGGAAAATTTGCACACAGCTGGCTCCGTGTATTCATCCAAACTCATTGACCTCGATGTCACGTAATGATAACGTGTCACCGGATTGATCAGTTTAAAACGTGTGCATCGAACTTCCGACACTGCACTTTGCATGATCTGCCTGCAGTCTGAAAATTAATGCGCACCTTCCGGCACCAATCCATGTAAGCTACTTCCATACCATTGTTATGGGCGCCGTATAACCAACGCAAACGGTGTGCCCAAGCAACAAACTAACTTTCCCCGCTGCACGGGCCAATTTTCCCCGGCAAGGCAAGCATTTCTCAGTCACAGCAACTTCTGGCATACACACGGATGAGGTCGGTTTTGAGCCAGACCGCCATCCATTGGCGGCAGTGACGTCCGCCGGACGCAACAACTGACGTGGCATTGCGTGTTCTGGTCCGTGGAATGGTGCCAGCCAACTGTGCACAGTCTCGTCTTCTGCGATGGCAGTTGGTCTACTCATTAAACTTGAGACCCAAATTTGCCCCGTATACGAGCCTTGAAACTTTCGAATGCATCACATTTTATACAAATTCCTCAAGTTAGATTCGTGTATGCACACTTAGCTCGTTGAAGCTTCCGCTTAGCTAAACAGAAAAATACATTCCGCGAATTTGCGCTATATGACCAATAGCAGTTGAGTCGCCCCTAAGCCCAAATGATCAACATTCTGCGAATTTAAAATTTGCATCCTCGTCATAAACTCTGACCTGGGTGGTCGGTGAATACAAATATTCAATAGTATCGGTAGATTATAATGCTCAAAAATTGAAATGTCATGACGTTAATTATGCTGATAAGGCACTCGCAAGGTTCAAAATAATAAACGACAGCACCCGGCAAATCCCACAGAGTCGGAGCGAAAACGAACAAGAAAAATGTGTTGCCTGGGCGACTTGCGCACACGATGGTGATAATGCCTAGGCAGCCTGCATGCACGATGGCGATGCTGCCTGGGCAGGCTGGACATACGATGGCGATGAAATGCGTTATGAAATAGGAGAGTAAGCACAGCAGCGTCAACTTCACCATCAAACCCCAAATCTGTCTTGCCACAGGAAACAAAAAAATTGGTGAGACGAGTTCAATTCTCTCTCATGCGTCTACATCCTTGGCAGATCCTCACGTGCCAACGGCCTGAGCGCGCCTTGATTTGTGGCGGAAACGAAAGACGTATAAAACAGGTTTAAATTCCAAATTAAATGCTCATACATGCGAGCGGCGACGTCGGAAACCTTGCAGATCACTCCGAATGAACTTTGTTTCCGACGACTGTGCTCATGTATACGGAGTTATGGCCGACCTTTGCCGGAACACGTGTATTTCGTCTTCTAGACAGTAGCGTTGCAACACAATGCAGTGAATGGTAGCTCAGTTGGTTGGAGCGCTGGCCTGCACTGGTCTTCCCTGTCCTGGCAACACAGGGTTCGATTCGCTTCAAGCGCCTGCATTTAGGTTTTCTAAGGTGTCTTTCACACAGACACATTATAATAGTTAGCTTAGGGTGTCAGTTGGCAGCTGGCCCAAAAAGGCCGGGGACGAGCTACCGGGCGGCCGTGTCGGAGCATTGGCGGCACGTTAAACGTTCAGTCTAAATTCTGCCGTTGAAATCGAATTAATGGATCGAGTGGTGGGGCCAGGGTTCAGGCAACAAGCTCTGCTTAACAATAGTGCCCTGGTTCATAAAACCACCACAGGAAGAATTCGGATTATTTTTTTAATTGTCACATGACATATTTCTTGGCATGTGTAACGTGCATTCCTGGATGCCACTGGAGTTTCGCAACAGATCAACACTTTTTTGTGAATCCGGATGAGAAAAAGATTTTTGAAGGTTGCCATGTAAAAATGTCATGCATACGAACAGCGTTGTTCATAGGTAAGGCAAAAATGCATTTTCGATGTAATTTGTATTGGCTTTGAGCAGCATGCTGAGTTGCCCACTACTGCCGTCCCCATGTATCCAAACGTTGGACCTGTCGGGAAATTTACAACCATAAATTAGAAGCCATATGTTGATATCCCATGTCTGGCCACGGATGTTGTGGTGATACTCCTAATGGCGCGGATACAATTGCGGCGCAGCAAGGAGTCGCTGGTTAAGTGAGCGGGGCGAAGCCATCGTCTAGGAAGGCTGATCATTTCATCATGACTGTATGCTTGTATTGATGAGATCAGTATGATGACTTAAAATGGGATAACGACACAAGTTGTTATGCATCCCTTGTTCTGTGTACCAATGGACCCAAAAGTTAACCAAGCCACACACCGGGACGCAAATATGTTTGCCGCTGTCAAAAAGACGATTATTTTTCTTTCCCCTGCTGCGGGATAATGATTCAAATAGTTCATATGCGTACTCGCCACCCGAAGAGTTTCTGATCCACAGTTGGATTTTCGGGGCATTTGTAGCCTAAATTTAGACGACTATTTTCCGCCGAATGGTATTCTGCTGGAATTTCAGTTGGTTTGGGAGCACATTACATTTGTTGAGTACACTTCTTTTGGAGGGAAAGACCACTCATTCCCCTTAAATGACGTTGAATTTGTTCTTGACACCAACACGGAAAGCGTTCATTGAAGAATCTCAACTGTCCATGATGTATAGGGTGTCTTCGGCTCTTCTTCGGTTGTCACAAATTCATTGCTGAATGCACCACCAATTATTCAGTCCACCTGACCACTGTAGACCACTACCCATCTTTATATCTTTATAATGCTATCATGTCCAATTTCACGCATTGCATCCAATAACGCCCGGTCATTGCCACGCCAACGTTCGTGTACGTCACGTCCCCTTTGCGCATTCGCCACGTTTCGTGCGTTTCTGCGACATCTGCGTTGTCTGCTAGGTTCCGTACGTTTTGAGAAACGTTCACGACCAAATGATGGTCGTATGGCCATCATATGGCACATCGTATGTTACAATTGTGCCGCGCTTGACATCGTGGAATGCTTCATATCGTGGTTCAGTTGGAAAGTTCGATGCATTCGAATCGAAATTATTTATATTCTTTTACGTGTTCTGTTGGGAAAGGAATTCGGACACCTCTCTGAATATTGATGCATGCACCTCAGCTTTTTGTTTAGCTATGCCTACGTATTCGCTACCAAATCGAGAGGCGCGCTGGCTCAATGTCCTTTTTGGGACCCGCTGCGTTTTTTCTCGCTTATTGATGTGTTTAGTCAGAGTAATCCATGTCTCCAATGTGTTTTTGAGGGCTCCCAGTGTATTTATTTAGGATACCGGTGCATATTGTAAAACCCTGTCTCTTTCTCAAAGATCCGGTACGTTTGATCGGATTCGGTAGATTTTCTTGTTCCCGGTGGCTTTGAGGGCACGCCAGGATGTATTTAGAGCCACCCAACGGATCGGAACGGGGAACGAATCGGCTGCCCCGACTCGTTTTTTGGGCTCTGTGCGATTTTTTTCTTCTGAACCCCATACACCTTTCTCCGAAACTGCGCTTCGCAATTTGTGGGCTATGGCGCGATTTTTGAGGATCCGCAGCGATTGTCTAGGCCCTGATTGATTTTTTTCCGAAATCCCTGCTTAATTTTCCGAAGCCGAATTATTTTTCCCTTTGGTTCTTTGGTGATACCGTTCCCATTTTTTTAGGCACCCACTGTGTTTATTTATGTCCCCAGATTCAGTCCTTTATATACCTTCGACTGAAAGTTTGGTGCCACAGCGTTTTTTAGGCTCCGGTGCGATTCTTTTAGGATCCGGGCGCATTTTTTTTGTTGGGGGGGGTGCTCAGGGGCGAGGCTTCGGGGCCCCAGTTGTCTGGTCCCCTATGGAATTTTCCAGGATTGATGCGATATTTTTTTGGGGACCTCTTCTTTTTTTTTTCCTGTATCGCATTTCGGGTCCCGGCGCGATTTTTTTGGGAGACCTAGCCTTATTCCGTGTTGCCTCCGCGCGTTTTTTTTTCGTGTACTACGAAATATTGAGTGCTTCTTGTCCGGTCCCAGATTCATTTTTGGGTGGTCCTGATTATATTTTTTTTCGGTCACGGGTTGGCCACATTCGGGTCCTGATTCGATTTTGTGGTATAAGCATGATTTTTTTTCGGCCTCTGTGCAATGTTTTCGAGCCAGCTCAACATGCCAACGACGAAACGAAATATACCTACATTTTTTTCTCGCAAGATATTGTGTGATACCTACGATTGGTTGAGTCCTTAACACATAACGCCACAACTGGTACTGCCCTATAAACGCTTCCCATGCGGCAGAAGCGTCTTGTTTTGTTGTAATTGCTGCTGACGACTAGCATCGTCTCCTCAGGGGTATTTTCAACAACTATCAAAATGCAACTATGCGAATTTCAAGAACGCCAGATGTTACATCGGGCTTATGCAGTAATGGCGAGGCAGGGTTTTGGGATTATCCGCCGGAAAACACTCCGCATTCAGCTTCTTGTATGCTGATGAACTGAAGTTGCCGTACGTTACATGCCCTATCTTACCATGCTCTGTAAGATGGGCCACATCCGTGTGTAGTGATGCGCAGATGTATTCATGTGCAGGAGCAAGTTCGTCGATCCAGACCAAGTGCTTCATTTTCGTGATTATTTTGTCCCAATCAAGCGGGTGAGAAACTCATATGTATGATATATTTAATGGAGATTCACATTTGCTTTCAGATATGCGGTTTCACGTTGTTCTGAAATTTAGAAGTTCGTCTTTACCCTTGCACTGGGAATGCTGAAAAATTGTCAACACATCGTAGTTTACATCTTTTGAAATGATGCACTGGGGTATCTCTGAGAACCATCATCACGACATACTAAAGGGAACCACGATCTGGAGTGCCACATGTTGCAATCCCAGTGTAGCGTCTTGCTGGCCGATATCATCTCCATTCAATTGATAATTAGTTGATACATGCGTTGTTGTGGACGTCAGATGTCACCTGCCGGCTGTAGCTCTCAACAGTCGAGACCCTTCGTGTCTAATCGAAGGCGGCACTTTGACCGGGAGAAGCTCTTGTAGGTGGCATGGCGGAAGTCTGACATACGGACGGATGCAGGCTTGAAGATCTGGGTTGGATCTCGAGCTATGGTATCACTGCCATGAATGCTGAGCGAAGCAGACACCATCGTACGTCCTGTTCTCGTATTTTTGCGTAATTCTGCAGTATCCGAAAATATGTGTGCAGTTCGGTGAAATCGCGTGCGCTGCAGGTTCAGTAGTTGTGCAGAGTTACATCGCATTGTCCTACATTTTCCTATCCCTAGAACATTGTTCCATTAGGGGATGTTGTCGTGCAGGACTCTGCACGGTATTTTCCTGTCTGATGTTACGACACACCTTGCGTTGCGATGGATCCTCAGTAATAAAGAAGCTCAAGCAAAGAGCGTGCACGACTCTTTGGGGTAATATTCGACCGTTTTGCACCAAATCTCTTCCGATAATTATACGAATCTCGGGCGAGTGGCACTTTTTAGCTGTTGGCGGCATATAAACCTTGGCGTCAGTTTTCTCCCGCCACTACTCAGCTGTTTCAAAACATAAATTGTTTCGGCTGTCGTACCGTGAAGGCTGGACTCTGGATTGCAATCGATAATAAGCGGGGTTGTCCCTGTCATCCGGGGTGTGCAGTCCTCTGAATTGCAATGATTCCATTTGTCGTGTGCGAAAACACTTCAGGCGTTCCGGCGCAACAGTGTTCGGCGTGTTGCCATGCCCTGTGATGTATGGATTTCGCTGCCGTATCATAGCACGCAATTGTTCGTGATCATCTGTGCTAAAAATGAGCGAACCACACATGCACGCTGTTGTGTATTGATGTCTATGACGGCATTTACTGTAACACTTCTGCGGCGCGCCCTGTTATGACGATGGCCTGTGGTGTTCACCTGATGACACCTAATGCCATCAGTCGCAAACCTCCGGCCGCTCACCTCTGACCGGTGGCCTCTGATCAGTGACCTTTAGCCCTCGATCAGTATTATCAGAGTTCGACAGCTGGGTGTAAATAAATACCAAACACAACTTTTTTACATCGCTTCCTATATCTTTTCTACGTCCTTATGCCGAGCCACTCGTGACGCGTCGAAGCGCCCATAGATAATAGACACTGATAATGTCCAGAAAGAAAGAAAAAACACATAATTGAACATCCCACAAAGTTGATCACAGTACTTCATTCACGCCTCAAATCAGCCCGAGAGCTAGTGCCGAGTCTGCTGTGAACCACAACAAAACAATCTGCGCCATAGCCGTATAATGCCCAACAACTATTGGCAAAGTTGGACAAGTAGGCTCTTCATGAATTTTTGGTATCCAGGACATTATCCTCTCCAGAAAATATTTTTACCACAATCCCATGAGAAAGTATTTTTATCCGATTGGGGGGGGGATGTGTCCCCTTTCAGCCTTCGGGGACTGGGCATGAACCACATGCCCCAGTGGGCACGTGGATCTGCCAATGGGCAGGCCAAGGCCATAGTACAGTTGGTAGGTATATATCCCCTTGAGGTTACCGTCCAGTTGATTCTTTGGATTTAGGGGCGCTTAAGCTGTTAATGGTTATGCACCGCCAACCTTGAAGGTTACCCAAAGACGGCCACGCGCTCCCACGTTTTCATGTTATACGTGGAACCCCGTTAAACACTTGGCGAATAATTGGCTTCCTAATGATCTCATTCGTTCGCTTGCTATGATTTCTTGAGCCTCACTTCGATCACTAACTTCATGATTTTTCTGCATCGCTGGCAGATTTTCCCCACGTCGAATACCTGACTAAGAATTGGTCTGAGAACCCTGCCTCTGATCGACAGGTGGAGCCACCCGTGTCTCTGAGAATCCTGCCTCTGATCGACAGGTGGAACCATCCGTATCACAGCGGCTGTTACAGAAGTGCGCCTCGGTCAGCTTTCTGTTCGCCCAGGCGTGGCTGCTCGGCTCTTGTCACATGGGCCGCTACCAGCACATTCTGCTCGACGTCGCCGAAAAACTGCGCGACAATGTTATCAGGTGAGTCACTGCCCGACTTCGCCAACTGGTTAACCGTTGCGCGATATCATCAGCAGGATGGGTCACTATGCACAGGGGCGCAACCAGCATGTTCTTAAGGGGGTCCGACACCCAAACGAATCATGTAATTGAGGCCGTTTTCGGCGCGCGAAGCAAAACGAAACATTTCCCGTTTGGCGTGTGCTAATCCAAAAATGTTGATTTAGTGTCATTTTTTGTTTGTTTAAGGGGTCGGGCTCTCGTGAAGGCGCCTGTTACTGTGCAGCGCCTACGTCAGCAGCAGATGTGACGAAACCGGCATAAGGAACTAAGCATCCGTAAAATGTATTCTGCACGTGACGCTGCGTTATGACGTTATAAGTAAAGCTGCACCTGCTCCATCATTTATTCTATCCAGTATTTTCAACACCTGTCGCTACTCTTTGCCCGCGACCAATCGGCGTGAGAGATTGGCGACGCTACATGACTCAACGGTCGATGTGTCGTAAAACCAATAACCAACCAGTATTTTCAAGTAGCAGCATCCTTGGACAAGCAGTGAACACTAGAAGGCTCGTGTCATTAGGGAACAATGACACTTAGCTCTGGAATAGATGAATGGTCCATTTGTGCACGTTTTTCGTATCACTAAACTTTCGGTGAAAATCTGCTATTGTGGATCATCAAGACTGTCAGGCAGGGCCAAACTACCTGTTGCATCAACATGAAGTATACTCAATTCATTTCGTTTATCATTGCATGATATACAATGGAGACTCGGCACTCCACATATGGCTGATAGGCGAGCCACAAAATGTTCCAAAGTTCTTAGCGTAAGTTGTGCTTACAGCACCTAGAAACCCGTCGCTATCGTTATCACGCGGAATATATGGTGAAGAGATATTCGCCGAAGCAACGAGTGAACCGAAGCGAATACGAGATGAATTGGGTTGAGGAACTGTTATCAATGGGACACGCGCTCGACCTTTCTTAATCGGTGGGAGATTCCGTCGCGGTGCGTTTGCCTCTGACTAGCTATCAAATTAAAGCTTGGCTGCGTGGTCAGACCGAATGTGGCAGGAGGAGGGAATATAGAAGGAGGGGGAGAAAGCTAGCATGCCCCATCTCTGGTCTCAAGACTGTCGTCCTTTACGCGGTCAGGTTATCGTGCCCTTGTCTCGTGCCCTATTGGCACAACGTCAGTATATCGTGCCCTATTCCCAAGTCTCTCAGTTGCCTGCATCCACGCCTTCGAGTCTCTTGTATCCGTGTCTTCAAGTCATCTATACCCATATCTACCAATCTCCAGTCTCCTATATCTCGAGTCTTGCCACTCACCGATATCCATGTCTTCCACTCTCCTGTATCTATGTCTTCCATTCGCCTATATTGATTTCCGAAGGTCTCCTGTATCTATGTCTTCCAGTCGCTTATATAAATTTCCGAAGGTTTCCTGTATCCAGGCACCTGCATCCATATCTTCCAGTTCCCCGTATGTATCCATGCCTTCCAATCTCCGATATCCATGTCTGACAGCTACAGATAACCCTGTTACGGTCTCAACATTCACCGATTTGTTTGAGTTTAAATCTATTTGAACTAAGGACCCTGCACTCTTTCCTCCTAGCTGGCGCAATGCGTTTACGCCTTAACAATGGCGAAGCTGTCCGTTTATTTTGCATGTGAAAGGGGTCGCGGTAGCTCAGACGGAAGGGCGTTTCGCTCTTGATCGTAGTACTATGGGCTCGAATTACGTAACTGGCATGGTTACCGAGTTCACCTGCGACCGATCAGCGTGAGAGATTGGTGGCGCTATATAGTCTAGTGTTCCAAAGCGTCGTAAAACAACCCAAGGTTCAGTTAAATTTGTATGTGAAAAAACTAAGGCAACAGGCACGCAAACACGTGTGAGGAGCATGACAAACTTTCAGACGTGCACCAGATATCAGTAGGGTTATGCTTTTTTAGATCAGATTCGGTCCTTTCCTAGATTGTACTTAGATCCTTATTAGATCTGATGCTTGTTCTTTAGTTATATTTCGATTCGGTCCTTTTCCCACGTGGTAGACAATTGGATAAAATAACATACATATTTTTTTTCCCAGGAGGGGATGGATCCACTTCTCCATTAATATATAAGAAACCTAACCAAGCTAGAGACCACGAAGTTCTCCGGTTATGTTTGGAGTGACGGTCATGAGGGTTGTCTCACCGAGCGTCAGTGAAGCCACGGGCCATCTCGGGTCAGTCGATGCCATTGTGCTAAAATCAGCTATTTGACATTTGACGGCTATTCGGAGACATGCGAACAGACGGCCTGGATTGGCCTGGAATGAGTTTAACTGTATCACAGAACGTCTGTTGTTTTATAGACCTGTGAACTCGCAATCATGAGAACTTCGCTGTTGGCTGTATTCGAACGGACATCTTGGCTCCCAGTCATGAGAACATTGAACCAGATTGTATCATTGAATCTGGTTACCTCTACATATTTCGATTACTCATCGGATGAAGTAGTAACTTTGAAGACCAGTCGATAAGTTTTTCAGGATGCTTTTCATTTTCGTGTCAAGGATTCGCGTTTGCGTCAGATTCACAAAAAGTTGTTGCATGGCCCTTGCCGTGTGCTTCATGGTATCGATCTCAAACGGATGGCGAGTGATCTGAAACAACAGACGTTCTGTGCCATAAGTATAATCATTGCAGGTTAAACCGATTGAAATTGTATCACCGTATGATAATGTTACAATCGTCCTTGCAATAATCAGTCCTTGCCGCTGGAAACTCAGTTGGTTTTATTCAGTTCTTGTATTGGTCGCCGGCGGAGGAAATGATCAGGAACCCGAATCGTAGCTCAAACAACTTACTTTAACCTTGAATTAACCTAAGGAATTGCACACCACATGACCCATCACTAGAGCGCTATCGTCCATAATCTATATCACAACGGAAGGATCTGTTCCCGACCTGAACGCAGCGCCAGACTCCACCGGTATACAGCGAACGGGCTCGTAGCTGCATTCTGCACCACTCTAGCCCGCCCGGCGGACAATGCTCTCGCGCTCCCGATCATTGCCGCTGGCTCACCCGCAATGCTCCAATCCCACCGGCGCACCACGAATGGCCCAGCAACAGGGAGGGCTCAACCACAACATCGATCCCACCGACGCCGTGCATTAATCCAGATTGGCCCACCGTGCACGACCCCACCGACACGGTGTGAATTGGGAACCGTCTGAGAGAGCTCACCTCTCCGCCGGAAACGTCAGATGTGTATATATATATATATATATATATATATATATATATATATATGTGTGTGTATATATATATATATAAATATATATATATATATATATATATATATATATATATATATATATATATATATATGTGTATATATATATATATATATATATATATATATATATATATATATATATATATATATATATATATATATATATATATATATATATATATATATATATACACACGAATACGACCCCTTGGTTGATTACTCGCCACTGCGCGTTGCCATGTTGCAGGCCCAATATCCACCACACGGTGCCGTTCTCTGAGGTGACCAGCGCCCTGGACCAGCTGCGGCCCACACTGGTCGGCAACATCGTGGCCGTCATGCGGTGATGTGAGAGGCCGCCGAGTCGCAGTCGCCAGCCTCGCCGGCCACCCGGAGGGAGGCCTGAGGCTCGTGGCCACTTGCCAGTGTGCTGGACCATATCGGAAGCCGACCGAGGCCGGTGTGCGTGATGTTGGTTTGCTATGCGAGTGCGCGTCAGCGGAGTGGGACGTAGTCATCTTAGGATGGCATGAGTCTGATTGTGGGTATTTTCCGAGCGTACGGGCGAGGAAAGTGTTGTTTGGTGGCTGTTGGATGGCTGGCACGGTGGCCGCCTGTTGCTGTATATGACGTAGCCCTCGTGTGTATCTTGTTCTGGACAAGCTTTTTGCAGCCAAGTTATTTTGTTTACTTTTTCGTTTGTAAGTCATATGTGATAGCCGAACTTGGTTAACAAGTTGAGCTCTGCCAGTTATCATGTATTGAATGTGAATGTTTTACTGTGATGCAATGGGACCGTTTAGAACGAATGGACTAGGTGACATCCGCTAGTCTAGTTTGTGATATATAAACATTTGGCAAGTCGTGGCGTCGTGTGCTATTCGAATGTTAGTTTAATTTACTATGGCCTGCTTGTATGTGAGACGTTACAATGCGTACCATGCCTAGACACTAAGCACAACACTGGTTGGTACTCTGCATATCTGCACCGTACAATAGTATTGCTAAATGCACCGATCGCTCACCGCCCCACGGCGCGGGTGGGCTCCGCCGGGAGCCCATACATAATCGTCTACCAGTTCGCCATGGCAGAGATAGAAAGGCCAAAAACACTTTTGTGGTCGCCGAAACTGCTGTTGAGCCCCTAAGATTGTCTACTGGTCCTAACGAACATTACGTGCCCCTATGAATGTGTTCGGGCCTTTGCGAAAGTATACTATCACTTGTGAAGTTATACGGGCCTTTACGAAGTTTGCAGGAGTGTATGGACCCCTTAAGAACGTCTACGAGCCCTTTAGAACGTCCACGGGCTCTTACGAACGTCTACGTTCGGCGACGAATGTTGAAGGGCAGCTGCGAACTTCGACGAACTTTTACGAATGCTTACGGGTCCTTACGAATGTGTGCGGACCTTTACGGGAGTCTACGGGCCCATGTAAGCGTTTATCCTTGCGCAATACTGAATCGATGTCTTTCCAGGGAAGTTTTGATATGCCAGAATCAGGAGACTATACATTTATGGGGCTCTGTCACCTTCGCAAAATCTGCCCCCTCTTCAGACAGTTTCTGGCTACGTTCCTGGCATCTGACGGTGTTTGATTCTGGGACGAGTCAGCTCGTGGTTTTCCTTACCTTGGACTCGGCCACATGTGAATTCGTAGCTTCATGCACAGTACGCTGTGCATGAGGCTGCGGCTTGGCTGTGGACTGGGTAGTGATTGCGCACCAGTGTTAAAATAATGGTTTTTCGTTAGGTGTGACATGTCGAAAAGAGAATAGTAGGATGTCGAAATGTGCCACGAAAGAATGCCAATCAAAATATCATTTCAGTTTTTTTTTCAAACTCAATGTTGGACAGTAGTGCACTGATAAATAAGTGCATGTTCTACGTTTAATTTGTAGGGCAGCTAATATGGGGATGCCTATACCAACGATAACAATTGCGATGGCATGCTATCACCAGATGGCATTGCTTAGCAGACTTCATCATGCATTTTTCTCTGTATCTGGGACTGTGTTGCGGGATGCTTGTGTATCACAGTCCATAATGCTAAGCATAAGCATGGCAGGAAATACTTTCAGAAAGGAGTCGCGGATAATTCATGAACACAAATCAACATGCATGATGTCGATACTTTATCGAAGGGATGTCTATTCAGTGCTCAGTGGTATATTCCACCCTATTTCACGAATAATTTATAACTGAACTGCTACACACTGACGTTCAGTAAGTGCGTTTTGGGCCGACTGATATCGTCCTCCATCAGCTGCTTGATAAGCGAGAAGCTAGGTTAGGGCTGCAGTGAACTAGTCGAATACCTCATGAAATCTCAGTGCGTTGAACGCAATATTTGGAGTACAGAATGGCTGCATCTGATCACCGTGACCACTCACGAGAACGCGACGTTCAGTTGTATATTTGACAGCTTTCTGACAAACCATCCCGCCACCACCCGCGTACATCGCTGACAAGACGGCTTTATAGTGAAACCAGTATCAATTACGGAAAATCACGAGTCTGAATACTGCCTGAATGTGTCGGGCAGATATCTGAGGAAACTTATACCACGACATGCGTTTGTAGCACCTTCGGAGCTGGAGCACCGCCGTCGGATATAAAACAACATTGGAAGGTAATGGCGAACAAAGTAAGTCATCAGATTGATCAACTCCTAGGTCCGAGAGTCTGTCGATGGGTATACGTTGAGTAGCCTGGCAATGGGCGCTACATCACCAGTAGCAGCTGATGTGCCCTTCATCGACCAGTGTCCTGACAACCAATGTAAACCATCTGAAAAGAACAAGGAGGAATTGGTGATAAGGTGCTCGGCTTTAACGTCGGCTGAAATTTTTCCGCTATTTGGTGGTGTCCAGTCTCGGCGCTCTTCGTCGTATAATACAGACTGGTTGCGTTTGCATTCGTTGGCGGCATGTCGAGGTGAATTGTATGGTCGACCCGACAGAAGATGTCCAGTTTAGCTTCTCTTATTCGTGTCGACTCGTGAGGTAGTAGGAACTATGTAGCTACCATTCCACAAAATAGTAACCCAGAGCACAACTGCACTGTCACGTTCCTCCACAACATGCATGTAACATTATCTTCCCATAAGCCAGGAAGTCGAAAGTTGTGTAGCTAATGAAGGCCAAATGCGTCGCTATGAGGATATGCTTGTGCTCCAGAAGGCAGCCGGTATTGGATGACACCAGACCTACCGGCTTCCGTCACCAGATCTTTGGAAAAAATCCCGTTTTGCATTTCCGTCGCACGGCGGCACCACTGTCGTTCAGCCTAATATTTTTTAAGTTGCGGAATGTGAAAGCCAGTTTTTTGCGTTATCTTCGGTGGAATGCCACTTCAGCAGCTGATGCAGACAGTCAATTTGGGCCATTGATGGTGAATAGTGATTAAAGGCGCAGCAAGGGAAGTGGTGGCCCCCTTAGCAACCATAAGTACACTTCGCCGAGCAAGAAATCTTGATTTTCGCCATGCAAAACCAACAATTTTCAGCGCGCGGAAAGCATTTTGTTATTGGGTTTAACATTTTTACTTTTGGTCGAGGCCACTGACTGGAACCAAGGCGCTGCACTTCGGTGTCCTTTTTCCCTTTCTTCGTCTAGTGATGAGTTTTGGGGACCCAACTACTGGTGTTGATTTCTGAAGAGTTTGATTAATTCAATTAAAATGTGCCCTTTTCCCACTAGGTACACCACTTTGCTACACACAACTCTTAAAACTCGGTTGGAGGATGCGTTTTTGAGAATGGATAACGCCAGATCACTATAATACACTACCTACTTTGTGGTTCATTTTGTCAACATTTGAAGTTCAGTCATGGCTTCTCTTTCTCTTCTCTTTCTTAGGAACGTTCTTTTGTCCGGCACTAAAGTTCAATCTGATTGCGTAGTGCGATTAGTTGTGCCCACTGATATTTTATGAAAATCATTGTGGGATGCACAATACATGAAGACAATGGGTTAAGTTAAATTGGTTGGGGGCACATTCCATAGGGTCCCATGTTTAAAGTTGAAATTATGGGGGGAAGCCAACATTAAGGGGACACTTGTTCCCTCAAAATTATGTAAAACGACACCCCCCGCTTGTGCCCAGAAAAGAGAAATGCACCGAAATTCGCACTGGCATGATCCCACCCCCTTGCGTGATGCACCTTGATGAAAAATTGAGGGTAGGAAAACAAAACATTAAAATTTCTCAAACATAAAACCATTAAAAAAAATCCTTTGTAAATAGAGTTTTTGTAATACATAATGGAATCATGCTGCAATTCCACGCCCATGCTAATTCAATAAAGAGCGGAAAGATCGATACGATCCTTTTGACCCAAGTTAGGGGATGGGTTGAACTTAGAGTCAGAAGCTGCACTACGAGGAAACGCCACTCGTTAAACATTATCCCAACTTTCCAACAAATACCCAGGAAAAAAAAAAGAAAAATTACGTTAACGTCGAACCTAGCGGCAGAAATTACAAATTAAAAGATTGTCATGCAAACTGTAAAACTGAAATAGTCAGTCCATCAGCACATACTCATAATATTATTCTCCCTTTCATATGGTTTTTAAATATTGGACGCAATTTTTACTAAGTTTGCAATAATTCACCCATTTTGATTTGCACTATTTTGACCTGGTTTCATATGCTCGACGTTTGGGAACCTCTAATATAACACACGAAATACCTCTCGTTGCAGAGGACGTCGTTCGCGTCTCCCTGTGGTGAGTATGGATGGCAAGTTATGATCTAAGCGTAATTGTAGGTTCCTGACAATTATTGGGAGGGCACAAGGTGACAATGGGCAGGTCGAAATGGAAAGGGGCATACCAAACGTTGTCCCGTGCGAAATGTTGAAATTATTTGGAGGGGGACAATCAACATTGGGGGGCTAAGTGCCCTCCACAAAGCCTACAAAGCTACGTCCGTGACTCTATTGTCGTGGTGGTGATGATCTTTGGACGTAAAAATGTATGAACTCTGTATGCCATTTCTTTCAATGTAACATATGTTGGCTAACTTGCAAAATGTGGCAAAGGTTCTGATGATGATTGCCAGTGGGTAGGCACCTAGGTAGGGGAAGAGGGGGTATCTGAACACATTCTGTTTCCTGAAAACCTACCTTTGGATGTCTCTCACATCATGTTCAGTGCATAAATAACAAAAAGTTGATGGTATACAAAAACGATGGGCCTGTTTCTACCAAAATATGAAGGTCTGATCACATAGTTCTGCCAATTCTTTGTGCACAGAGGAGGCAAAGTTCACAGGCATGATTTTAGGTTTTGAAGAACAGTTAGCTTAAGGAAACCATAAGGAAGTTATTTCCAATTTTTGATCTCCGATTTCACCAGCATATTTTGGTGGACACTAATGGCTTATGTCACAATAGCTATAGTGCACAGGATTTTCATGTTAGACATAGACATAAAAGGTTAGTGCAACTATGAGCCACAAGGGCCCTTCTTGGTTGCACTCTATGCACTGAACCAGTTGCCCACCAAATCTGTCAATCACCCCTCCCTGTAATACTGCCCAAATAATCGATCAATCCCTGTAATACTGAAAAACAAGCCCTCTATTCTTATAATGATTGTCTATGCTGTTTTTAAAGATGTTCAATGTGCTGCTACTGACAATGTTTTCTGGCAGCTGGTTCCAGTGTTCTAGCACCCTGTTGGTGAAGACAGTTTGCCTTAACCTTGTTCCGCTGTTGTTAACTTTAATTTTGAATTTATGGCCTCTAATTGCATCATTTCTGTTAAATTCAAACATTTCCCAAAGATATCCCCTCTCCAGACCAAGAACAAATTTAAAGACCTCGATGAGATCATGAGATCTCCTCCCAGCCCTCTATATCTAAGTGAAAACATTCAATTTCTTCAATCTTTCTTCATATGCCAGGTTGCTTTTGCCATTAATCATTTTTGTAGCCCTCTTTTGTATCCTCTCTAAAAGCCAACAATCTTTTTCATAGCTAGGAGACCAAGCTTGGATGCAGTATTCCAAATGTGGCCTGACATATCTACAGTAAAGCTTCCTGATGACTTCCTCACTTCTGTATGATACAATCCTATTTATTGCCCTGAGCATTCTTAGTGCCTTCTTCCTGGCTTCCTTGGTCTGTTCTGATGCCCCAAATTTTGTGTTTAGAATAACACCTAAATCCTTCTCCTGTTGAGTCACTGATAGCACTTGGTCACCTGTCAAGTATGGAGCCTTCATATGCTGCTTACCTACATGCATGATTTTGCACTTACCAAAATTAAATTAAATTTGCCATTCTTCAGACCACTTCACAAGTTCATCTAAGTCTTTTTGCAGTGAGATATGCTCATTTTGACCTGTTATTGCCCTAAAGACCTTCAAATCATCCACAAATGTAAAACCTTTACTGCTTAGGCCACTTTCAAAGTTATTTACAAATATAATGAACAGTAGTGGCCCCAGTACTGACCCCTGGGGGACTCCACTAAGAACATTTTGCCATTATGATTTTGTACCATTTAGCATCACTCTTTGCTGTCTATCTGAAAGTCATAACTCTATCCATTTTAAGATGCTACCTGCAATACCTTGGGCCTGAAGCTGTATCATTAACTGTTTATGAGGTACCTTGTCAAAAGCCTTGCTAAAGTCAAGATATGCTACATCAACCTGATTTCCCTGATCAAATTGTTCTGTGGCGAAGTTAAAAAAGTCCAAGAGGTTTCTGAGACATGATCGTCCTTTTCCTAAACCCATGTTGAGTATCCTGAATCAATCTGTTTCCTTCCAGATAACTAACTATTCTATCCCTGATAATTGATTTGAGTACCTTGCAGACTAGGAATGTGAGACTTACTGGCCTATAGTTTTTAACTTTCCCTCTTTCTCCTTTCTTGAAAATAGGAACTACATTTGCCCTTTTCCAATCAGCTAGAATTTCATTTTGTGGAACTGCTCTACAAAATATTATACTAAGTGGAAATGCCAGTTCCTTTTCAGCTTCCTGCAATACCCTAGCATAAATTTCATCAGGTCTTGCTGCCTTGTGATTTATTATTTATCAGATCACATGTCACTGAACTATGGTGAATGGTTGGCAGATTGGTCATATCTTCCAATTTTAGGTTAGGTAAGTTAGGTTATTTTCTTTTTTCTTTATGTTAGACTTATTTAGACTATTATTATTTGCATGCTATATTAACCAATTTGAAGTTCTTTTTTAGTAACCTTTTGCCTCCTAACTGAAAAGTAGATATTTCCAGATTTAATTGAGTGATTACCTCATGTTAACCAAATCCATAAACATTACATATTGATTTTCTTTTTTTTCTTCAAAGTATCAATACCTTTGTTTCTCTGATGTTGTAAGCAAGGTATTCAATACTCATGTCTGCTGAATGAGTATCTAATCCCAAAGTAATCCCATAATCCCACCTCGACTCATACACTAATACCACACTAATTTGTGTGGCATATTTTGTATGTGTTGCACCTGTGAAAAGAAAAGAGGTTGGAAGAGAAGACATTTGTTAGCAGTTGGAGACAAGCTATTGCACTAATAACTATGTAATACTAGATATACTTGTAATTAAGCACCAAGAAGAAAATGAAAAGTTTATTGATCATTGGCAGAGGTGTTTCAACCATGATAATTGTAAGGCTATGTATCTGGGATTTGGAGATGGCACAATTATATACACCATGGATGATATTGAACTGGATGTCATTGAAGAGTAAAGGGATTTTGGTTTGTTTGTGTTGAGAGACATTAAAGCAGAAATGCAATGTAACAGAGCTAGAATGTTAGGAATCATGAATATGAGTGTGGTATATCAATTTAATATAAAATTCAGGATGCTAGGAAAAATTGTACCTTTCATATGTGTGACCCCACTCCAAATACTGTGTATAGGCATGGGGCCCATCATAAGACAGGGGTATGAATATGCTAGAATGAGTACAATGCAAAGGCATCAGCTTTCAGCTCATCACTTGACTTAGCTTGTTGGTAGACTAGGCAACTTAGAATATGGGTAGAGGCTGACTGCATTAGACATATACTAAGCCAAGTGCAGGGGATTGGGGTGGTATGGTCCAGATGTTTAAGATAGTGAAATTGTTATTCATTATCAGTCAGGAGCCATTCTATTTAGTGAATCACATATAGTTCATCAATGCAGGTTAGGCAGATAAAGGTGTAGGACATTTATACACCAGCAATTGTCAGTCAAAATGTGATTGATCAATGGAATCAGCTGCTTGATGATATAGTGAAGCACATCCCCTTTAATGCTTTTAATTATAGGGTGGATACATTGTTGTGATTCATTTTTTATACTCTCAACAGGGTGATGGAAATTATGGTGTATCATTGTGTCCACTTTCACAGTTTTCCTGAATTCTTTAGCACTTGTGCTAACACTAGCTCATATGCAGCCATTTAAGACTGGGCAAGAAATGCTGCTCAAGTTTTGATTTCAGTCAATGTGAAGAACATTGACATTGTTGTTACTGTCTGAAGTACATTTTTGTAAGGTAAATATCTTTGCAAATACCTTTACCTTCAACCCTTTGTACCATTGACCTTGTGCTGCAATAATTTTTCTTTTTTATTTCAGACTCCTGGATGTTCATTCTCAACAAGGTATGTGTGAAGGTGCCATTGTGTGAGAGGATATATGTGGTAGATGTTATGTTTGTGTATGGGTCGCAAACACATTTTATTATTGGGGTATATTCAGTGCTCACAATATAGAGACATGAATGCAGTTGATGAGGTGCAACATTAATGCAAATAATAGTACTGCTGCTTGATCTGTATCTAAGTGGATCAACATACACAAAACAGTAACTTCGTTGTATTTTTTTCTCTAAAGCAATGGTAAGGGCAGGTGTTGCGACGCTGTAGGACCCAGTAGTTGGATGTGTCGTAAAATGGCACAAATTATCAATTTTTGGGCACAAATGATCAATTCTGGTCAAAGTGCCATAGAGCCCAAATAACTAACTAAGCATTGTAAAGGAACCCAAGGTCCTTCCTACCTAGGATTGATGTGAGTTCTTATCAGGAATTACTTCACTTTACCCAACATTTGAGTCCTTAAGCATGCTCAATGCCAACAGACTGATTTGAAGTCAATTGTTTCTATACAGCCCATAAGCTCCATGGTACTTTTTGTAAATTAATGGTGTACATCTAAAATCATGATCAGATATCAGCACAGCAGATATCAGCTCATGTTTTAATGACTTCACATTTTTGAAGGATTATCTGCCGTATCTTACAAGTGCCTCTTCACTGGATGGAAGTATTGGCATACATAAGACAAAGACATAAAGACATCAAAGATTAATGCAACTATGAGCCACAAGGGCCCCTTCTTGGTTGCACTCTGTACACTGAACCAGTTGCCCCTCCCCCAATCTGTCAATCACCCCTCCCTGTAATACTGAAAAGCAAGCCGTCTATTATTATAATGATTGTCTATGCTGTTTTTAAAGATGTTCAATATGCTGCTACTGACAATGTTTTCTGGCAGCTGGTTCCAGTGTTCTACTACCCTGTTGCTGAAGAAAGTCTGCCTTAACCTTGTTCTGCTGTGGTTAACTTTAATTTTGCATTTATGACCTCTAATTGCATCATTTCTGTTCAATTCAAACATTTCCCCAAGATATCCCCTCTGCAGACCATGGACAAATTTAAAGACCTCGATGAAATCTCCTCTCAGCCTTCTATATCTAAATGAAAACATATTCAATTTCTTCAATCTTTCCTCATATGCCAGGTTGTTTATGCCATTAACCATTTTTGTAGCTCTCTTTTGTGCTCTCTCTAAAAGACAACACTCTTTTTCATAGCTAAGAGACCAAGGTTGGATTCATACAATATTGTCATTGATTGATTTCACCTGTCGTTCCATTCTTTTCCTTTCTGTTTTTTCTTCTTCACCGTATTAGTGTAATTAGCGTCGTGCGAGTCAACAATTTTACCTTTGGTGACCACCGCTAAGCAGTGTTAAATTATTCGCAAAATAGGGTGGAATTTACCACTTTCTGAACACTCAATCGACATCCTGCCCCAAGAAGTGTAGACATCCTGCTTTTTGACGCGTGCTTATTAAGCGTCCCTTCTAACATTACCTCGTTTGTTAAGTAGCATGATCATGCTCTTGATAAGGGGTGGTGGTACACGAATATTCGGAAATGCAATTTCAGGTAAGTGGATTATTCATAATGCGAACATCACCAGGGTATATATTATTTTTCATCTCGCTATCCAAAATATAGCTCTTCCTCACATTTGAATATCAAAACAAATGATGAGGGTACGAGCATTGGCTCAAATTTAAGTCTGAAAAACATCAAAAGCACTTGGAATGATACTAATTTCATGACAACTTTCGACATCCTACTGTGCTCGTTTCGACATCGCACACCTAACGAAAAACCAATATTTTCACACTGCCGCTAAGGTACGCATCTCGTATGTGTAACTAAATCCAGCACTGCTAGCCTGCCAGCACTGCAACCTGGCCACTTTTGTGACAATTCCATATATTTTTGCTTCGGAAGGATTTTGACCGTATTCCTTGCTAATTTAACTATATTTAACCCTAGCAATGATTTTGTGATATGGCGGTCATGCGTCGTGCTCGTAGACTTGTAGACTGAAGTGCAGTCTCCACGTAAATAGGTAAGCAACTCATGATTTCCTGATATTCGTAAGTTTAATTCTACTTATTTCAGCAGCTTTACTGCCAAAACCTATTTTGTTATTGACACTCGTGATAATTGTAATAACTGATCGCTTCTAATTTATGCTTATTATGCCAGGCCTGTTCGCGTTATCTTGGTCCCGAACCTGCCTGACTTAGGAGGAATAAACCGCCGTAAACCCGGCTCAGGGATGACGTTTACCTGGATATGCAACTCCCTGTCGGTACCTGATCCAAGCGACCGCCCAAGGCCATCATGTTCCGAATCCAAATCGACGAACCAAAATCCTATTATAAACACTGCATAATTCATGGACACCGAGATATGCATAATCAGGGGTGAGTACCGAGGGTACTTGAAAGGAAAAGGCGATCTCTTCAGAGAAAAGAACGTCCGTCCAGACGAGTGCCCCAATGTAAATTCCTGGATCTGCCCTTGATATTCCCATTCCAATGCACAAAGCAAATGCTATATGCTAACTGAGTGCATGGGCTGAGTGCATGGGCAGTTAGGATATAGAAAATGCTATGTGCTAACTGAGGAGCGGGAGCAAAATGAGGTGAGGGGGGTTGACAAGCCAATTTTTGGGTCAATTCTTTCTGCAACATTGTCAATGATCAATTGTCGTCGAAGAAGATGTGGAGGGGAAACATGTCCCTCAGATATTACACTCATGACTAATTGTCATCATATTCTCTTTCGTGTAAAGCAATATAATCCACATGGGTTGACGCACCCTAAAGCACCAATAATCATCATCTTTCGTGCAAGCTTGCGGTATAGGCGGGGCAGCCATGGGTGCTGTACCGGCTTTTTGCGACGGCCGTGAAACTGGGCGCTAAATGACCAACCATGGTCGATGCGCCCTAAAACCACAATCACGACAGCCGTGAAACGACTGCACTGCATATGCATATGCTCAAATCTTACATCGATTATCGAATCAATTTGTTAGTTGTTCGAGAAATATCGAGCCTGGGTCACTATGACGGGCGCAGTCAACAGGTGCACCTATGGAGCTTTAACTATCCACCACTCGAACGGTGGCAAGTGGTTTGCTGAAACAAAGAAAGAATCATGCTACTCGATATCAGGCTCGAATTTTACGCTATTCGGGTGCAAATCTACTGGGCGGGGAAGACTAAAGATTGCTGCCGACTGCTGTGGAGGGAACAAACAAAAGTGATTGGTATACCCCACTGGTATACCTAGCCCACCGAATTTTTGTGGGGGGGGGGAGGGGGGCTGTCGGCAATGGCCCAGCCTTACCCGCCAGTGGTGTACCTAGGATTTGTGTCAGTGATAAGGGGAAATGAATACAGATGGCACCCAACATTTATCTATCCCTATTGGTTTAAGTCAACGGACTTCGACCACCTATTTTCCCAAGTGGGCTCGCTAAGAATATAATAATGACAACACACATTTCTGTGCAGGGGTCCCAACCTACCACCATCGTTGCTAAGTCTCCGGAATCCAACACCTCCCCTTGCTGAATTTTTTTTCTCAGGTATATCTTTATTAGTCAGCTCGCACTGTTAAGCTGACACCTGTATAAATTACTTTGAAATGTTAGTTTCTAGTTCTACGCATTGCAGCCAATAACGCACAGTTGTCACCACGTCAACGTACATGCATACACCCGACTTGTGGTGATTTATTTATTATTTGGGGTTAGAGGTGCATCAACTGCTACTGGTTATGTAGCGCCCGTACACCAGACTTGGGCTTTCGTGCAGCGCCCATACATCCGACTACACCCGACTTGCGCATTCGTCACTGAGTCATGTTACAGTCACGTTTGGAAGGGCCAAAGGATAGTTTGACCCTCACCCTTTCAGGCCGTTGGAGGGAGGGGGTGCATGGTCCACCGTGCCCCCCCCCCCCGAGCCGCTAGTGGTGTACCCTGAATTTCATTAGCGTGCGAAAAATGTGTAGTCCACGCGATGCCGGAGCCAGCTTGCCGATTTTGAGTTCATTTTATAGAGCCCCAAAAGTGCCCATTATAGAAATTCGGATTTGGATGGCAAGGATCAAAGCTTGACTTTGAAGCAATCTTAGCGTCATGAAATGGTTCTAGTTATCCTGCAAAGTGGAAGTGGGGATTTTGCTCAAAATCAGGTTAACTTGATGGCATGATCCCTTAACAGTTCCCTTGCTCCGCCACTGCCCGACCCCGGCCTCGCCTCGTGTAACCGCTGCAGTTACTGCCAACCGGGCCCGGGGAATTCCCCGCCGTGTGCACATGTGTTATGGTGGGGAGGTAGACGGTATGCTCGTGACCTTCCCACAGTATTGGAAAATCCAGAGATGGCTTATATAGTTAAGAGGGGAATCAAGCTATGCGCCTCCAATTGTGTGCTTACCTTCGAACATTTCCAAAATGTCACTGCCAACGTCCATTGCAAAGTTTACTGATACTGCCAACGTTGTCCACTATTAAATAAATCGCTCTCCCGTACCATCTCCCGCCAAACATCTCATACGCAACAACGTTTCTCGATGATCCATCTCCTATGGGTATCTGAGCGTCCCACTTTGCAAATCGTCAGGCGTAGGGCGTCCGATTTCTCAAGTCCCCCTGTTTTCGCCCCTGATCTTGGTGTTCATGAATTCCGCCAAGTATTCTATTATTAGGATTTTGGCTCGGTTGTTTTGCATTCTGAACCTGGGGACCAACGGCCATCGCTTGTTTGTCGACATTTTCACTTCCGCCGCTAGGCGGCTGTGGCGGTAGCATAGCAATCGGTGAGTTTCCGATCCAGGCGTTTGCCACCCATGCTCTGCTTCCGTTGCGTTGACTATCATATAACCAACGCCAAAGACAGGGTAGAATGGTCCGGCTCTGAGCATCGTTCTGTGCAGGCCCAGTGATGACGCCGTGGGGCGCAGTACTGTGATGTGAATGCTGCCGGTTTTCTGCACGAGGTTGCCGATGTTCTTCGGGGAGTTGTGGGTTGAAATGATGCTTTTTATATCCTTGGAGTGTCATGAAATTTAATCGCGTACTAATAACGTGCCCATAAACAAATATATCGCCGCTTAGCCAATTCTGAAATTGGTTTGCAGTAGCCCAGTCGGTAGGGCGTTGGATCCTGATCGTATGGTGGTGGGCTCAAGTCTCCAACCTGCGGATTCACCGAATCCACCTGCGGCCAATCGGCGTCAGAGATTGGCGACGCTATATGACGTACCAGCTTATTGCGCCGTAAAAGAACCCGAGGTACTTCTTTAAAGTCTATTCTGATGCAACATTCCTGTATGACATCAGACGCTCCGCTACGACCTGAGCGCGGAGGGGATATCGGATTTCTTCGGTCGATTATTTGTGCAGCGTCCACTGGGCTAATATGAGGTGCCCAAGATATTACATGGCGGAGAAAACGTGTTCCCCCTGCACCTCCGGGCAAGCGGTCTGTGTTTAAGCGATCATACGCCGTACTCGCATGGCTGAAGCACAGCGGGGGATATACAAGTTGGCGGATTAAGTTGTTGGAAGCACGTCACGAGCGATCTGCCCCGACCATAAAACGCAATAGGTATTCTGGACCATCAAAACGACCGACAGCCAAGTTGTGGCAGTCAGAACCGGCGCTTAATGTCGGGCCTAAACAGTCTCTACCTGCCAACATTCTGAATAGCGTCCAAGGCGGCGATAACAAAACCGGAGGTCACCTGAGACGCCATGGCGACTGACGAGGGCGAAGACATGTCTGTTAAGCTCACCAGAGGCAACCCGCACCGTTAAAAATTAAACACGGATTCCTGCAGCATGTTCGTTGGGAGCCATGTCCTCTAGTGATGACCGTTACCCCCTCCCCAGTCAGTATAACCACTGCTGTAGTATTGCTCGCCCAGCGATACATTTTTTGTGTGGTGTTGATTGGAACATTCCACTTACCAAATAGCAAATCGGCATCCATTCCCGCAAATTTTTACCATCCTGCTTGTAAATGCGTGTTTGGGCAACCTGCATTCGTGTTTAACACTCGCACGTCCGGAGGTCCGCGCCAACTTCGCATGTCCGGGGGGCAGATGTCTGCCCCCCTACGATCTCCAAAACTACGCTAGCTAGCGACAAACGGAAAACGGCGTTGGATAGCTGGTGACGGGCTCTATCGAAAGTGTTTCGGTCATTTTTTCGCTCAGGTCAACATTCAGGTCACTGGATCATCATAGGTAAAAAACTAACTTACTTCGACCAGATCAGGTGGTACTCAGATATTTACACATATCTCAGGACCTGTAACAGATAGAAACAAACGGCGAACGCTATTCGACAGTTCTTGAAATGCGCTACCGACAATAGGGGGTGTAATTTAAGGTCAGGTCAACCGAAACTCAGGTCAAGGTCATGAAATCGCCTAGGGAGGTCATGTGATGCATCAATCGACACGTCTTGGCGATACAAGCACAATGACGGTAATTTCAGCCTTCTAGCTCAATGCAGTGCGATATAATGCGCAGAAATGTGTAGTGATCTCAGGTGAATTCAGAGACCTTGGTGAGGTCACTGAGCAAAAATGTCAGCGGTAACATTGAGCATAGCTTCCATCCACATGCCATAACAGTTGTGAGATCATTCCGAGCGCAAATATGTAACCAGGAAAAATTTGTATATTTTACCATAGCCCTATAATGGGGAAGCCATGGTCGCGACCTGACCTAAGGTCAATGGTACAAAAAACCGATATACATATTATGGCCCCTGATGACATCATGACGTGTTATAAGGGGGACGAGTAGCCTAGGGGTAAGTTGCTCGTCTCACAATCGAAAGGATGTGAGTTCGAGTCTCACCTGTCGCTACTCTTCGCCCGCGACCAATCGGCGTGAGAGATTGGCGATACTACATGACTCAGCGGTCGATGTGTCGTAAAACCAATAACCAACCAACCGACGTGTTATAAGTCTGAAATCAATCGCCCAATTATTGTGGAAGTTATGCTACCTAGAACTCCGAGTGTAGTTGGATCACTTCGCCTGACCTGGTGACCTGACCTGAGATGACCCAGAGTTAAAAATGTATGAAGATATGCGGAAAAGGCCAAGGAACAGCTATGCGGGATTTGGCCTTGCTAACCCGATTAGTTTGGCGGCACATGATGAAAAACCGGAGGGGGGGGGTCAGATATCTGCCCCCCGAACGTGCGCGGGTTAAAAGTGTTGTGCTTGTAACTTCAGAATTGTCATCCACATGCTCTCTATTATCGACAGTGAAACGTCCCATCTAATCACGCAATTTGAGCGCTGTGACTGCATATATTGCGGCCTGTTATGCAACTACTCATTGGTACAACGAAAACATTCCGTGACAGTTTTTTTTTGGAGATGGAAGAAGCTTAAATATTATAACAGTTCATGACATTTCTGCACCCTACACCAACGCTTTTTTATACCGCGCACCTAATGAAAACCCGTAATTTTAATCCTGCACCCGCCTCTTGTGTACGATATGCGGATCCGAGTCTCCAGGAACAAAGCACGCGGCATTCAGAGGAAATCTTGGAAGCAGGAATGCAATATTAACCGCAGTCTTTCGTGCAACAGAAGCGGCCTGGGGCGTCGGAAGCGACAGGTGCAGGGTTGATTTTGTCATCGCCAGAAGCGATGACAAACTCAACCCTGATGTCCTGACGTGTCGAAACGTTGCAGGCAGGTTGCCGATATTTTCCCGGATTATAGCTTAAACTAATACTTTAAGGAAAATAGCGATACCTCGCATGGACAACCACCAAATTTCCACGTATCATTGAATCGACCAGACGCCATGAAACATGAAACTTACAAGGCTAGAGATGCAAGATCGGGTCAGGTGTGGTCAGAAACAGAACTGGTGCAATCTGAACCGCTACTAATAGCTCCCCAGAAGAATGCTAGCCAGGAGTTGTTGCCCTGAAGGCAACCAGCCCACCCGGTTTTCCCGGTGCGGTTTTCCCAGCGATCACTGCACTCGGTGTTCAAATGTTCCAGCAGTTTTAGCGCAATTTGACATGCTGCTCGATATTGTAAAAATGAACATTGTCACCGTTGTTATATCGGAACAATGACACATTGTAGTTATACAGATACGAATTATGTAATGTAATTATATATTAACGAAATTAGGTAGGTGGCCCCAAAAAGCAGCTTAAGAACGGTGTCATTAAATTAGAAAGTGACCTATAATATTACTTGTAATGATTTAAAATAAAATACGTATGAAGCTAGATAGCGCAACAGTGCTCCAATTCATGCGCGATAAACACAGCATTTCTAATCCCAGAATATTTGTTTCAGGGATCGAATTCCAAAAATGATGTGTAAATGGCGAGATACTTGACGTTTCTAATCTTGCGTTTATCGTGAATTCGGCTGGGCTGTGCTCATCGTGTCTTATCTGTTGCCCTGTGACGGGAAGCATGCTGATTAAGACCATTTTACGCCATAGAAGGCACAGTCTTAGTACTAGAAGCACGGACGAATGCTTCATCACGTGCGGATAATTACGGCCCGTTTAGACGACACTTCGGTGGGTGAAGCCCGAGCCAAGCCCTGGGCAATAGCAATCAGCCGCTGGGGTGTCGTTTAGCTACATATATGACGCATGTGGCGATTGTGATCGATATCAGTTTTTATCTGTGCGCGCGCCAAGATCACCATTTGCAATGCAGACTTGTTGTGACAATACAAGGAATAGTTTTCGTGAAATTCAACTGTATACAACACAGATGTATTTATGTTGACATAACAAATACCTTGCACGGGAGCTTGGCTGGCGTGGCAGCTCATGCACCCTATATAATTTTCAACCATTGTTTAATACAACGAAGAATGGCTCCTAAGTGCTCCTGGGTTTTAGACATTGCGTGAGACGAAATGTTCTCTCCTGACGATGGCTCCTGGCCGAAACGTTGAGTAATATAGCATAATCCCTAGCGTTACTTTTGATGTAAACTCAGCACCTCCTGGTATATTGAGGATCGTACATTTCGTCTCACGCAATGTCTAATTTTCAACCGTTGTATTTGCTTGAAGCAAACTCACTGCTGAAGCATCCATGGATTTCGAAAGCACTCTAGTGAAAACTATTTAGCTATTGTCACACAAATGCTGTACTGTAATTGGTTCAATTGTTACGCGTACAACTAAAAAAACTGATGTCGATCACAATCGTCACACGTGTCATATGTGTAGCTAAACGACACCTCAGGAGCTGACGTTATTGTCCGACCTGACAGGCCTTGCGCGAACCGTAAACATTTAAACATTTGGGACCTGATATTGGTAAGTACCTCGCATACCTACTAGGCATCAACCACCTTACAGCGAAGCCCACAGATATAGTGATGGGACTCGTTTTTTGTTTGGTGATGTCAGAGCAGATTGTCGCAAAAACAAATTATCAACGGACCAGTTACCATGAATACGATATAATATGTCCGTGTATGATACATGCTATAGTGTTGCAACGCAATTCAACGCCCAACGTACCTCCATACGATACAACATATACCCCACGTAACTTCATATGATACAACAGCTAATACATGTATGCACATGTCTTCGTTGGGTAGCAGAAGTATCAACATCTTGTCGAATGAGGTGATACGACTAGGCCTTTTGAGCACACCACAATTAAACGATGTATCAATTGTGTTAGACAAGCAGCACATCTTCCACACCGGTACCTGCCATACATGCAATGTTTGCTCACACAGCACAAACTCGCATCCGACAGATTGGGCATCTGAGACCGCTGTAAGTACACATAGTCATGAGCAAATATAGGTTTGGTCACGTTCTTGTGTTGGTCATGCTCTGATGCGCGTTGTATGCAATATTATGGAAATTGTTAATGATTGGTATTACTGCAGCATGTCTCTTACCATGGTTTAGTTTTGCAATGCAACATGACAACCAAAAAAAAAACTGCGATGTCTGAGGGCGTTGCCGAAATACACCACGACGTCTGCATCATCATCACCATGAGTCATCAAACGTCTTGGCAGCACGAGAGCCGGCGGTCCGAGTCATCGCTTAATGGGATGCCGAAGCCTTCCAAAGGTGCCAGCTTTTCAATAACACGGCTGTCGGTGTCAGTAAGAACACTAAAGGTGCACCGCCATAAGCGAGACAGTTCAGTGCTCGAAGACGGTCTGACTAGCTAAAAACGGCCGACCGCCGTCAGTTTGCGACAATGGCGGCCTGTCAGGCAGACAGTGGTGGCACGAAGAAAACAGAGTTGGCCATCACCCGATCAGGCATCTGCAGGGCCACCGTTGGCAATTGGCAGACATACACTGTGTGGAGACAGCGGGACAGCAGGCTGTCAGTACTGGTATTTGCTGGTATTGGCATGATGTGGTGGACAAATGCTATGCAGGAACAGCCTGTATTGCGCTACACAACCAGCAGCAGTTGATGCGCCCCTAAACCGGAATACAGAATCACGTGCGACGTGAATCGGCTCTCCTTTTAGGAACAATATGTTCCTGAAAAACATTGAATATTGAAACCTTTATGAGCATACAATATTATGATTTTGATTGAATGCAGAAAGCACAAAGTGAGGGACAACGCATCCCGTCTCATAAGCAATTCTGCTGAAACCAAATGGTCAGAAATGGACATAAGTAATAATTGAGAAATTAATAGAAAATAAGAGAAGGAACATACAATATAGTAATGCAGTTATTTAACACTGACTGTATGCATCTTGTTCCGATGGTATTTTAAAACTGGAAACATCGGCATGGCAAACAAAACAAAAAACAGCATCATATTATCATGCTCCTCGGAAGAACTATTCACAAATTCTGGCCGAATTGCACTGAGAATATAATGTAACCATTTCTACAAATGATTTGCTGTCTTCAGCATTTAAGGTCTCCATTTGTTATCAGTTTGATTCATGGTAAAGGAAGTTGAAAATAAAAAATATGCTGGACCAAGCCTAGCTTATCAAACTTTCGGATGTTCAACCACTTGAAACTTTACGATGCTGAATTATGCAAGACCCATCCATATTGGACCTTGCAAGACCAACGGGCGCAAAATGACCCTGGATGTCGATCCGCCCCTAAGCTCCAATTCACCACCATCACTTGCAAGACCAACTGATGAATTGTATACAACTTACATTGATGTATCGCGTGAAGCCCACTGGTGTTTGATGGAGTAAAGCGCATGGATGTTTGTTGCATCATTTAAAACCTATGGATGTTTGATGGTGTGGTCACTTTACAGTGAAAGTTTGGCTTCCTCATGAGTAGCTTGCATAATATTTGCACATGGCCATGTTGCTGCAGACTTATGTGCACCTTATGGAGCCTATGTGCACAATGATGCCAGTTTGCAGCTTTTGCCACGCCAATGCTCCTTTCCGAAAACAGAATGGTGTCATTGGTGAGGACCTGGCCAATGCCAGAGTGCATATTTGAAGGAACGAGTAGAGTACATCCATCGCACTATCACCAAGCTTATTTGGGACATCAACACATGCTGGCTTTCCACACAGCATGACTAAAACATGCGCGGCAACAAGCCATTAGTTCTCCAAATCATAAGCTGTGGTGATTGGGACTTTTCCGACAATAACCAAGGGAAAAGCGGTCTCAAGAGTCCGGCGTAATACTTCAAAATATTATTACCTAGCTGCGCCCCTTTTTGGAAGAAGCCAATAGAAGGTCAAATTTCCAAGTTTGTCATTATCATCATGTACCTGCAGACCCACAGAAAACGCTTACGCTGGTAAACATGCAGCGGTAGCACTGGCGAATCCATGGGAGAGGAAACTGAGGAATGTGTTCGCGCCCCGTGAGGGTGTGACGCCATTCCGACTGGAAAAAGACGCCCCTCGACAACGCTCGAGCGCACCACCCCCGGATCGGCCGGTGGAAGGGCTGATATCCATTCCTCCCCTTCCCCTCTCAACGAACTTATGTACCCGATGGCTCCCGGCACAGCACAGCAGACGCCCATCTGGGTAAAAGATGGCGCGTGTTTATATGCTTTGATCCATTTTGCTTTCTTTGCGTTTGACGAGCCTTCCAACCACCAATTTCAACTATATGTTTGGCTGCGCTGCTAAGCCTGATATTAGCCAGCAAATGACCAGGCAACGTGTTTCGTATTTCGACAGACGTCATATAACACTGGTGTGGCCACATGTCAAGGCCGCTCCGTAGTTCTGTTGTCTGTTTGCCGTCCATCTCTCGTCTGGCTGTCACTAGCATCTCTGCCGTGTGTGACTGTGTGATCTTGAGATAGACCTAGCAAGGCAACAGGCAGTCGTCTGCCACTATGCGTGTCCGTCTGTCTGCCACATCTCTGTCGTATGGCTGCCTGGCATCTGTCTGTGACTGCCTGGCATCTGTCCGACATTCGTCTGTGTCGGTCGTGTGACTGGCCGTGTCGGGGCGATGATCTGAGCTCTCGACTGACTTGCTCGTAATTGTGGCGGAAAATCGTGTCAACGGAGATTTGTCGTCTGTGACGTCTCATATTCATGGCGCGTCGGCCACCATATTGATCGGCACGTTGCAATCGCAGTCACAGCTGTACACTTCACCGGATTAGTTGATCACTAGTCGCTATTCACACGCTATGAACAGTGGCGGTGCCACCCGGATTCGAGATTCGCCGAACAGTAATAATCGGGGAACTAACAGTTACCAACGTAACCGCTCTAAAACTGGTAGCTGACGGATGTATCGGATGTCACGGCTTTGTGACTTGTATGGTGCGATGGCGACGTACTTTCCTGCTGTCACTGGGCTGGGCCTGATTCCCGTTCTATGTGGCATCAGGCGCTCAGACACATGCTGTCGGACAGACAACGGGCGCACACGTGGCAGACGGCAGCTGGACAGACAATGGGCACACATGAGGAAAACAGCAGTCGGACGCAGTGGACACTAAGGTGTACCACTTTTTGGGACTTTTTTTTTCGAGTCAGGCTACACCAATCAAGGGCATGATGGATTGGCATGAGAACATTGAAAATCCAAAGTTTTATATTTTTATGTTAATATTTGGTCGATTGTACGAAGGTTTTGTTTTAACATATTTGGCTGCATTTAAACAATAGGGTTTGCACTATTGGAGGTCGTGCGCTCTCTGAATCTGGATTTCGGTCACATTAACACATTATAATCCTCCAGAAGTGGTGTCTTCTGAGTTTAAGTGGGGTGGGAGCGTCGGACACCGGTTAGGGGTGGGGTGGGGGTTGATACTCCTTCGCCCCCCCCAATCTCAGCAACCTCGACTGTCTTTTCCATATTCTGTTCAAGCAGCGACAGACACAACGGTGTAACATATTGCGCTTGAAGAACTTATCGGGAGAAACTACTAGGCTTCTACCTCTGCCCTGAGGCCTCTCCCTCTTTTTCCACGTGCCTTCACCTTCTGCAGATTCAATGACAAAGTACAGCGTTAGACTGAACGGGCGTCCGGCCAAAGATCTCGTCGTGCCCAAACCCCAGATATAATCCCAATACCTACGAGCGCACATGAAATTTGGTTCACTAATCACGTGCATTGTTTGCCTGCATACCTCTGCAGTTGGAAAAATTATTCAAGTTGCCCCAGATAAGTTCTTCAAATACAATATTAACCCGTCCCGTCTAGGGGGGGTCTTCAACCGCCCCCTCAGGTTTTTTCGCGGATAGCGGACGAATGGCGCCGGGCAGCTCGCCCAAATTTTGCATACCTTTTCCCATATCAATTTGGCATGCTGGTTGAAAATTTTTCAATCAGGTCATCTAGGGTCAACGAGTTAGAAAGATCAAGTGAGGTCACCTCCAAACAAGTTCAACCCGTCGTCACGCTTTAACGGATAGATATTTTAATGAAACATTCATCGTTTGCTTATCTTTAGGGATGCAGTAAAACGTACGAGTATAATTTTTCTCTTTTTTTTCGTTTTTGACTACATATAAATTTTGCCTATTTGCCAATTGCAGTTAAAATAGAAGATTCTGGCTAAAGTAAGCATTTTTGATTAGTGCAAGTTGACTTCCAACAACGTTTCTCAGTCTGCTCTACCCATTGGAAAAGGAAAATTAAAGAATACTTGAAAACTCAAAATTTTGAAATAAAAAAAAATTATTTTTATTTTTGTGGGGCCAAAAAATTGTATGGCCCTGGTCGATTTCACTGTCCTTTTCTCATTCAAAATACTTTTTTTTCATATATCCCTAAAAATGAACTCCCCAGAGACAAAAACATAATGTATGTCATGAAAGCCTTGAAAATCTAGCCTCCCTGGTGACGTCACTTTTGGGGACAAATTATTTGGGGGTTGATCCGGACCCTACTTGTCGAGCGCTTTCCGATGACACCTCTCGTTTTCGTGCGACGCTTAGTTTGGGTTTTAGAGGGGGGTTACTATCCCCCCCCCGAGACGGCGTGTGAGGATCTGACCGGAGAGACGGCGCGAGTTAATGTTGCGCCGTTTTCTCTATCGCTGCTTGAACGGAATATGTAAAAGAAGGCTGAGGTTGCTGAGATTGGGGGGGGGGGTGAAGGAGTATCAACCCCCACCCCAACCCCTAACCGGTTGTCGACGCTTACACCCGCACTTAAACTCAGAAGATTCCGCTTCTGGGGAATTATACTGTGTTAATGTGACCGAAATCCAGACTCCGAGAGCGCACGACCTCTAATGGTGCAAAACATATGCTTTAATGGCTGCCAAATATGCTAACCCCACCCCCTAACCGGTGTTCGACGCTGCCACCCCCACTTAAGCTCAGAAGACACCACTTCTGAAGGATTATAATGTGTTAATGTGACCGAAATCCAGACTCCGAGCGCACGACCTCTAATAGTGCAAAGCCCATGTTTTAAATACGGCAAAATATGTTAAAACAGAACCTTGTTGCAATCGACCAAATATTAATAAAGAAATCTAAAACTTTGGATTTTGAATGTTCTCATGCAAAGGCATCATGCCCTTGATTGGTGTTGCCTAACTCGAAAAAGTCCCAAAATTGGTACACCTCAGTGGGCACACACGGGGCAGACGGCAGTCGGACACAGTGGGCACACATGTGGCAGACGGCAGTCGGACACAGTGGGCAGTCCGACACAGTGGGCACACACGGGGCAGACGTCAGTCGGATACAGTGGGCACACATGTGGCAGACGGCAGTCGGATACAGTGGGCACACATGTGGCAGACGGCAGTCGGACACAGTGGGCACACATGTGGCAGACGGCAGTCGGACACAGTGGGCACACACGGGGCAGACGTCAGTCGAACACAGTGGGCACACATGTGTCAGACGGCAGTCGGACACAGTGGGCAGTCCGACACAGTGGGCACACACGGGGCAGACGTCAGTCGGATACAGTGGGCACACATGTGGCAGACGGCAGTCGGACACAGTGGGCACACACGGGGCAGACGGCAGTCGGATACAGTGGGCACACATGTGGCAGACGGCAGTCGGACACAGTGGCACACATGTGGCAGACGGCAGCCGGACATAGTGGGCACACATGTGGCAGACGGCAGTCGGATACAGTGGGCACACATGTGGCAGACGGCAGTCGGACACAGTGGGCACACACGGAGCAGACGGCAGTCGGATACAGTGGGCACACATGTGGCAGACGGCAGTCGGATACAGTGGGCACACATGTGGCAGACGGCAGTCGGATACAGTGGGCACACATGTGGCAGACGGCAGTCGGACACAGTGGGCACACACGGGGCAGACGGCAGTCGGATACAGTGGGCACACATGTGGCAGACGGCAGTCGGACACAGTGGCACACATGTGGCAGACGGCAGCCGGACACAGTGGGCACACATGTGGCAGACGGCAGTCGGACACAGTGGGCACACATGTGGCAGACGGCAGCCGGACAGACAGACCAAGAGATGACAACAGACGGCACACGGACACGGTTACTGGCCACCAACTTGGTTAGAGGCACGCGACCATGCTTCCCAATACTTTCCCAGGACCATCCGTGTGTACTGGGACAACAACTACCTAAAGCCTGTGTTGACTGCTTCGCCAAGCTTGAAAGGTTGGTGCTCCCTTTAGATGGCAGACAAACAATGCTATTTGGGCCTTGTTTTCTATTTGCTGCTGGTCTGGATGTGTTTCTCCGCCAGGTGCGAAGACACATGGGACTGCTGTAGGGGTCGCATTTTCTGCCCGTCGTATATTTTCTTTCCGCGTGTTTCCGACGAGAGAGAAGGCTGTTTTACTTCTGACGACGCCGGAGCAAGCTGCTACCCCGGACAGTGTTGCTGCGGTAGAGGATGCTGCTTGTGTTTCGTCCCACCTACCTGTAGTTATTAGAACACTGTCTTCCCTTGGCGGTTAATGGATTGATTATTCGGGCTTATGAACGAATCTGTGGTTGAGCCTGGACCTGAGCCTGCTCTGGCGCAGGCTCATATCCCCTCCACCACGAACCTCTATCACACTAGGTTGGCTATGCATACGTAAAATGGCCTTTGTTACAGGAACATTTTGTTCTGTCCCGTTTAATTATCAGCAACTAATTATATGCATGCTAATGAAGTTATATCGCTGATACCATCAGCTGATCAGCACTTTATGTGAAATGAACCAGGTATTTGAGCAGGCATGTTCCAGATCTAATATGTGAATTCGGGATCCTGAAAGTGTCTTCTAAATGGTTGTTTACACCTGGGACTATGGACCGGTTCTTAACAATATTACCGTAGCAAAACAAGGGGTTCCTAAGAAAACAAAGTGTCGTCAGCTTTAAGCAAAACAGGGGAGCCTATTCCAGTCCAGTCCAGTTCTGTCCAATCAGAGGAGTCCGGGGGTGGGATGCTCGTCTCACAGTCGTGGGGTGCATGGGTTTGATCGTGGTCGTGGGTTTTAGCCACTGACGGATCTATAATTTCATGGAGGGACGGGCGTAATATTTCGAGATGCGCCGAAAGCCTTCAACTGCCAAAATTCGTTCAGCCGGGGCCAGGGCGGAAGGTTGCACTTGAATTTCCAAGGAGGTTTTTGCTAACAAGTTAGTTCAGAACTGGGTTGCACTCAAGCTTCCCACAGGGTCGCCGTTTCCGCTCGGAGGGTCGCCTTTGACGAAATATATATATATATGGGTTTCTCCTTGAGCACCTTAGGAGAGTGCCGCATCTCAATCATGAGCGTCTTTCGAGGTCCAGGGCCGTGGGGTGCGGTCTCCCACTTCACCCCTGAATTAATTCCTGATTCGAGTCACTACGACGAAGCACTCGACGTGTTGTAACACAAATAACCAACCGGCCAATTTATAAGGAAATGTCTAAAATTAGAGGCATTGTCTTGTCAACTTTCCAACCACGCGATATCGGTACCGTAATTTTTTTTTTTCTCGCGCTGATGGACCGAATGAGGTACCTCCCATGATAGGCGCTGTACGACCGACGCAGTCGATGCACCCGTAAGTCCAAATGACGAACCGAGGTACCTTCCATGCCTATTACTTGCGTGCCGAGGTGATTATGACACTCTTGGTGTGATAAAGATCCGCCAATGGCAGTATCACAGCTTGGAGCCCGCCTGCCAATGGTACCAAATCAAGGCCCGGACCGGAGACCTCAAGGGGTCCAACCTGCCTGGAGGTACTGCTCGACTGGGTGCTCTGGTGCTCGTTGTGGGCTGGGGTTTATATTTGTTGCTCAGCTCAATGGTCCAGTATCCAGATATTTTCCTAAGATCAGGACCCCACTCTGGCACTCAGATTATTATCCTACGATTATGGTCTGTCTCAGTAACATGGTCATAATCCTCATTGCATCTTGAATAACCCTAGTAAAATTTCATTCATGGTACTCTAGGAATTGCTCGCAGACGAATGTTTCTATTGATCATATGTATTGAATGTGCCACCCTTGTCTTGACTGGACATTCTCTAAACATGGGAAGACGCGATTGGGAAAGAAAGTATTTAAGAACTCCGTATCTCACTCAGGACTTTTGCCACGGAAAATTGCCATCAAATTTTTGAGTGAAAAATTTGATGGGACGAGCTGATTTTTTTTTGTCTGAGCGGACGAAGGGGGATGAAAGGTAATGCTCAAAAAAGCTTCATCTACACTTCTAGCGGTGTACCTTTCCTCATCATTTACTCGGAACTCAGATCAGTGTCTTACCACTTCGATCGTTACTCCAGTGCCATGGCCATCATGCCGAGGTGGCTTCCCAAGAATTCACGGCCTCTTTCGGCCGGTCAATGACCTGTTGGCCAGGTTATGGGCCTAGGTGCCGTACCACCTAGGTCAATGTCCCAGTGCCGCTCGGCCGGTCTCAGAGCCGGTTGCCACGTGTCCGTGACTGTGGGATGAGTTGCCGGCCGGCCTATTGATCGCGCACGCGCCAGCCGCCAGCACCTGTTGCCGGCCGGCCTTGTGGCGGGTCTGGAGCTGGCGCGGGTTCACTGACCGCCGACAGACGAACCAGCGTCCGGCCATGCACCCTGTGACCCTGCCGTCTGCTGTCTGGCGTCTGGCGTCTGCATTTGCCGCCGTGAAGAACGATCCAGTGATCCAGTCCGCTGCCCAGCCCAGCCCACCCCGGCCCGTGGCGCCCAAATACACATTGCACCGTGACACGGTCACGGTGCCAATTGCTGGCCGTGATACTGGTATGGTGCCGACCAGCGTTAAAATAGTGGTTTTTCGTTAGGTGTGAGATGTCTAACCTAGATTAGTAGAATGTCGAAATTTGCCATGGAATTAGTGTTCTTTAAAATGCCTTTTATATCTTTCAGACCAAAATTTGAGCCAATGGCGCACTTACGACTGTACCTTTATCATTTGTTTTGATATTCATAATTTAGCAAGTGCTATCTTCGGGATAGCGATAACAACCACGATATAAACTACCATTTTATGCAAAATAACACTAGAGATAATAATCCTGAAATTGAGTTGCGAAATGTTGGTGTATCACTATATCCTATCGAGAGAATGAGCATGATACTTATCAACGAGATACTGTTATAAAGGAGACAGGAATACTTCGTAAGGACGTATCACGAGACAGGATGTCGATACTTCTTTGAGAAGGATGTCGATTGAGTGCTCAGAAAGTGGTATATTCCACCCTATTTCGCGAATAATTAATGACTGGTGCCGACTACTGGCTGTTAGTCGATCGCAGTGCCAACTGCTGGCCGAAAGTTGGTCATAGTGTCGCCCGCTGGCGGTGGAATGGTTAAAATGTATGATAGAGCGGCGATGCATAGCTGTTCGCTATGCATCGCGAGAGACCAGCGTATGTCGGATTCTGGATAGTTTGACTTTGGTAGTTGAATTTGTCTAAAGATTAACTGGTTGTCACGGTGGGCAGGACGATTGGCAATTCACTGGTGTGGTTTTCTGTCGAGGTGTGGCGTGATAACTTAGTCTGGCATTTGTTCGCATGGGCGCTCACCCGGTTATCATTGACGCTGGTGACGCTGATGCAGTAAGTATGGGTTTTATACCGTTACCACGACTGCGATCCCGTTATCGTGAGCACCGGTCCCGCTTGCATGAACGCTCTCTTTCGATCATCGAGTGTTCGACCTTCAGCTGATATGTACGGCCTGGTTTTGGCCAGCTTCGCGCAGCATGCCCCATTAGCGGATGCCTCCAGGGGCCATCCAGCGTGCGGGGAGGATGAACGGGGCGATCGATCGACCAGCTCGCTTTGTTTGGATCACTTTCTTGGCGTGTGTTCTTTGTCGGCAGCTGGAGGTCATCATTCTGGGGCAGGGTAAGTGCGCGTGGAGGCGAAGCCATTCACACCGGGGCTTTGCGGAGGTCGTGTCGGTATGACTCGATTGTGGAACAGGATGTTTCGGACGAAACTGGGGTGGGTTTGGCGCATCATGCGGGGGTGGGTATGGCGCGTCCAGTTGGGGATGGGTTCGACGCGTCCAGTAGAGGTGGATCTGGCACGTCCTTGTGGTGGGCCTGGTGCGTCCTGTGGGGTGGATCTGACGCGTCCTGTGGGGTAGGCCTCACGCGTCCTGTGTGGTGGATCTAACGCGTCCTGTATGGTGGATCTGACGCGTCCTGTGTAGTGGGCCTGGCGCGTCCTGTGTAGTGGGCCTGGCGCGTCCTGTGTAGTGGGCCTGGCGCGTCCTGTGTGGTAGGCCTGGCACGTCCTGTCTGGTGGGCCTGACACGTCCTGTGGGATGGATCTGGCGCGTCCTGTGGGGTGGATCTGCCGCGTCCTGTGTAGTGGGTCTCACGCGTCCTGTGTGGAGGGCCTGGCGCGTCCTGTGTAGTGAGTCTGACGCGTCCTGTGTGGAGGGTCTGGCGCGTCCTGTGTAGTGGGCATGGCGCGTCCTGTGTGGTATGATGCATTAGTCGTGCTGTGGAGTGGGCTGCACTGGCAACAGACAGACTGGACGGCGGGCTCAGTATGGGCAGAGGCAGCAGACGGGTCCAATGGCCGGGTTTGGTCCCGGTCGTACCCGGTCGTACCGTCTGTACTGCGGGCTGCTCAAAACGGTGTACAGCGTTGGCGAGCTCGGTGACGACCACCTTATGGCCCGCTCTGGATTCTGGGCCTGGCTTCGGCGTTTCCAGATTTGGGGCGCTTCGTAGCGTGATTACAGTGTCCCGAAGCGGCAACGTGCAGTTCCATTAGTTGATTACTTAGGACCATCCGTTGATGAATTATGCTTAGCATACCGCTCCCATTGAGATATTATTTTTGGGTAACTGACACGTCACAGTTGTACAATATTCAGTCATTGGACTCTTTTTGAACTCCAACTTTATGATGTATGCGAACTGCTTGGTGGATCCGTGGAAATTGGATGGGCACAAAACCGGCGACGCAGTCAGTGTGCCCTAAACACAAATCCACCACCACCATGGATAAATTGGATGGCTGGTTGCAACCGTGACTTTTTCACAACACCAAAAGAGGTAACAATACCAGGTGAGAAACCTATTATCAATAGCAAGCACCTTACTGCGGAACGTCCAGTATCAGTAGCAGTGGCAGTATCAGTGACAGGTATGCCTTTTTAATGAGGCCCCCGCTTTAGAAAGGGACAACCCTTTCAGTTTGGCATCTGTTACCAGATAGGCACATTTTGCCATATTGAGCTTGAGCCATATTTAGACGCAACTACGTCTAAAGGGGACCCTGACTGCTTTAGGTGAACTTTGCATGTGCTTTGATGGTGCCTCCTCACCCACACAATGTTCTTCATCCATAAAAGAAATGTTTTTTTTTCTTCAGTCTAATGTGAACTGGCCAACTCGACCCGGTTAGCTCGCATTTTGCTTGCCTCGGTTTGGTCTCGATGGAATCCGTAGAATATGTGATAGTACATGCAATCTGTCTCAGTCATGGTGTATCCCACTCCTTATAGTCAGATTACATATTCTACAGGTTTTGTCGTCTCGTCATCATCCGCCATCAACTTGGGCTTTTTATATTTTGTATCATCCCATCTCATCACACCACATCTTACCTTGTCACATCACATGATATGCCATTCCGCTTCGCTCTATCGCATCGCATCACATCGCATGCCATCCCTCTTTGTCCCGACACACCACGCCACGTCACGTCGCGTCACGTCACGTCGCATGTTTTCCCGCCTCGGCCCATCACATCACATATGCCATCCTCCCTCGCTCCATCACATCACATGTCACCCCGCCACGCCCCAACATACCACGCCAAGTCATATCATCCCGCCTCGCCCCACCACATCACATGACACGCCTTTCCGCCTCACTTTGTCACATCAAACCACATTCCTTCCCGCCTCGCCCCATCACATCACATCACATCACCTGTCATCCCGCCTCAGCCCTTCAGTCGCATCAGGTACCATCCCGCATCATCCCATCGCATCACATCACATGTCATCTCGCCAAGCATTTGCATACCGCACCACACTACATTTGATCACATACGTCGGATCGCATCTCATCCCACCCCACGTTGTCCCGTCACGGCAGCAGAACGCAGTGAAGGTCGAGCGCGTGATGCTGACCCGCTGCTGGCGAAACGGCGTGCATGGATGCAGTGGACGGAGAGACTGAGGAAACCTCGGCAAATGGCAGCCAGGGTGTTCCGAGCACTGCTCGGCAAGCACGTATATAGGGTGCAGTCGGAGTAGTTGGAACGGAGGGAACCAATCGGATCCATCAGGGTTTTCCTCAGACACTTGGCTGTGACGTCCCACAATTTTTACCAATGCAGGCAGTGTGCACGGAAAATCGCGTGATCTCCAAATTTACGTCAGACTTGTGCGTGAATCACGCAGTTGGCACGACAATTTTTACGAGTTTTGTAAATATTTCGTAATAGTGCCGACCAAGCTGGATCTTTCGCTATTGTTTTTCATTGAAAGTTTGCTGAATACTTTTATTTCCTATCCGTCATTTTCCTCTTGATTCCCATTACAAGGCATTTTGTATCTCCTGGCAATTACAGCCCCTTGTTCCTAGACAGACTATACAAAAAT
Source organism: Imbricaverruca yamaguchii (assembly GCA_034440575.1). Lineage (NCBI taxonomy): Eukaryota > Metazoa > Arthropoda > Thecostraca > Neoverrucidae > Imbricaverruca > Imbricaverruca yamaguchii. The sequence continues at coordinate 200,942 of JAOTOL010001157.1, read as the reverse complement.
GAGACTGGGGTTCATTCCAGGAGACTCTTTATTGGTTTTTATAGGTGATGTTGACTTGGGCTAAAAGTTGGTAACGAGTAGAATGGTGTCATCATCCGGCTATTTTAGTCCTGAAAAGAAGGCACCCTCAAGATGTTATTGTCTTTTGTGGAACAAGTGCAAGAAGGCTGTCAGGCTGATCTCCCCCTAAGTGAAGTGGGCCTGCTTAATGCCTCACTCATGATCATATTTATAAGTGGCGTTTATCGTCAGGTGATCCACATAACAGATGTTGATTTCAGGGCGTTATTATTCTCCATGTCAAATTTCCCCAATCTGTTTCTTGTTTTGCCTTTAAGTTCTTCAAATATGTGTTATCGGTCTTTCTTTCAGTCACTCTTAGCTTCCTGGCTTCTATCTATATCTTCCTCACCATAAAAAGACGAACAAAAGACCATGAAAATCACGCTGGGGACACGAAAGGTCGAGCCTGGTCCCTGAAAATCGTGCTGGCCCCCCAAAGATTGTCTGGGGCCCATACAAATCACGCTATTGACCCAAAAAGGTCGTGCCGGGTTCTGGAAAATTGCAATGAGGGCTGCGAAAGATCCTGCAGGATCCCCCGTGAGTCACGCTAAGCCTGGAGTAAAAAAAGTCGTGCCTGGACCTCAAAGAATCACGGTAGAGGCTCGACAGGTCGCATCAGGGCACCAAAAGTCTCATGGAGACAAAAAAAGAAGCCAGGGCAAACAAAAATCCGGACATGGAAAATCACTCTTGAACCCCAACAATCGTGTAAAAAGACCCAAAACGTGTTGAACCTCTAAAACCATGTCGGTGCCGCCAAAACTCGCGATAGGGATCCCAACAAATGACGTTGTTGTCCAGAAAGTCGCACTGGGACCCAAAAAGTCGCGTCGCTGCCATTGAATATCACACTGTGGTCCCAAAAGGTCGCGCTTGGGCCCCCAAAATCGCGGCTGGCCCACCAAAACATCAATTCTTTCCCGGAATGTCACCGCGGCCTCAAAAATTGCGGCCTCAAAATCGTGTCCTCAAAATCGCGGCCCCAAAATCGCGACCTCAAAATCGCGTCTTAAAAATCGCGGCCTCAAAATCCGGCCTCAAAATCGCGGCAAAGAGCCCAAAGACCCTTTGGACCCCAGGAAAGAAACGTGTCGGGGCGTCGAAAGAAGTGCGCGCCGGGAAATCTGGGAATCGTACTGGGGATAGAATATATCGCGCAGGAGCTTAAAACATAGAACTTGACCCTCCAAATATTACACAGATGCTCGATGGAATCTATTCAAGCACCGGAAAATTCAGAACAGGTCTCCAAAGAAAATTCTCTGAGAACTCTGAAGAAGGGTGCCTTCTGCTAAAAAGAAACGTGTTGAACGGCCGCAGTGGTGTATCAAATGGGCAATTGCCCCCTCTGTATGCTGGATGCATTTAAAGAACGTCCTTGCGCGTTGAAGCGAACGTCATTGCGGCATGCATGTACAAGCTGTGCGATATTTGACGCTTGCATTAAACAATCCCTGTATGTGACGTCATGGTCCCATCTACTTCCGACTACATCGCATTCACTCTTGCCGAACAGGACTCTGCTCAGCGGGGTCGGCTGCCGAGATGCTTAGGCGATGCATCGCTTAGGGCACGACCCTGTAGAGCTGTTAGTCTGCGTAAGCTGAATTTGACTGCTCCTACCCCAGCACCTGTGGACTCGTCGGAGAAGCCATTTGTAGGCACATAGTGTGCGAAGCAAGTGGCAGGGTCTTTGAATTGTGTTGTATCACACATATTTAGTTTTGCGGTATATCCATAGAAATGCATTATATTGTGACTATGTGATTATGAGTGCATTCCACGGTGTGCATTCATGGAACAACGTTGCACGTTTTCGCCGTACAGCAGTTCTAGACAAAATAAAACTGAGTGTCCGAACATGCAGGAAGGTGGCGGAATTTCTCAGAAATACGGCTCGATCCACCTGAGCCGAAATGGCCCTAATCAGTCTTCGACCGACATTATTCGTTGACACGATTCGTTGACTGTTGGCACCATAAGCAGAACTATAGCCCAAGGCTTGAATACTTCATCAGCGTGGTGGGCGGGCCACGAACCACTGCCAGCAAGTGTCTGTTTCGACGGACTCTGCGTCACGTCGTCGTGAACTTCCTGCAGTGACGCGGTCGTGTTCGCCGCTGCAGGGGGCGTCACGTCGTGAACTTCCTGCAGTCACCAGGCCGTGTTCGCCGCTGCAGGGGGCGTGACGTCGTCGTGAACTTCCTGCAGTGACGCGGCCGTGTTCGCCGCTGCAGGGGGCGTGACGTCGTCGTGAACTTGCTGCAGTCACCAGGCCGTGTTCGCCGCTGTAGGGGGCGTGGCCAGTGGCGTCGCGTTGTGCAAGACGTCCGCGATGGATTGATGGCAGCGCGGCGGGCGGCTGGCAGGGCGCACGACTGCCACCGGGCGTACGCGACAGTTTCGGCGTGACGGGCATGGCCGGCCAACCGAAGAGCCGCGTGGCCCTGGCGCGGGTCTGGCGGTCTGGTCGCGCCGGCAGCGCCGCCACGTCGTAACCGAAGGACGGCGCCGGGGCCATGGCCGCGCGCTTCTTTGCTTGTGAGCCAGTCCGCGCCGTGACGATAGCGCCGTCAGGCGGCGGGTGGGCCCGGCTCGTGACTCCGCTCGCTGGCCGCCACGGCGTGGCGGTCATGTGACGACGTTGGCGGCCCTCGAGGTCGGCCACGGAACGCGGACACAGCCGCCGTGCGACGTTTGGTTTATGGACGCACCGACTACGAGGGCCGAGCGTGGCGGCCAAGTCAGGGCTTTCGAGCCATCACGGCGGGTGGGGCTGGGTGGATGGCTGACGTATGGCTTCTACGAAGTGGGCCTCGTCAGCGGCGCCGGCCACGTACTGCGCAGACTCGTCCCCTCGACGGCGCTTCGCTGTATTGGCGACAGCACGGTAGAGTTCGGTATTGGTATTGACGCGCGGCGGGAAGGTATCTGCAGAAATCTCCTCTAGTGGTATCTCCATAGGGGTGTCGAAAAGACGCCCGAGATGAGAGGACATCGGCAGAAGTCACCCTTAGTGGGGTCACCCTTATGCTACCAGAGATGAGAGGCTGTCGAGAGGTTGCCCGTGATGGGAGGTTGTCGAGTTGTGGTCAGAAATGAGAGGGTGTCGAGAGGTCGCCATGATGAGAGGATGTTGAGAGGTCGCCGTGATGGGAGGGTGGCGAGAGGTCGTCCGTGATGGGAAGGTGTCGGGAGGTCACCCGTGATGATAAGGTGTCGGGAGGTCGCCGTGATGGGAAGGTGTCGAGAGGTTGCCCGTGATGGGAGGGTGTCGAGAGGTCGCCGTGATGGGAAAACCCCTTTAGGATGTTGAGATGTCGTCCGAAATGGGAGGTTGTCGACACAGCGTTAAAATAATGGTTTTACGTTAAGTGTGAGATGTCGATCGTGCAATTGTTTCGTTATCTTTTGATTTCGCGTTCGATGACTTCGTACGGCCATCGCTGTAGTTCGTACCGGCCCTTCCAGGTTTGCATCTTTCTTGCCGACATCGGAATATCTTGTTATATGCTTGCTTTCCTCCTTGTTTTTCTTTTATTAAGCATGAAGGCATTTACTAGATTTTTACGAGCTGCCAGCAACGGAAAATAAAAATACCAGCGTTATTTGATGATCGATGTCGTAAATGTTTCTAGCTTGGTCTAAGCAAATGTTTTCCCTTAGACCATATCTAGATTATAGCGAAGCTGTCATCGTGAGGAAAATGATGCGTCTGGACTCACCTTGATTTCATAAAATATGGTTATATAAAAATATACCGGGAGTCACAGGACAGCCAAAATCGCAGGTTTCCCTGAGCCTCGAAGACAACCAGCGTCATTGACACCGTCATCAAATGGGGTGGCGGGAGGGGGAGAGATCGCCTGTGATGAAAGGTGTCGAAGGGTCGCCTGTGATGGGCGTGTCGAAAGGTTGCCCGAGATGGGGGGGGGGGGGTATCGAGAGTTCGCCCAAGAGTGGATGGTACCGAGAGGTCATCCCAGCCGGCAGGGCTGCCGCTCACATCGACGTCCAGTGTTCTCTTCCCACCCATATGTTGGGCTGACATGCCGAGCAGCCGCCACTGGATGGCTTTGCTGTCTCCCGACTGACTGATACATCCTCCCCTTGAAACTCATTTGTCGTTGACATATATGCATAACACGGTGCTATTAAGGACCCATAAGTCATTGTGGTGTCTCAAATGTGGCTGCATTGGTGGACAGGAAGTGTCGTGGCTCGCTCGGCCGGCCGAGCGAGCATCGAACGACAGACGGTCGCTTCAAGTAAAAGGCAATGAGCGCTAAGCCACTCCGTCCGCGCCACCCGTACTTGGCAGTCATGACTCAGCAGTGTTCGCAATGCTTCCTTATAGGCGATCTTCCGGGAGTATTGGAGTGCCAGCGATTGTGTCAGTTCGTGGTGAAGTGTCCTGTCTGGGACCCACCTTCTTCGGCGAACAGTCTCAATGTGGTCACTGACAGGGCTGACGATCTGTCACGAAGCCGGTGGCTCCAGGTTATTATTTTCACAACATATTTTCGAATTGAACAGGGAAATTGACAAATTAACATTCGCAGGCTGCCAAACCAGGGGTCTAGCCCCCACGACCCACCCGGGACCCCCAGTCATGGTCATCACACCAAGCCACGGCCTGGATGACCACTTGATTGCTGCCGAGTCTGGTGTCTAGTGCACGGACCGTCACGCATGCGTCGCTGCACGCACCACCTGAACATTGTCTGTCCACCATGTTAGGATGCGTTCGTACGGAGCGGAAATCGAGGAGCTTGACAAGACCTGGTATTGCTCCTCGGTGTCAGTTTCTGAACTAAATTCCCTGACGGCCAAGGTAGCTAGGTCACGACATAATGTAGACGCTCGACAAATGTGCTTGATGCATTCCGACGTGGCGTCTCAGCGCCTGCTGCCGAGTCCAGTGCCAAATCGCGGCCCGACAAGCGGTGTCGGCTGCGCGTGTCTGTACCGTGCCGAGCTGCACGGCCGTCGGGTGGAGAGAGGCGGCGGCGGCGGCGGCTGGGCTGCGGTGGCTCGCCGGCCGCCCGCCGCCCGCCCAGCAACAGCGCGCCGTGCCGCCGCACGCAGGGCCGACACCGTGCCGCGACCTTGTGGCGGCGACTGTCGCCGCCCGACAGGACCGGACGCGGCCGTGTCAGTCGGCCGCCATTGTGTGGCCCGGCCCGGGCCGACCCGGTCTCCAGCCGCCGCCGCCGCCGCCGCCACGGTGCACGCCAGTAGGGTGAGGGGGGATTTTTAGGGGCATGCCGGACCTCAAAGGTCACTGGACTGCCTTTAAAGCGAATGTTTTGCGAACAAAGCTAAGGCAAGTGTACACTTACGTTAAGGAGTTACGCTATAGTGTATGCAGCGATAAAAGTGATGTTAGTTTTACTTTACTACTCTGCAAGATGATTTGCGGTTGATATGGGTCAGGGACGACAAGAAAGATGATTTTGTCAGGGTTCCGGCACTAGCCTAGTCTTTTCGAAGAGCGCCGAGGGTTATTTACAGTGCGTGCAAAGAGGATATTGTGCACCCTGAGGGAGGGGGCATTCTTTAGGGAAGCATCTCTGGGCTTTTATAACCCATATTACTAGGCATTATTGGAGAAAAAACATAAGCATTGTCCTGCATGACTTCGTCTTACAAGATTTGAGTACAATTCACTCCAATTGGGTCAAATCTCAACGTTTCAAGCTTCTCCAGCAATGCTGAAGCATTGTAAAGTGCAGCTTAACCGGGAGATGTTTAACTGGGACATTTTGAATGGGGTTGCCGTGATGCCCTTTTGCTGTACTCGGTTTTCAAGCATGTCGCTCAATTGAACAGCGATATGCTTTTCCAAACCCTGGGCTTCAGCTCATCATCCGTCCCCTTTTGGCGTTGGAGCGGTGGCGTACCTACCTAAGAAACTAATATGTTCTCTTATCCCTTCTCCCATCTAAGCATGGGTATTACTTGTCTGCTATGTGAAATGACTATATTCCAAATACCAATTGGTACATTCTAAGTGTTGCGTTTTCAAACTGACGCCGTAGGATCAGTGATGGGGAAGTTTTTCTTTACTGCTTTTCTACCTGATATATTCCACATATTTTAATGTAACGCCCTGTTCCGCAAGCCTTGTCCGCGGTCCGTGTACAGTGCGAAAGCAGTCCCATTGTCTAACGCCGATTGACTCAGTTTGAAACATATGACGTGACACGTTCGTGTAAGTTTCGTCTGGTATCCGATGCAGCTTACACTGCTTCGGATGAGGCATGTGCATCATTGGGAGTTTTGATTTTCAAGCCACTTCCGTCGCACGCTCGCTGTTTGTGTGTCCGTGTGTGCGCGAGTCGTACACGAGCCGTCGTCACAGCTCATCGTTAACCACTTGGGGCGTGGCTTATTTACCCTTACCCACCAGGGGCGTGGCTTATTTCGGTGTACGCGCCGCGCATCCATGCTGTGGGCCGGGAGCAATGTTAAACAGCGGCGACACCGACGCCTGGTGTGAGCAGTCGACAGTGGACGGCTGGCGATATCACATGATGCCCACTGGAGGCGTTGTCGAGTGGAGCGGCGGACGGTGTAAATTTTCATCTCAGGTACGACCGGTTGCGGTGGGTCGTCCTCGTCGGACGCGCAAGGACACGTTGCTTCCCGGGTGAAAGCCCGGCTGAGTGCGCTGCTTTGTTCTGGCTACTGTCGTCACGGAGGTCGGAAAAGCCGTCTACTTTATCACCAGCGTCTGAGACGGGAAGATCGCGACACATGAAGTCGATGCACATCATGCTCTTCAAGTGGGTGTGATTGAATTAATGGCCACCACATTGACTACAGAGGCGGATACAAAGAGACACACTGGGACGTGTACCCCCATGGGAAAGGGGTGTCTCTCCAGTAGGGAAATGTACCCCTTTAGGAAGGCTCGAGTATACTCCCTCCATCCCTCCACACTCAAGGATTAGTTAGCTAAAGACGCCGTTTTCAGACGAAAATGCGGCCATTTCAGAGGAAAAGGCTCAATATGCCCCAGTGCACTCGCGTCCTCTCCCCCTCCCGCTGAACAATTTTTGTTTTGTTCCACAGAAATATGGCCCTATGAAAATTCCTGGATACTTCCCAAAAAGTGATCAAAATGGAAAGTGATCAAAAGGGATTAGTATCCTCTATTTGCAGTGTAATCTGAACACCTTTATGACTACTATAGTTGATTCGAGACTCAATGTTTTTGGCAGGTAGTAGCCTAAGTTGAATGTTGTGGAAGACAAACTTGGAGTTGTTTTCGGCGTTTGGCTGTGGAGGTCAAGATGTGTTCCTAGATGGCTTTGTGTGTCGTCTCCAGCTGAGATAGCAGATTACCCCGAGTTCGTCCCCAGCTGTGAGGTCAGAGTATCCCAGTCCGTCAGCAGCTGAAGTGGCTTGCTGTGCCAAGCCTCACCCAACTTTATCGCCTTGACCTCACGAAGTAACAGAATCTTAGGTTCCAAGAAATGTTCATTTTTATTTTGAAGTGAATTATATATCCATTGCTGCAAGATGACATGCAGATCTGCAAAGTGATCATCGCTCAAGATTTTATCTTACGTACCTTTAATCTCGGATCTTTGACAATCTTGGAAAATTACCCGAAAAGCAACATTTATTGGAACCGATGGCAGAACTTGAACTTACTCTGCCAACGAGACCTGGGATAACCCGACAAACATTTTTTCACCAATTGATCCACTATTCTATTGCAAGAAGATAGACCAAATGTGGGCCAGATCACTAATGTCGGTATTACCTTGACTGAATCATTTGACTGAACCCATCTGGTTTAGTCATAGCACACTGGCTGAGTCCGGGCTACGGGCCCAAATATTTGTGAATTTGCCATCCATTGTTCGAGTAGTGACGGGCGACTCATGGCGTAGGCAATGCAAGACCACCCTCATGCCAACCTCGAAGCATCACATGCAATGTCCCCGTGCACGCCGGAAAACTACCTGTGCTGCCATTGTGGGCTGCGGGCCAGACTCTGTTCGACGCGGGCTGCGTTCTAATCCTACCATCAGCACCGTTTTCCGCAAGGGTAGTTCCCAGATGGGGTGATGGACATTCGCGATGCGGTGGCACCGGCGAAGCAACTACCATGCACGGACGACTATCCGGGTTAAAGTTGGTGGGTCGTGCTACGGTGCGCTGATAGGCTGATAGAAAACTGCACTCCACAAGCTCTAACAGTAACTTGGCATTAACAGACAACAGCAGCAAAAATCATCCTGGTCATGGCCCTGAGTTCCTAAAACATGTTGAAACACGTCACATGCTCAGTTCACTATTAAAGGAGTACCATGATTTCGGTTTATGCTCTGAGCAACAGCCTTTAGACTGGTTAGTGAAAAGGCGCATATTGTGTATTAGATTAAGCTAAATGTTAATGTAATGGCGAAGCAAACGGGACTAACGGCTGAGAACTAATGAATTGGGAAAAGTGCATTACAGTTGATAGCTGTCGTCTGTTTTTGTTAACGAACAACAAAATGCAGCATGGCAATAATGCGTATCATCGTGAACGTATCATTGTGAACGAACCAGCGTCGATGAATCAGCTCCATTTCCCTACGGGCGTCAGTAGCACGCACACGTGCCGCGCAACCTTTGTTTTTCCGCGCATCTTTTCGGGGAACTTCAATGTCCACTTTCCTTATGATATCACTCACTGATTTTCCTTTTAAGATGTCCTTCAGACTGCGCAGTCATCGACCCACCGCGGCACACCTATTCCACCAGTCCACGCACATCGACCCACCGCGGCACACCTACTTCACCAGTCCACGTCAGACTGCGCGGTCATCGACCCACCGCGGCACACCCCAGTCCACATATCATCGACTCACTGCGGCACACCTATTCCACCAGTCCACCCAGGCGCGTCATCGACCCACCGCGGCACACCTACTTCACCAGTCCACATCAGATTGCGCGGTCATCGACTCACTGCGGCACTCCCCCACCCACCGCGGCACACCTACTACCAGTCCACGTCACCCCACCGTCCACCTACTTCACCAGTCCACGTCAGACTGCGCGGTCATCGACCCACCGCGGCACACCTATTCCACCAGTCCACGCACATCGACCCACCGCGGCACACCTACTTCACCAGTCCACGTCAGACTGCGCGGTCATCGACCCACCGTGACACACCTACTTCACCAGTCCACATCAGACTGCGCGGTCATCGACCCACCGCGGCACACCTATTCCACCAGTCCACGCACATCGACCCACCGCGGTACACCTACTTCACCAGTCCACGTCAGACTGCGCGGTCGTCGACCCACCGCGGCACACCTATTCCACCAGTCCACGCACATCGACCCACCACGGCACACCTACTTCACCAGTCCACGTCAGACTGCGCGGTCATCGACCCACCGTGACACACCTACTTCACCAGTCCACATCAGATTGCGCGGTCATCGACTCACTGCGGCACACCTGTTCCACCAGTCCACGCACATTGACCCACCGCGGCACACCTACTTCACCAGTCCACGTCAGACTGCGCGGGTCATCGACCCACCGTGACACACCTACTTCACCAGTCCACGTCAGACCGCGCGGTCATCGACCCACCGCGGCACACCTATTCCACCAGTCCACGCACATCGACCCACCACGGCACACCTACTTCACCAGTCCACGTCAGACTGCGCGGTCATCGACCCACCGTGACACACCTACTTCACCAGTCCACATCAGATTGCGCGGTCATCGACTCACTGCGGCACACCTGTTCCACCAGTCCACGCACATTGACCCACCGCGGCACACCTACTTCACCAGTTCACAGAAGTCTGCAAAGGGATTCAGCTCAGGAACGTGTGGCCGATTACCCAAGCGCTCAAATTGAGAAACTTGGGTGGAACAAAACTTTGTCTTACATTGCTTCCTATGTCTTTTCTGCATCATTGCCAACCTTATGCTGAGCTACTCGTGACGTGTCCAATGCCTATATATCACTGGGCAATGTGTATTATTAATATCGATGTAGGTTTTTATAAAACAGTCCAGCCGAGTATATTTGTGTGTTTTGTATTGATCTATTATAATGTTAAATAGCTGTCATTTTCGTTCGGCGTTCATAGACCTTTTGCATAGTTTTTGTCCAGAAACTTTTAACAAGCCATTCTAATTTAGTACTGGATCCGGGATGTAATCCAATCACACATTGCTATTCAAAGACGCTGCCAATAATTACACTGGCTACACAACGCGCGGTGTGTTGGCGTTGACACCGGTTTTATTGCCGGCTTTACTTCGTGCCATTGAGAGTTTGTGTAGCCGTGCCTGTGTGAAAGCCAGAGTAGTTGGACAGTTAAGGCATCCTGTTTCATTGAACTAACCATTGCGTAGACGAAAGACGACCCTCAATATACCATTGACGAGCCATCTTCGTTGTATTGAGACTTGAACCCATGGTTGTTGACTTAGGCAGGTAAGTTCAAGGGCGGGTCCTGTCGGTATGCTCGGTGGTGGGTGGGGTGGGGTGTCAGCTTCCGACAGACCATACACTTTCTGTTAAAAATCACCAATCTGGGCCGTTGCACACATCATCTCCGAAGGGATGGGATCTTAGTAAATGTTGTCATGTGCACACAGAACATCCAAGAATACGTCCTGAAAAATTGATTCAAAATCAATCACGTTCCTAAAATGTACGAGGATTCAGAATATGGTTCAAAACGATTCCAATTTTATAGTGCCCATCCGTTATTTCCTCACGTACCACGATTGAAGGTAAAGTAACATAACATTGCGGTTACTAACATTAGCAATGAAAGCGGTTTTCCCGTAGCTATTCCGGTGCGTTATATACTCGCACTTTTAGATCATGCATCATTTTCAAGAGCTCTCCAAGTGATGCATCATCGAAAAGTTTGTGCTTTAGTATATCTGACAGTTACACAAAAATACAGCATTCCTTGCTAATGCCGGCTACGCTATTTTGTCTTAAGTTACGTTCGAGTAAGCTAAGTTAGTCTGCAATTTTTTTCCGAGTCCAACTTCGCCAGTAAAGTTGAAGATGGAGCAATATCTCAGCATCGCATTGTTGTTACCACGTTGAGAAAACGAAGCGTGAGTCCCTTTGGTTTTGGTATTCAGGGGCAGGAAAGCAAAGCCGGGAGCACACCGCCTTCTAAGATGCGAATTTATTCTCCTATTTTCGGGGAGCTGAGGAGACCTTTCTGTCCACACAGCCTGCAAATGGCAGTTACTCCCTAAATATTTTGTGGAAATGGGCTTCTGTTTGTGTGCTTACTTACACCGAAATCTCGCTTTGTGGCCACCATGCTTAATCTCCCAGCCCACCGGTTTTGAAAGGAAGTGTTGTGCTCCAAGATCGTAAGCTCGTTAACCTGACAGAACTTTCGTAAAGTTGGCTGGGCTACTGAACGAGAGCGACGTGATTGTTTGGTCCGTATATAGTTTTGCGATCAAGAGACGAGATGAGGCAAGGGGTGTGCTGAAATCGTCCCATTACATTCAAACGTTGTTCGGTTAGTACTAAAATAATATATTTCATAACTATATGCTCCCATATTTCCCTCGTCCCTGATCAAATTGTGATGTGCTTCCAACCACCCGATGCTATGCAGATTTATTTCCAACCCGTCCTCTCCCGTCACGTATGTCCGCTGACGGGACATGCGTGTCCCGCCGTCAGTACGCCGCTGACTCTGAGGGACAGTGGCGTCAGCCGTGGCGCTAGTCTGTACACGGTGGAGACGACTCCGGCGACCTGATATTGCCTCCCCCCCCCCCCCACCAGGCAGCTTTGGGGGCAGACGCCGGACGGAGCTGAAATCCACTGTTGCTTGCCGAGCACGTAGGTTTGAAGTTGAGTTGTGTTATTGAGCGATTGCGTGGCTGCAGCTGCCTCCGGCGGTATCCGCGCTGGCACCGTTGGTGGGCGGACGGCTGGCGCCGGCTGTCCACCGCTTGGCGGCGGGTGGCTCGGGGTAGCCGCCGGACATGCCATTGCCTGGCCGGCTGTTGTCGCTCGGCACCATGCGCTGGCGCCGCTGGCGGGCGGTGCCGGGCGGTTCCGCACCGGCCTGGCCTGAGGGTGCTGGTCCGGCCTGAGGGTGCTGGTCCGGCCGACCGAGGTGCTGGTCCGGCCCGAGGGTGCTGGTCCGGCCCGAGGGTGCTGGTCCGGCCTGAGGGTGCTGGTCCGGCCGGGTCTGAGGGTGCTGGTCCGGCCTGACCTGAGGGTGCTGGTCCGGCCCGAGGGTGCTGGTCCGGCCTGAGGGTGCTGGTCCGGCCTGACCTGAGGGTGCTGGTCCGGCCTGAGGGTGCTGGTCCGGCCGACCTGAGGGTGCTGGTCCGGCCTGACCTGAGGGTGCTGGTCCGGCCTGAGGGTGCTGGTCCGGCCTGATGGTGCTGGTCCGGCCTGAGGGTGCTGGTCCGGCCTGAGGGTGCTGGTCCGGCCGGGTCTGAGGGTGCCGGTCCGGCCTGAGGGTGCTGGTCAGGCCTGAGGGTGCTGGTCCGGCCTGAGGGTGCTGGTCCGGCCGGTTCTGAGGGTGCTGGTCCGGCCCGAGGGTGCTGGTCCGGCCCGGGGGTGCTGGTCCGACCTGAGGGTGCTGGTCCGGCCTGAGGGTGCTGGTCAGGCCTGAGGGTGCTGATCCGGCCTGGCCTGAGGGTGCTGGTCCGGCCGGGTCTGAGGGTACTGGTCGGGCCGGGTCTGAGGTTCCGGACGTGCCGGGTCTCAGGGTGGTGAACCGGCCGGGTCTCAGGGCGCTGGTCCGGCTAGGTCTGCGGATACCATGCCGGCCGGGTCCGAGGGTGCCGGACCGGCCGGGTCGGAGGGTGCAGGACCGGCCGGGCGTGAGGGTACCAGACCGGCCGAGTCTGAGGGTGCCGGACCGGCTGGGTCTGAGGGCGCTGGTCCGGCTAGGTCCTGTCCTCACGCCGGTCCGGCGTGAGGGTACCGGACCGGCCGAGTCTAAGGTTGTCTCTCCGGTATTAGCTGTGCGAACTGTATTCCAGGTACTACTGAAGTGTGAGAGAATGTGTTCGCATTGCTTTTGAGAGTTGGGTTGTGACTTTTCGTAATATTTTGTCCGTCACTGGGAAAACTTGACCGTCGTGGCTGCTGTAGATGTTGATGAAGAATCGCTTGCCGGGATGTAGCCCGAGAGAATAAGCTGATGGGGGGGGGGGGATCGGATGTCTCAGCAGTTGCTCGGTTGAATTGGGGTAGCTTACGGTGAGTTGTAACCTTATCAATATTATCATTGCCACCCGTCTTTGGGGTGTGGGCGAGAGCAGTACCAATCTAGGAGTGATCAGGATCAATCAGTATCAATCTAGCAGGGAAGAAGACACATTTCCAGTACCTCGAAAACCGAAATGCCTGGTGGCAAATATATAATACGAACGTTAAGGTTAACCATTTTAGAGAGGGCCTATGTCGTGACGTTTTCGACAATCCTGACTTACTGTTGCAAGTAGCAAGTTGGTAAATATGTAATCCCCACCAATGGCAGAGCAGGCCATTGGCTTTGGCTTTGTACACCGCCAATGGCCTGTCTTTGACTTTGGCTTTGACACCACCAATGGCTTTGTAACATTGACGTCTTTGTATTGGCATCAGCCCACACTGCGCAAAAGGCGGTGGCTTAATCCTGCAGGATTATGGTTAGGCTATGCAAAAAATGCATGGTGCAAGTACGATACAAATGCATCAGCGGGCGCTGTCTCCCACCTCGGTGATGGAAATGTATCCAACATGCATCTCCTTTTAACATGACAATCATTTGCATGGATCCTTTTGTCCTTTTGTGTGTTCTCTGTGCAATCCCCCACCCCCTTTCCCTGGTACTCGGTGCTGCTTCAGTGTAAGGTGAACTGGGACCGACGCCGCCTTAATCCTACTACATGATCCTGGTTGGCCATCGGCGCCAACTTACCTGACCATGTGCGGCCGGTGTCATCTCGCCTGGACACGTACGGCTGGTGTTAGCTTACCTGACCACGTGCGGCTAGTGTTACCTTACCTGACCACGTGCGGCTCGTGTTACCTTACCTGACCACGTGCGGCTCGTGCCACCTTACCTGACCACGTGCAGCTCGTGCCACCTCACCTGACCTCGTGCGGCTCGTGCCAGCTTACCTGACCACGTGCGGCTGGTGTTACTTTACCCGAACATGTGCGGCTGGTGCCACCTTACCTGACCACGTGCAGCTCGTGCCACCTTACCTGACCACGTGCAGCTCGTGCCACCTTACCTGACCACGTGCGGCTCGTGCCACCTTACCTGACCACGTGCGGCTGGTGTCACCTCGCCTGACCACGTGCGGCTGGTGTCACCTTACCTGACCACGTGCGGCTGGTGTCACCTCGCCTGACCACGTGCGGCTGGTGTCACCTCGCCTGAACATGTTGCGCTGGTAGTGTACCTGGGAGGTGCATCAATTGAAAGATCACCGGGCTTCAGGACGAACGTCTACAGACAGGATGATTACAGTTATAATCGATGGCTCAGTGTATGGATCTGGACGAGATGGTCGCGGCAGGAAGGCGGTGTATCGGCAGCGAAGACTGACTGGGACGGGCCGGTGTCAGGATGTTCTCGGCAAATCGAACAGCTGACTGCACGACGCTGAAGCGGCCCGAGGGTAATATTTGAACTGATCTTGGGATATTGAACGTAACATTTTAAATATCTAACTATGCAAATTCCGAATCGTCTTCCACAAACTCCAAGCTTCCTGCACAACATCGGTTGTAACGAGCACTAGTATTACTGACGAGATTATCCCTTTTTGTCGTGGCGTCCTTACAGGGGAAATGTGCATGCCAGTTAATAGATCTTTCATCGGAAGCATTCCGTCTGTTGTCTAAAAATGTTAATGATTTTAAATATTGGTTAACTTGGTCCTCTTAGCTTCTTCGGCATTACCCAATCAGCTGCGGGGACAGGACGGCGACTGCCACATTACACTAAATGATAATTACTATCCAAGAACTATGTGCGATTGCTAAATTGAAATGTTAAAATGCTGTTCCCTATGACTTTGACACAAACCCAATGGGGTTGACGCACCCTAAAACCCCAATAGTCAATCAATGGCTTTTATATATATAATGCTGAACGTTTTATAATGTACTTCAGACATTTCGGACATTTGATCACACCTTCACACATCTCTTTCCCTTTCATAACCTAAATTAGAGCATGAGCATCTCGGCATGAAAAGCTGAGTCATGGCTTACATAGGCATGTCCAATCATGCTCATCATTTATGGTCGCCTAGCTGACAATAATCATATGTATTGATGAACCCGCCGTGCCACATTATGCGGGCTTCCTGGTAGCCAGGTAGCCAGCCTGAATAATGGCATGCAGATGCTCCATCCCGTCCTCGGTGGAATCCGGTGGGTGTCGTAGAAGTCTCTCCCCTCCCCCACGGCCTGGCCATGCGCACAATGACTTGGCCGCCTTCGTCTGTCACCGATCTGAATGGGCAGTGCCTTTGACTGGAATGGGACAGGGTCGACCTTTGCCGAGGCAAGTTGCAGGCCTCCTTTGGAACCCGGGTAAGCATAATCAGATGACGCCCACGACAATGATGCTGATATTTTGAGCAGGTGCCAGTATTTCATGAGGTGTTGCAATGTCGGGCTCGAGTGCTCTGACCGGTAATGGTGATATCCGCTTCTACGTAAGTTTCAGCCATCGCCCCCGCAAATGATTCCCAAGTTAGTTCGCGAGTGCTAGGTTCATCACTGAAATGCGCATGCTGTACAAGTGTGCGGGAAATGACACTTGGCGTCGCAACACTTGCACACAACACTTGCACACAACACTTGTACACAACACTTGTACACAACACTTGTACAAAAGTCTGCGTCACTGGCTGGCTTCAAGAATACTGTGCTTATAGTTAAAATTATTGGCCTTCGAGAGCATAATTTTGAGTCCATTTAATGTGGCGATAATATTTTTGATATGTAATATTTATGGTTTTCAGATTCTGGAGTCAGTGATAGCTAATTATGCTCCGTAATTTAGGATTAACGCATGCTAGACCTTTGAAGCGAATAACCGTGAGGACGTTTATGGAACAGCTTCTGGTTTAGGTCAATTTGTTGCCAGATAGCATCATTCCACTTCCGAGTGGAAACACGAAAGGATCCTTTTTGAAGTGACCAAACTCGAGGACTGGCTAGTTTTTTTACCATAGACTGGGCGTTAGCCGTGGTTGAAGGTGGGAATGTGGTCTTTAATACGTTGGGAAGACGATTTCCCCGATCGTTGCTCCTTACATGGTCGTTTTGTCCTCTCCCTATGCTGTTTATTTTATTTATTTATCTCACGATACGATAAAAACGTTCTCAGGAAGTCAATATCTCGTGGGCTATTCTTATGTTGGTAATTCCCTTTGTTTTCCAGTTATATCTCGATCTAAGACCATAGAGACTGGTCTCGAATTATACCCGAGCCTTCAAAATGGGATGCTAAACACATGCTGCCGACAGCAATCGGCCTGATTGGAAAGGAGAAGTCATTCCAAAGTTTTACGGTAATTTAACTAGCTTCATCATATGGCCTGACCCGCTGTTACTTTTAGCGAGAGATAACAAATTGTCTGCTTCCCCAAACATTTCAGAAACATCTGACATAAAAAGCTTTGCAACCACGGCGAAACTAAAATGTAATGTCCAAGAATGTGATAGCATAGAAGAGTGGTCATCAAAATGGGCTGTCCCATCTTATATCCAATTTATATCATGTGCCGTACTCTTAGTTGTTCCTGTTCGCCGTAGCGGCTAGTAATGTTTCCGTTTCTGGCCTGGCTTCGCCTCTGCGGCACACAGTATTGCCGGATGTCGATATCTGGCTGCGCCTCTGCCACGACTGGGCCGCGGTATGCAGAGGGTGATGTGGAGATAGCTGGAGGGCAACGCTTCTGCGTAATCCCACTACCGGCGGCGTCCTTGAGTGCGTGATGTGCGTCCACGTGTGGGCTCGCATACCTCGCCGGGCTTCTCACGCCGCGTGTTGACGGCCCCCTCTTCAGCTGGGTCAGCCATCGTTACTCAACTGGACAGCGATTGGCGCTTCCTCGGATTACCGAGGTCGCCGCGATAAGGGGTGTGGAAACACCGCTTGTCGGTTGTCTGGGCGATAAGGGATAGGGATAAGTGCTCCCGCTGGCAGGGGGGTATTTGTAATCTCCATACGTCCCTTCTGCCCAATATCAACCTCCATGCATAGGTCCTGTAACTGACTGTGTCGACGTAGCATTCGCCTGCTTCGCAATATGAATTGCGAAGTTGTTGGCGTATCGTCTGCATCGGTCACATGCAGTCGGTTTGCCCCTGAACCACGAAAGCTGTTGACGGTCCCGCCGACCACGCGGCGTGGCACATCCTCCGCTGTTTGGGGGGAGGGGCTGGCGCACCCTGTCTGAACGCCAGGTAGCTCCTGTGGCGGCCGGGATTCGCCCTGGCGGCACACTGATCGGTGGCCGACCGGAGGTTGTAACAAGGCGAGCGGCGAGCAGCGAGGGGAGGGGAGGGGAAGGCACGCGGAGCCGGTGCCAGCGCCGAAGTCGAGTCGGCCGTGTGGCGCGATAAGGGGGTACGTGTTCAGACGTGTCTACGACCTACCGCGCGTCTAACTGAGACGCCGCCGGCACGAGCGTCGCACATGGTTTTCGAGAAGCACCAGCCGTTTCGAGAAGCATGCCCAATCGGTATGTCCACGGCGGTGCAGACACACGGCCGCGGAACACCGCACCCATGGCGCGGCGACCTTGTTGCAATGGACGGGGTCAGTACCCCGGCTGGAGGCCGCCCCCTCCCTCTGACGGCCGTTGGTCTGCCTCCTGGCCTCGCGGCAGCCCATTGACGGGCCGCGGTCCCGGTCCTCCCCGTCCCCCCCGCTCCCGCTCCCGCGGCCGGCGCCGCTGCCTGGCGTGTGACGTCAGGCCGGATGACGTCACGCACGCGGCGGCGCTCAGCTGTTGGCGGAGGTGGCGCGGCCGGCGCGCCCGCTCAGAAAGTCGATACGAGCGGACGGCGGCGAACGTGCGCTCGTCCGGCAGCAGTGAACGCGCGCAGCCGACTATCGAGACACCCCCGCTGCAGACACTCCACCCATAAATGTGTGGCAGCGGAATCACAACGGACGAAAATGTGAGTACTGTGCCCGAGGTCGGTGCTGTCGGACCGCCGCCACTGTCAGTGGGCCGCGCCCTGGGCCGCCCGTCCCCCTCCCGGCGTGTGCCGACCCGGCCGGCCCGCCGTCCGCCCTTGTCGCACCGTGTGCTGGAGAGGGACGAGCGGACCGTTCCGTGAGTGATTGTAGCTGTGGCCAGAGTCTGGTGCGTAGGTAGGTTGGCCATGAGTCAGCCGCGCCGGCGGCGCCGATAGGCTACGCCAGACCCCGCCGGCCAGGGTCACGCTCATGCTCGTGAAATGGCGGCGGCCGGCAGTTGGCCGGCTCCCTGGTGACGGCGTCATACCGCGGACCCTGTCCCCACGAGCCCCTACTGGTACCGTCCACGTCGGCTGTGTCGGAGTTTGACGCCGGCCCGCGCCAGCTCTGGTGGTAGCAGCGGTCGACATTTGACCCCGAGCCTATGAGCGTCATGCGACCTTTTTGTACCCGGATTCTCGTAGTCTCAGAAGAGCCGGCCAAATGATTTTATTGTTATGGGCGCTGTATGACCAACGCAGTCGATGCGCCCGAAAGCCCAAATAACCAACCAACCAAATGATTTTGGTGCGGTGCGTCCTCGCTTTCCCTCGAGTAGATGTTCAGAAATTTGCGTGTATCTGAGGGATAAATTTGTCGCTACCCTTGACCTGAATAGAGGACTCTGGTCTTGATAGTTGAGGAGTTTCACTTTACGGGAAGACAGGAGTGGTCATATGGTGATGAGCCCGACAGTGCGCCTGTGAAGCACTCAAGCGCCCAGTTCCCATTTTTAGAATATCGCTGCTGCCACTACTCCCGATTTTAGTTTCAACCAGCCGGTGACTGGTGATCAATCATGCTCATCAGACAATTGACACTCCGGTGAGATGAACTGTCGTTCGCTGCCCTTCTATTCGAGCATATTTCGCTATCCTTCATTCTATGGGGAGTAACTGACCACGTTCATGGCGTGAATTAAGAATCTCTATTGTTCAGAGGTGAACTTTGGCACGCACAATATGAATAATGAACGCCGTTTCCTGTGCAACCTGATGCGTTCTATTGTTGAGTTTAAACATGCAATGGATATTATTGTTGACGCTGACGTCTTTGACGCGGCATCTTATTGAGGTATAGCATCAGCTTAGCAAGTACCCGTGCTAAAACACTGCTAGGAAAGACTGAGTGAAGCGCAGTGCCGACTTCCTGAAAGATGTCGAACGAAAAATAATGGAGCATATCAGGAACCCTGTGCGTCGTCAGAATTAGGCTATGGACTGGACTGGTGAATCGGGCAAGGCTGGTCTGACTGGTCCCGGCAGTTGTCTGAATGGCCTCGGAAGTTGTCTGGTTCGGCTGCACTAGTGTGCCGGGTACGTCACTGCGGTTTTCGCCGCACTGATGTACGTCGTCTCGTTGCCCGAGAGCCTTTTTCACCAATTGAACTTGGAGGTTGTTGCAGTCGTTGTTTGCGCGGGGAAATTGCACCACAGGAATGTGCGGGTTTAATCTCTGTTCACGCTGCGCCGTTTTGGGTTTGTGAATGTCGGACGTGTCAGTCGGACTTGTCAGTCGGCCTGCGGCTGTCTGTTTTCGACGGGTGTGGTGTGTAGAGGCGACTTCGTACCTACAATTACGTCCGTTTGTTGTCCGTCCAAGAGTTGGAATTGTTTCTAGTCTTACGCCAAGAATGCTCCTCGAACGTCCGTCGAGAACGGAGCTTCACTGATTGCCCGCGATTCTCGACTTCTTTACCATTAAGTATTTCCTTCCATTTCCTCCCAATGATTTTCAGAGATTGTCGACCATGACTAGTGATGTACGATCAGTATCAGACTACCACTGAGAGCAGAGGAGTACTCTTGGTAACAAATTTGATATTTCCTAGGATGTCGACGCGCCCCTAAACTCCAATCCACCACCACCATATATTTCCTTGGTGATGGTGGGGAAATCAAAGGCAAACTGCTATCAAGCCTAACTGCCCTTCTGTACGCTTTATGCACATTCAGGAAAAGCCAACTCTAGTGGCGTAATTGACACGAACCGCCAGCAACGCACAATTGACCGTCCATGAGGACGGAGTGGAGCGGAGTGCCCGTGATTCTCGACCTTTTCCATTCCGTGTGAGACTTTAAACGTCCGTAAAACCCAAAACGGACGCGGTGTGCACCTGGCCCTGCACAGGTCGCTCCAAGTCCCGTGAGTTTTGTCGGCGACCAGTTTTTGTTGGTGTTTCTGGCCACTCCTGTCCTGTGAGCTAGACACCGCACCATTCCAGTCGCCAGCCCTTTGTCAGTCTGTGCCGTTCCCCTTCTGTGACCTTAATCGATGTCGGCGGCGCCCTTCGGGCGGGGGCTCTTGTAGGCTCGGGCAGCCGCAGGGGCGAAGGAGCCGGAAGTGGATGGTCTCCCCTGCCCAGGTAGCGGGGGAGGGGGATGATTGCGAGAAGCGCCCTGGGAGCGGTGGCACGTGGATTAGAGACACGTGACCACTGGGGTGGGGGAACGCACCGGCGGCCATGTGCACCGCCGGCAAATGCTCGCGAACAAAGGGAGGGGGTGCCGGCACGTGGGCAACGCCAAGGCATGCGTCTGCCGGCGGGTGGACGGGGGGGGGCAGGAGCGGCCGGCGGGGATAGGCAGGGGGCCGGCGGCGGGCGGTGACGCCCCAGTGAGTCAGCGTTGGCAGCCGGGCCGATGAAGGCTGTCTGGCCGGCCGGCGGCCACCAGCAGTGACAGTCGCGACGCCGGCGCGCCAGCACGCCGTCGCGCGTCGATCGGCACTGGCGTTGCGACACGTGGTGAGGCGGCGGCGGCCGCGCCGCTCCCCCGACTCCGACTCGGTGCGGCCCGGCGCCCATTGACTGACTGCTTGCCGTGCCGAGCGTTTGCCGTCGGCGGCCGAGTGCTGGGCCAGTGGCGGTGACAAGTGTGGGCCCGTCTGTGGTGGTGTTCTGCCAGACGCGACGCCTCCGACTCGCCAGTGAAACTGTTTAGGGAAAACTGCGCTCAGCGCAGGTGCGGCTGTCGGCGGCTACTTTCTCCGCCCTGTGTGCCGCTGGTCATCAGACGGCGGTACGGTCGAGCGACATTCAACTTGGTGTGCGGGTGGATAGTCCCGACATGGTGCTGATGCTATGTAGTCGCACCTGCTGGCCAACTGATGCACCGTGTAATACTTGCTTCCTTCATTAACCCCTATCCATGTGTTGTACTTGGTTCGGAACTCTGAAAAGCATGACTATCTCAATGGCCGGTATAGTGTTCGTTTTGGGTATCCAGTTTGGACCCGAGTGTCTGACATTCCGCTGTGACCGACCTGCGATCTGACCATGGCAGTCCTGTGCCGTGACTGTGACCAACCTGTGTCGTGCCGTCACCGACCTGTGTCCTGACTAATCGACCTGTAAGCGCCGTGACCGTGTAGTCGGCGCGCCCTTCAACCCAAATAATCAATAAATGAATCTGACCGTACTACATGACCAATGCAGTCGATGCGCCCTAAAGCCCCCTGTAATCTGACGGTGGCCGACTTGTTTTGACCTCGACTAACTTGTCTTAACTGTCGCCGACTTGTGTCCTGACCGTGGCCTACCTGTAGCCTGACTGACCGTCCTGTGTCCTGGCCGTAACCGAATTGTGATCTGACCGACCGACCTGTATCCAGATCGTACCTAACTTGTGAATCTGACTATGACCGACCTGTGTCCTGACCTTAACCGACCTGTATTGACCGTACCCTGAAAACAGGATTTCAGACCAATGCTTCGAAGACGCCGTGCGCTGGACGCCGAATTAAGACCACGCATTGCGTGCTTGTCCTGCTATGACTGAACGCTCCCTTGGCTTGACCTGACCGTGCCCCCGCGGTGTGTTGCAGCACCAGTCCGGGCGAGGCTTCAGCCGTATGGAGCTGCTGAAGGGTAGCAGCGAGTTCTGCCGGTCCCAGCACAAATAGACAGGCGTGGTGCTGCGGCCGCGGCCGAGCCCGGCGACCGACGAGCGCGTGTCGCGACCCCCGGCCACCCGGACACATGGGTTGAGTGGGCTGCGCCGCGCCGTCGACCCGTGCTACCGCGCTAGTGGGCCGCCGCCGGACGCCCCCCGCGTCGTCACCGGAGCCACCGCCTGCCGCCTGGCCCCGAGTGGCCGCCGCACCGCCACCGCCGGCCACGCCTTCCACTCGCCCCGTCTACACTGAGATGAGCAATATGAGGAACAAGAGTATTCGGCCCGCACCGTCTGAGATCGAGTTTAAGGGACTGCGCTTCCTGATCACCGACAGGCCTACCGAGGCAACGCTGCCTTCCTATGTTGAGGTGGGTGTCATTGGTGGCTGGCCTGCCGAGGCCACGCTGCCTTCCTATGTTGAGGTGGGTGTCATTGGTGGCTGGCCTGCCGAGGCCACGCTGCCTTCCTATGTTGAGGTGGGTGTCATCGGTGGCTGGCCTGCCGAGGCCACGCTGCCTTCCTATGTTGAGGTGGCTGACCTGCCGAGGCCATGCTGCCTTCCTATGTTGAGGTGGGTGTCATCGGTGGCTGGCCTGCCGAGGCCACGCTGCCTTCCTATGTTGAGGTGGCTGGCCTGCGAGGCCATGCTGCCTTCCTATGTCGAGGTGTCTGGCCTGCCGAGGCCATGCTGCCTTCCTATGTTGAGGTTGGTGTCATTGGTGGCTGGCCTACAGAGGCCGCGTACGTGTATTTATGTGGTACCCTCCTGCGTTACCTTGCTGTGTTGGGGTTGGTGTCCCCCTGACTACGCTGCCTTACTATGCACCACTGGGGTGCGCCCCTGGTGGCTTGAAAAAAAGGTTGTGTGGTTTTATGGCAAACTAATGTTAACCGGTTGCATCGATCATGGCATTGGCAAAGCTGCAAAAGCTATTGCTAAAGGCACTAGGGTTTTCCCTTCAACCAAAATTAGGTAACTTTGTTACTTTCACGAACAAAATCAAGTTTTTGCGTGTCATGAAATCGCCTCGAACTGAAAGTGTGACTGCTATGCAAACTGACGGGGTACAAAGAACAGACATCCGCCAACCCAGCAGCTTCACAAATGCTCAAAATTGCTAAATAGTGACCGATATGCGAATTGCCACAGTTGCTGCCAGGACAAATGTGGCCCAGCTCTATTTTTTCACCGGTCATTCGCATACAGATTGTGCTTAGTTCTTAGGTCACTGTGTCGCTTTCATTGTTGAACGGTGGCCGCTCGGTGTTTTCCCTCACTTCACGCCACGAAGGGTTTAGCTGCAACAGCCGATATCACCTACACGGTGGCAGGCTGGTAAAGCCCACACGCACGCCGTTTAGCTGCCATCTCCCCACGGTGGGAGGCTTTATATCTCTCCCATGGTGTTGTCTACAAACGAGTTACTTGGTTTAAAATATTTTCCTATCTTCAATTCGTTTTCCAGCGAGTGTTCATCCTAATATTCTAGCAATATACATAATAATATATAATTGAACCGACTAAAACATCAGGGTATGTCGAGACGGAAGCTGGTCGCAAAGTAGAACTAATTCTGAATAAAATGGGGGGAGTGGGTTCATGCCAAATATATGCCGAGATCCATATATTTCGTTGT
The DNA here is from genome assembly GCA_034440575.1 of Imbricaverruca yamaguchii. Lineage (NCBI taxonomy): Eukaryota > Metazoa > Arthropoda > Thecostraca > Neoverrucidae > Imbricaverruca > Imbricaverruca yamaguchii. Next base: position 177,098 of record JAOTOL010001157.1, on the reverse strand, counting down.
GTGGGTTATTAGAGGTGTAGTAGGGTTTATAAATGTTCAATATATTACGCAGCAGGGGCGGCTTACGTATGGAGCGCTGGGGCGCCCCCCCCCCTATCTGCGCTTGCAAGGGGGTGTTGCACACCCTTCGTGAGACCACTAAGACTGTTTCTCTCCTCGGACACCATGCTTCTTGAGAGGATACATTTGGAAAATTATGCGCTGTTTTCAGATAGTTAGATTATGTGGTATTTGTTGGGTCATTTCATTAATGCTGCTAGTGAGTCAAATGGAAGTATTATCACGGTGCACAGCACGGTCTGCTCGACATCGCTGCTAGAAATTCACCAATATTGTTCCTGTTTCGGCATTTGAAGCTGAAATTACAACCACTTCATCTAGGCAACCAGATCCAAATGGCGCACCACCAGTCCTCTCATTCACTTGCTGCTGATACGCTCACACTTAGTGCGACCGGCGAAGTTATGGGCGCTATATAACCTATGCAATTGATTCGCCCATACAACTCAATACCAACAACGATCCCAGTGGAGTATCCAGCGTTGCGTATTTTCACATGTTATTTATAAGAAATATCAAACATCTGAACGTTTAGTACTTTTAGTGGTGAATTCGCAAATCCCCACATGTTTCGATTTCGGCATGTTTTGTCCTCCCACTAAAGATATATTAGAAGATGCCCCGAGACCCACTGGGAGCCACTAAACCAGCCCTCGCAGAACTGCATTCCCTCAGGAACAGTCGGCTGCACCCTCTCCTCTTCCACTTTCAGCTAGTCACCTCGCTGAAATATATGTAACTCTTGGTGAAGTCCGATTTAACCCTATTTCTTTTTCTTAATTGGTGGCGTTCTCCCCTGGACAATTTCCACCGACCGACCAGACATGCGCTGCTGCTTTGCAACTCCCTGATCTGTCCTTGCTTCTGCCACATACTCATTGTGTATGGTTTGCTTTTGTATTTTACCAGTATGTTTGAAGGTCCTACAGGTTTGTCCCTTGTATTGGTAAGTTGGAAGTATTTGCTGTTTTTGTTAATCACTGATAAGTCAGTCGCAATGATCCAAATTTCGCGAATGATCAAAACTTGTTGAAGTGCCCTACCCCCCCCCCATATAAGTCAGTCGGTCGTTTTCTCGATCTGAAACGGTGAATCGCTTGGAGGTAATGATTGGACAGTTATGTCAAGGATGCAGACGCTATGCCATTTTAACCGTTATCGTTTCATAATTATTTACATTTGTGAAACAGGATTACGTTCACACTGAAATGAACTTGGAACTTTGTTAGCACTTTAATAGCAGGGGAGGGGGAGGGCTAGTTAGTTGTCCCTTCATCGGTCACCGTCTATATCCAGGGCAACATTGATCAAACTAATACAGTTTTGGTTTCATGTCTCATTCGTGAGACGGTCATACGGCGGATGGCGGATTGGGTTATTTCTATCCTGGCCACTAGTATGAAGTGATTTTGCTTATTCCAGCCATATCCATTGATCACTGATGCTGAAAATGGTTGCTTGTCAGCATGGGTGCGACTGGATTTTCTTAAGGGGGTGGGGCGATATAAAAAAACGTCAATAAACAGACCGCTTTCGGCACTCGAAGCGCGGCAAATGCCCGGTTTGAGTCGTGAAAATTGTGAAATTCTGCTTGTTTGATCTAATGTATTTTTGGTTGCTAAGTAGGGTGGGGAGGAGAGCCACCGTCCCCTTCTTCGCTTCTCTTCTGCTTGTCAGAAGCTGCAAACACATTGCCGAACTTGCGAAAGTCCACCTGCCGCGATTAGTTATGGGCGCAAAGTGACCCTTGATGTCGACGCGCCCCTAAACTCCAATCCACCACACCACCTGCCGCGAGACATTCCCTCGCGCCTAGTACGCAGTAACAATTTTCCGACACTAGGCTTCCAAGTGGCCTTTCTAAATTATATAAGCTGAAGGCAATAAACCACGATGCCCGGTTTGGGCGCTGTATAACCCATGCAGTTGATGCGTTCCTAAACCCCAATGCTAGCAACGCAATGTCTGGTTAGTCCTAGCATGGACGTTCTAACTTTAGTTTTGACGGATTAAAATCACTCGTTTGCAGAAACTCAGCCATTATCAAATTGTCATATTCTGGTTTTATGTAGCCATTGCATCAAGGGTGTTTGCTATTTCATACAAAAATGACCCTTCCCGTCTTTCTATTCAACTCTATTGAAGAATCACATGCTCGAAAACAGTTTAAAAAAATACATTACTGACATCTATTGACTCAGAATAATGAGTTTTGGACGAACATATGACTATGAATCTTGTGTATGAGGATGTAATGGTGGCATACCTGTTTATAAAAAATAAAGTGGCTGTAAAATTGGCATTGATACCATATTTTGTAAGAAATGCCCTACTTTCACTGACGTGGAAATAGTTTGAAAAGCAGTCTGGCCCTGAATTTTCGTCATCCAGAATATCGTCCCCTCAGGAAAATTATGCTCCTTGTTCTTGCTGAAAGGATGAATGATGCTATTTCACAACAGCTGCAAGCTTATTGCTCTTCGATGAAAATTTACCAAACTCACTGGAAAGTTCAAAATGGAGCTTCAAGTCACAAACGGCATAACCATTATCCTCTACGAAGTGGGTGGCTTCAAAATATTTTCTCCAAATTCAGGACTGTGCCATCAATCAAATCGTGGCTGAAAATATATAGGAATGCATGAAAAGGCGGTGCAATTAAATCGCCGATGGCATTTGGTATCAGGACAGTTACAGGAAAAACCCTGGCCCAACTGGAAATCCCTGAAAAAAAATGTATTTGCAGAGGCGCAAGACAGTCATCAGACGAAGCGTGATATGACGCAAGTACTTTTCAATCCCGCTATTTGCTCAACATGGCGTGTTTGTTTTGTTTGCAGACCGTGCCGTGCTGTCGTGCCACACCATGCCCCTGCAGTGAGACTGGTATTTCCGGTTGTACATTGCGCCCGGGACTGTGCCCGCTCCTGTTTGTTTGCAAGATAAGAGGGCGTGTTTGGATGAACCTATGATCCGCCACGATAGCGAGAACTGGGACGACCTGGCCGACGGAAAGTCCGCCCTCAGCTGGTGGTGCTTCCGTCGTCATGCACGCTGCAAGTGTTTCCAATGGTGTAACAATCATGGTGACTTGTATCGCAATACTTACCACCGCCTGATATTCGGTGTCCCGTGAAATCCAAGCCCTCAGGCCGCTGTCGACACGCTTGGATCGTTGCCGTAATCGGAGTCTGCCTGTCGACGAAATTGCGGGCGTCCACACTTCCCTCATGTTCACCCCATCATCACCACCATCGCAACCGCTACTTTTGCTGTCTTATTTAATTTGCTTACTTCTCAGATAATTGATGCGTGATTTAGCTCGTACTTTCGGTGTTCGCCTAGCTTCTGCTGCTGTGGACACATTCGCATCGTCGTTCTTTTCTTCTATTTGGCGGATGACAGTCGAACCCGTTTTAAACCCAAGCCCAATTCTTATGCGAAAAAGACTGACGAATTGTCATGTAGAGGTCGGCCATTGCCAGACAGTTGAAGGTGATCATCGTGATCTGACCAGTTATCATAATGGAATTGACCTCTCTGGAATTCGGTGAGGGGCGATATAATATATATATATATATATATATATATATATATATATATATATATATATATATATATGTATTTATATATATTAAGAATCAAGATATATGCGAGCTATAGACTGTATTGCAATGACATTTTCCTTGTGTCTAACATGCGTAGTTCGGAAATTGGTTTTTAGCCCTCGTACTCACTTGACTTGTCTTGCCTTGATCCTTTTTCACTATAATAGACTTAGCTACATTCAATCGTGTTAATTTTTGCAAATCAGTGTCGAAAAAATACATGGTGTGTCTTTCTAATAATCTCCAGCGGCTTCAGTCAGGTTCCATACGTTGACAATACGACCACTGGTGACCTCATTATCAGTCGAGATAAAAATGTATGGCATGTTTCGGTCTCTCCGTGACCGAAGCTTTCAACCGTTCTGAAGTTCTGACTTTCGGCATAACACATGTAGATCGGAAGTTAGAAAGGGCTTTAAAGAATCCCTCCCTACAGCCGGGCGAAGGTGGATCTGTTGGCTGGCACGGCGAGGCCTAACACGCGCCCCGGGAGGGGATGGGGGGGGGGGGCGAAAACCGCCCACCCATCCGTTTTTTCTTATAAAACTCTAAATTTTACCGGTCGATATACGCATTTTTTTATGTACCTCCTTGTACATGACCGGCGAGTTGCTTAGCCGTGTCAGGGTTAAGCAGGGGTCTCCTGTCAGACCCTCACACCCCGTCTCGGGGGGGGGGAGTCGATAGAGACCCCTCTAATCTCCAAACTAAGCGTCGCACGAAAACGAAATAGATGTCATTAGAAAGCGCTCGACGAGTAGGGCCAGACACAACCCCCAAAAACTTTCCCCACGAAAGAGTTACGTCAATAGGGCCCTAGAGTTTCACGACTTACATTATGTTTGTGGCTCTGGGGTTTCATTTTGAGGGAGATTTGTTTTTTTTTAATCAGGAAGGAAGAACGAAGTCCACCAAGACTGACATTTCTGGCCACCAAAATATTTTTTTCTTTAAAATTTTGAGTTCAAGTTATCTTTAATTTGCCTCTTCTAATGGGTAGAGTGAACCGAAAAATGTTGTTCGAAGTCAACTTGCTCCAATGCAAATTGCTTACTTTGGCCAAAATCTTCTATTTTAGCTCTAATGGGAGAATATACAAAAGTAATAAGTAATCAAAAACGAAAAAAGAATAAATTCCGCTGGTGCATTTTGTTGTATCCCCATAGATAAGCAAACGCTGAAGTTTCATTAAAATATCTATCCGTTAAAGCGTGACGATTACCTTAACTTGTTTTGCAGGTGACCTCATTTGACCTTGGCTGACTCGTTGACCCTAGATGACCTGATTAAAAAAAACCCATTCCAAATTGATGTGGGAAAATGTATGCCAAATTTCGGCGCGCTGCCGCGCACCGTTCTTTCACTATCCGCCGAAAACCTTAGGGGGTGGGGGGCTGGGTCGTCAACGACCCCCAAGACGGCGTGGGTTAAAGCAGGAAAAACGAAATCTGTCCAGAATGTTTGGGTTAACGGCCGCTAAAGTAAAAAAGTAACTCCAGATAAAAAATCGGCAATGATGCGCTTCCCGTATATTTGCAAAAGGGAAGTGTTCTTGGCAACACTAGCGACTTGTTTTATGTATATTGTTATGCTATATATTTTCAAGGTCATGTTAGGTCACCGGGGTCAAGTTTATGCCGGGATAATGTAACCAAAATTGGTCGACTGAAATGTTGTCATGAATGTGAATGACTTATGCGATTGATGGCGCTTTGCATGTCACTCCCTACACATCCTGAAAACTACTGTTCGTCATTGTATACCTAAGCGTTTCCGTACTTTGTTCACGCATTTCACTCCTTTATTCGCGAAGCCGATTGCGCCGAGCCGCCCGACGGAACAGTCGGGCGGGCGGTCCGGTTCCTGTAACTGGAGCAAGTAATGACCTGATAAAGTGCTATATGGGTGGTCGATGGTGAAATTCCGGGTCCAGCATCTGTATTGTATCATAAGTAATGTCCACAACACCATTGGTGCCCATTTTGGAACATTTTAACAAAATCACAGCGATCTATAACAATGACAAGCCAAGCGACGCAAAACAATATTTTTTTTTTTGGACATTTTACCTCATTTGACTTTGAAGATATTGACCTAAGGTCATGAAATTTGCACACAATAAGGTTCACTACCGTACCCAGCCACCCTTCGAATTTTGTTACTCCAGCCGTAATAGGAGCCGAGATCTTGGGGGGGGGGGTCGGAATCAGCCCCCTCCAGTGCACGCAATTTTCAGAGGCCCTCCAGGGCGCGTGTTTAGATAGTGGTCAGAAGTCGAAGTCCTGAAGTCGGTTGCATCTGTGCTCTTCACCGTAGGTGGCGCACAATCCGTAGCGCCTCTCCTGGATCTCGGTGCGGTAAATGCGGTAAGCCGTCTGCCAGAGCTAGGCCAATGCACACTGGTGCAATCCTGAGCTCCTCAAGAGCCACAGATCAGAATCACAAGTCCGGCCCGGGCTCGTGGAGGGCTAGTGCCGGTCGACCAAGCATCTGAAGTCAAGCTGAAATTCTCCTTGAGCCACTCTGTGGCTGCTGTCGCTGTGTGTACGGTGGCTCCATCTTGCTGAAACCAATAGTTATGCTGGGAAGTTCACTAATCTGCAGCCGTATCAGCTTCAGGAGGTTCAGTAGCGTCCATATTGGACCGCATCTCAAATCAGTGGATCAGCATATTTCCTTTGTCGACGCAGTCCAGCACATGACCTGTTTACCATATCGTGATCTGATACACAGTCACTTCTGGGTCACAAGGAGCCCAAGGTCTCTCGTTCTACATTTGGTTGTTTGTTTGGGAACTGGTCCAGAATGAGCCACCTCTCGTCACTCCAGATGACACACTCCTCGCCCTGTTGCCTGCTCCAGAAGCGAGGAGCAGAGGGCCACACCGCGGGCCCTGTACGCATCACTCGGCTGTACTTTGTACTCGGCTGTACGCCAATTTGTTGTCCTGGAGATGTCCCGAGTTTTTGTCACTATGGAAAGAAGTATTGACTTCTCTCCGTAGCGCATAGCGCTATTTCCGGAGCGCTTCAGTAAGTCTCGCGCCGGGATGAGCCCTCGTGGGAGAGTAGGCCCGAGGCCTTACCTGTTGATGAAGTGATGGGCAGTTGCTGGAATGTGCTTCGATGTGCATCCTTCAATGGAGATACCTGAAAACGAGCTCGAAGCGTACGCATAGCAACGAATTTAGCAATGTTCCGAATTAGAGGTTAATCCGGCCTACCCGTGCCTTCGTAAGTGATGAATTTTGGCTTCGCGCACGAACCGGCGCCTTTTCAACACAACGTGCAGCTTTACACGCCTTTCATACATTTTTTAAATTCCTTCCTACCATGAAGCTTCATTTCAAGAGAAGCAACCTGTAGAATTGGATTGAGCTTTCACACTAGTGTTGATATTTGCATGGAAATTGCAATCTGATTCCGCGGCGAAATTGGCAGCCCAGAACCCCATCAACACTTGCTTCCCACTTAGCCAGGGGCTAACTATCTAGAATTTCATCCTATATGAATACCAAGTGACAGAGCAGCTGGAACGTGCAAACCAACAATAAGCTGCATGTAATAAAACTACACCTTCATCTGGTCTGCATGAGACTGGTCATCGTGCTATCACAGATTCAGGAGTCATGAGGTGACGCGGTGTAGAGTGCGTAGCTGCCACACAAAGCGCTTCCCACCAACACCTTTTCTGCCACATTGAGATTCCATTATCCTTGCTGCTTAGGTTCCCTGACGGTGGGCCATGTACTCGTCTCGTGCCAGCACTTTTCAAGGGAGCGAAGGCTGTGTTATGGAAATAATGCACGAGCATAACATATTCGTATTGCCACGTGCTGACTGGCGAATCGGAAACCATGCATTCCAGAAACATATTCCGATATCTGAGTGCGATCTGATTTCAGGCCATCTGCTCACCGCGGTAACACTTAATAGGGCTTCGATATAATAAGGTGCATTGTTTGCTCGCTTCTACATTTGTGGAAAATCAGTCTTATACGGTGTGGTAGCGCAATTTAGGGATTGGACCCGGTGGCATGCAATAAGTCACATCGATTGACTTCCGTTTGTATTTTGTTGTTTGACTGGCGATGTTATGAACGCTGTGTGACCGATGCAGTTGATGCGCCCCGGAACCCAAGTAACCAACCAAAACATCTCTTCAGATGGGGTTTAACCATTTCATTCCAAAACCTTGGAAAACAATGTCATCCATGGGCAAGTTTCGATTCATTTGTCGTTGACCAATTTGTAACACACAGCACACTACAGGCGGTGTTTGTGTCACTACTAGGATATTCGTGGGCGCAACATGATCGGAGCAGTCGAGGCGCCTTAAAGCCCAAATGACCAACAGCCAGTTGTCCAGGCCGTGTTTCCGGAGCCGCTCTGGCCGGACCCTCGGTCCGTTCAAGTAGATTTATCCAGCCGACCCGGCCCGGCCTGACCCTCGGTACGTTCAAGTAGATTTATCCAGCCGACCCGGCCCGGCCTGACCCTCGGTACGTTCAAGTAGATTTATCCAGCCGACCCGGCCCGGCCTGGCCCTCGGTACGTTCAAGTAGATTTATCCAGCCGACCCGGCCCGGCCTGACCCTCGGTACGCTCAAGTGGCCTTATCCAGCCGACCCGGCCCGGCCTGACCCTCGGTACGCTCAAGTGGCCTTATCCAGCCGACCCGGCCCGGCCTGACCCTCGGTACGTTCAAGTAGCTTTATCCAGCCGACCTGGCCCGGCCTGACCCTCGGTACGCTCAAGTGGCCTTATCCAGCCGGCCCGGCCTAACACTCGGTCCGTTCAAGTGGCCTTATCCAGCCGTCGCGCGTCGTACCCGAGCACCGGAAACCCGTGCTGAGTAGGCGCACGTTCCGAAGCTCAGCGCACGGTGCGGCGCAAGGTGGTGAGACCACGTGAGGTGTGCGGCACTGCATGAGCCACGCGGATGTGACCGACCAGCCACACTACGCCGCTGTCGCCCGGTCGTGGTGATGTGTTGTCGGAGCTGGTTTACCTACGTTTAAGATCGTAATCGGTTGGCCTGTGTGGCAAGCGTGTTAACTGGTCGCCGGTGCAGCCACGCCAAACACGTTTGAATGGAGTCTACGTGAATGACCCGCGCTCATTCATGACATCCGTGCCACTGGCAACGGTCACGCCACTGTGTGCAGCGCCAGCGTGATTACTTGTGTTAAGTGTGCATGCAATACGTGGCGACCCGTCGGCAACTGCTGGCGCGCGCCGATGTTGACAGCTGGGATGGTCGTCGTGAATTGGCTGGCGGTCGGCTACGCTGCGAGTGCCAGCCGCACAGCACTCGCAGTGATGGGTATAGTCGGGGCCCGGCTTTCATTGAAGCTGCTCGATATCTGAGCCACTCAAGGTCCAAACGGGTGCTGCATGCGAACTCTGCTTTCGTTTTTTTTTGTGTATCGTTTTTATGTAGTCGGGCTTGAAGCAAATGTGACTCAGGCTTAGGGATGCCGCTGATGCCATGGCATTCGCGTTTGCCATTTTTATTTATATCTCACTAATATTATTACCTCGAAATTCAGAAACCTCATGAAGTTTCTGAATTCCAACCATTATCAATATGGTTCTGAAATTTACTTGAGTACTTGCTTTGACTCGTTATATATAAATGTGAATACTTATTCTTGTGTTAAAGCGTGTCTAGTGATAACAGCTGAAGTATCTATGTATAATTTATGGTGTGGCAATATATTAAATCCGGTTTTATAGATACTTTCCGAATGTGTGCTTGAGCTCAAGATACATTTATCATCAAAGACCTCGGGGACCGTTCAACATATATGCTCTGCCCGGTCTAGAGCCTGCCCTAACTTCCTGCGCTCGTTGAATTTCCACATTCACAGGGTCTGTCGGACACAACAGCGGAATCGCAGCTCGGTGGCAGGATCATACTATAATCAGACACCTGTAACCGCCCTCCTTCACAAGAACTGAAGCGGTAACATGGTGTCCATTAAGATTTTCTGTGTCCTCTTATTTGACCCATGCTCTTGGTTGTAGAAGCTGAAGCGGCTCCAAGGTGTCCCTCGAGGTTGCCGGTGCGACCTCTTACCTGACCTGTGACCTTGGTTACAGGAACTGAAGCGACACAACGCGGGCGCCGTGGTGCGTGTCTGCGAGCCCACCTACAAGACTGACCTGCTGGAGCGAGAGGGCATCTCCGTCACCGATCTGGTATTCGATGACGGCACCTTCCCCCCGACATCGGTAAATTGTCACCTCTGACATGTATATGACATGTGTATGACCTTCGAGAGGGCATCTTCGTCACTGACCGGCACATTCCCTCCGACATCGGTCAATTGTCACCTGACGTGTATGACATGTGTATAACCTACCATTCTCGGTCTCCACTGGACCTCAACGGGTGGGTGGCATTTTGAGCTAGGGTGAAAGGTTGTGCTGGGAAACCCGACCAGCCCAACATTTTAGTTCCAAAATAATTGTCCAAATCAGTTGCGCGGTGACCTGGTCGCTCATATGATTGGTTCCTTGGACTCCAAAATTCCCATAATTGTAGCCGGAATTTGGTTTCCATACTTACCTGGGGTCGCTGGCGGGCCTGTCCAGCGACCTCCCTCCTGTTCTGGCTGGTGAACCGGCGAGTACATATCAGTGTGCCCGCACTGGTACGTTTCTGCAAACTGAACACGTTCTGGCACACTTTCTGGAGCCTAGTCGGGCCGAGCTCCCATGGGGAACCAACTGGAAGCGTGACGTCAATTGTGGTAGCCTCTTCGCCCTGGGTGTTATATACGGCACGTGAGGATCCATTCTCATCCAGCCAGTAAACTCGAGACTACGGTTCGAATGGGGACGAGTCGATGGTCAAATGGGGTCAGTCGCCGGGCTGGCGTACCGTTGATAGTGAGCAACGGGCGGCCGGATACCAGGGCGGTGTCGTCACCCTCACAGCAGTTCTCCACTCTGTCGATGGCGACCCACGAGCAGCCGAATACCAGAGCGGTGACGTCATCCTCACGGCAGTTCTCCACTCTGTCGATGGCGACCGACGAGCAGCCGAATACCAGAGCGGTGACGTCATCCTCACGGCAGTTCCTCTGCTCTGCTGATGCCGACTAACTGGCGGCCGAATACCAGAGCGGTGTCGCGCTCACGGAAGTTCCTCTGCGCTGCTGACGAAGTTGCTGTGGCCTGGATAGTTAGTGACTGGCTGCCCGATGCCCTGTGCTGGTGCTGGGGTTTGCTAGACGTCTGTCCAGCTTCCTTAGCCATGATTCGGTCCATTTCCCTGCCATATTTCCCTCAGCTCTGTCTACGTCCCTCGATCTCGCCTCCGCTCGCTCTCCCCCCACCCGGCATCACTAAGCCTGCGTCTTACTGTCTTACTATTTCTCCTTCCTCGTTCTTCCCATATAAAAAAATTCCCCTTATATTCTTCTGATTGCTTCTCGTTCCCGATCTTGTATATCGCGGTGCAGTCTGTTTTCCATTGTACCAGCCGATTGTGCCGGGTTTTCCCCACTTGCCTCGTTCTACGTCGTTCCCGAAAGATGCACTACGCCAACGCGTGGAGGTCCAAGGTCGTGTCGTCGCGATCGGAAGCTGGTCGGGCTCGCTGCGGACTGCGGTTCCTCGTGCCTCGATATCGGCCGAGCAGCCGCCGGCAGAGAAGCTGCGACACAGACGGCTGCGTGGTCCGCCGTTCGCGGCGCAGTATTCCAACGGACGCTTCGGCCGCCGCACCGCCGTCAGTTAATTATGCCGTGATGTCGATGCGATGCCCTGCCAAGGCCGGCCGAGCGAGTGCCAATACGGGCGGTGGGTGCGCGACGCTGCGACCTTGACGGCCGCCTGTCCGGGCCGCACGGCCAATACGGGTGCTGTGTCTCGGTGCCGCGCGGCGCCGATGACCGCCGTGTTTGCGCGCGCGTTTGCGTTGTTTGCTGGCCGCGGCTCCGGCCGGCAGGTGCGGTCGGACGCATGCGTCCAGTCGTCAGACGTGTGGCTGACGGCGGCCGGTGTAATCACACGTGGGCGCCAATAGATGTGGAGGCTGACGCTGATTGGCCGGTGGCCACCTGTGACCGGTCGCGTGACCTCTGCTGGCCGTCGGCCAGACCGGCAGCGGCCCCCCGTCAGCTGTGCCGCAGACGTTTTGCGCAGCTAGCGCCTGTTTACTGAGGGCCGGCCGTTATTAGCGCTCCCCGCACCGCTAACGCTCCCAGCGCTCGTCTCGAATTCCCGGCGCTCCTGATGCGCTCCTGCTGCACCCAGGGCGCAGCTGACTCACTCCTGACGCTCCTGACCTGGTCGTTTCCGACTCGCGTGACTGTCGCATGTCTGCTGCTGCTCAGTAGGTCGGAGTAGCAGTGTCGCTTTGACCAGGCCGGGTCATAGCGAGATGCGTATTCGTCAGCAGTCGGCGCCGGTTGGCTCAAACCTGGACCAGCACCTATCTATGCCGGTATTTGGCCCAGTTATCCCCACCCCACCCCTAAAGCCCAAATAACTAACTAACCCACCCCCACCCTAACCAGCATCAGCCTGCCACGTTTCGTGCTGTTCCAAGGCCGCTTATTTGTAAGAACCCTCGTGATCCCGGCTCTGGCTGATATTTTCCGTTTCTTCTTCCAGGTGGCAAATGCATTCGCTCTGATGCTATTCCTTTCTTTACACCAATGTTGGTGTTCTGGTTCCGCCGTTTCAGCTTTCTGAGGATAACAATGGGTCGAATTCATGATATAGAATGCTGACCGAAGACTTCTCGCACCTTGATGCCCTTTGGAATCCCGGGTAATCTTTCAACATTCCAAACGTCCCTGGGCTGGCTTCCGTAATGTTCTCGACACTAGTGAAGTTTGAACTTGTTTTTGTTTTGCAGACTGCGGCTTCCGCGATAACATTGTGTGTTCCATCCAGTTTTACGATAACGATGCGCCCCTAAGCCCAAATAACCAACCAACCAGTTTTACGATGCATTCAACAGAGAACGTGCTTGTTGAAAAAGTATGCCCATTCTGCGTGGAACCGGCTTAGCTAAAGTTCGAGCTCCCATAAAAAGTAGTGCAAGATGAAGATCAGTATCAGTCATCAGAGTTGTGATCGATCTCTAGCCACTGATGAGTCTCTGATGAGGCACCAACTGTGAAGACTGCTATGTCGCGCTCCCCCATTCCCTCACCTCGTTCTCCTATCCAGCGATGCAAAGGTGTCGCATCAGTACGCAGATCAGACGACTGTTTCTCTCCCGAGTAGTGAGGCCGCTCCGTTACCCGAACGGTGACAACCTCTAGGTGGCAGGTGTTGGTCAGGGTTGGCTATTTTCAGCAATGTTTGGACATAATTTGCTTCCGCCTTTTCCCGATTGTTTGGTTCAATGCAGCTATTACACCATTGCTACCAAAAATGAGGTGTCTCCTATATGATACTCATTTTCCGATGTTCTTGGTGTTTATTTTGAAATGAGTATAAGGAAGAAAGCAATTGCTTACACAGATGCCAATTTTCTTGGGAGTGATGCATTCTCAAAGAGAATGCAGTATGCTGCATTCTCTTTGAAATGTTTTTGTCTTTTATTACCTTAAATGAGCAAAGCTAGAAAAAGAACTGGCACAAATGACATGAACTACATAAAATAATGGAGGGCAGAAGAAGAAGAAATTTGAGGACATGCTGGGCATGCTTGTGATTTAGTCCAGACACTATTATATGTTATAGGAAAGGGTAGAATGCTGTCCCAGGAGGACAAGCGGGAAGAATATATATTTTTACATAGATTAGCGCGGGCAGTGACTGGCGCCTATAAGTGGCAGAAACAAGACGTTTGCGGCCAAAAGAAGACATCACATGGGAAGGAAACGCCTCCAGAGACAGCTCCATGACCAGATGGTCTAAATATGAAGCCGCGGGCATCGAGTCAGCGTATGCAGAGGTGGTATCGGATGCAAGCATATCAAATGCACAGGAGAAGAAGACGAATGTGATAGTCTCGACGGATTCTCACAACGTTCGCTGTGCTGGAGGTGGCGGATCGTTTCTAGGTGTCAAGCTATCAGGTACACCTAGTTTATACAATATATGCCACGATATGCGTATTCGTGCCCCATTACTGCGTTTGTTCATATATAGTCTCGCCTCTCGTTTGCTCCCGTCTTATAAAGTTGTTGTTGCATGGCATGTATGTCATGCAACGGAGGTATTATTGCCGGTTCCAATCCTTTCGTATACACAGGTGGCAAGTGTTGTGGCAGCAGTCGTTGGCTCGGCGGATCCACCAGCAGACCTGCGACAGTTCAGCTCCGGAGAAGCGCCGGCCGGGACGGGATGTTCCATCGCCTGGAAGTAGGCTGGCTGCGAGTCCTTCCAACCACCGGATCACGCCGTGGTGCGCTGGGATGGCTAAATGATCGGTGAGCAATCAGTAGGTGGGACGCTGTCCTGCTTCAAATTTAGTGGTGGATGTGCTATTCAAAGTATTGCTGTCCCCATTGGGTCTCATGTTAAGTTAAATTAGTCGAGAGCTAATGTCCGTCCAAAAGAATGCAAAGGAGCCGATAAATAGCAGCTTAGATATTTACTATCGTGATTGCTCTTGGTCGTTTCCTGTGCAAGTGGCGAAGAGACTGCTGAACACGCCCGTATCAGACTTCATTCATGGAACATCACTGCCACGGCGTGAACCAGTTTGCGGGCTTCATCGACAAGCCATCCTGGCTACTCTTCCGCGGCCTGAAGGTGTGCGACTAGCTGGGGCTGAACAAACCCATGGAAGAGTGCAGCAGCAGTGAAGAGTTCAGCAAGTGCAGTGAAATCGTCGCTGATATTCAGACCATCAACGAGGCTGCCGAAGGGGGTCAGGCTTATTCAAGATTCGTATGCATCGTCGCTGCAGAGGAGTCACAGCTGCACAGTCGGCCCCAGCGCGCGGGAAGGAACCAGTGGACCCCGTCAGATTTAAGGAAGTCGTTGGGCAAGGTGTGGCACACTTTGAAGACCAGCACAATCACTGGTCCATTGCTATGTTCACCTACCTGACACCTCTCGTGTCGGGTTTCCTTCTCACCGTTCAATATAGTACCTAGGGTAATCTGACGTGTCTGATCGTACGCTAGGAAGGCCCAAATGCTACATGTCAAAGCAAATGTTCTGTGCTCAGTTTGAACGACTTCGGTACCCATTTGTTCCCCTGAAGCTGGAAAATATAATGCAGACAATTCTCTTCTTGTTTTTCAGTCATCTTGTTTCAAAAACTCGGCGACAAAAATCAATCTTTTTATCTCTATGAATTGAACTTCTTAATCTCCTAGTGAGATCAGTAAATTGTATTTGATTTACGTAAAAAATGGTGTCCTCGTAGTTTTGAACCAAATGCTGTGGACAAAGTGGGGAGCAGTTTATTTTCCACAATTGTTGGCGAAGTGCCTGGGCGGCGGCGACTGAGACGGCCTGCGGAGGCAGTGTGGGTGGCGAGGGCAGCTGTGCCAGCCGGGCGGCCGGCCGTGCTGTGGTGCGTGTCTCTGTCGGTCTCTGAGTAAAATCGGATGGCATGGTTTGCGGCCGGTTGGGCTGCCCCAGAGCCGTCCGGCGAAACCATCTTGATCGGGTGGCAGCGACACTCACGTTGGCCATCTTGCGTTGAAAGCGGCGCACTGCTGTCGTGGCTGCCTGGAAGTACTCCGGCGTACCGACCATTAACATAGCCTCTCTCAGCACTTGCGTTGCATTGAAGCCGTGTTGATTGCTGTTGGATTCCACGAGCTGGGATGGAGCGGATCCGCTGATGCGGAAGACTGAATGGACGATTGATGGAGGTGCGTTGGCCACATACGCCCAGATTGCGGCATGCTTGTGTGGCGGCGTTACTGGTTGAAGCGTGCTGCTGTCACACCCACGATAGCCATGTTCGCTGCTGTCCACTTTCACAGGTGTTATCTGTGGAACTTCCAACTTTAGGTTCGGTTCGACTTTCCAATGCCCAAGTAATGCGGAAATGTTTGAGGTGCTGCGCGAGTTGCTCGTCCCGCTCCCTTCTGTCTCCTGTCGAGCCCGCCCAAGTGACATTGCAGCGGGGACTCGTCTAGCATGTTAACTTCCCCGGCCTCCGAAGTCATGGCCCTGGCTGGCCGCCACATTCACGAAGATGCCTTTCACATTGCTTTAACATTGCTTTAACATTGCTGCGGGGGCCAGTCAGCTGGGCATTGAGGATGTACCCCCACCCACCCCATGGCAGCCAATGAACCTCCGCACCCCCTCCCACACACGTACTAAGTCTCTTGGACGAGTCTGCTTTGCAGTTAGTTCACGAGCCTGTGTAGATGACATATTGCTGACGCTGCTATGGGTGTTATGTCCCACTAGTCGAAAGACATTGGGACACCGTTTATTCAAACCACGCCATTCGCAAATTATGCTGACAGTTGGACTCATGTTGGTGTCGGCAAGCACCGGATGTCACCAGTCTGTTCGGGGAGTATGCAAAGGCCATTGCGGCGGTCGAATGTGCGGCCAGCTGCTGCCGCAGGTGTGTGCCATTATCACCCACCCGGTGTCGAGTGGTGGGCGGCCGACACGTCTCAGACGGGCTGGCCCGCCGCGGGGACGCAGGTGTGGCGCCGGCGCCGACCGGCTTCGCCTGGCCCGCCACCCTGGCCGCCGCCGAGCTGTACAGGCGAAGGATTTCCGAGGACGAGGCAGCCTGATGTATTGCTGGCTGGGTGTGGAGGTTGTGTGGCTCGCCGGGCGGAATGAACGCCTCGGGACACGATGCCGGTGCTTTGGGTACGTGGTATTTCCCTCCCAGGACTGGGGCCGAGGCGACTAATTTTAGAGTGCTGTGAAAGCTGATGGAGATTGACTGGCAGCGTCGTTGTCTGCCTTGCAGGCTGGCGGTGGTCGGCGGATCAGAAGCCCCAATTTGATAGTCTGATCGGCGGTGCCGGCGTTGAGTCTCATGAATCCTCGTATCTCCCGACCCGAGGCACATTGCCAACTGGAGTCTTGAATAGAAGCTATTTCTGGGAAGGCGGAATGCCTGGTATTGGTCGTGCTTGCCATGGCTCTGCCGAGATGACAGTGCGTCTGCAGCGGTAGCGGTGGCCGCTGCCAGTGTATCCACCAGCCGTGCTCGTCGTTGCCTAACAGATGGGTGACTAGTGGTCTGTCGAGGAGGGACTGCTGGCGACTGCTGTTTGCTGCCTCAGCGTGCTGACTGTCACAGTCAGGCTACTGATTACTGGTGTTGACTGTCATACACATGCTATTGTTAATGGGTGTTATCTGTCACAGACAGACTATTGGTGACTGGTGTTGAATGTGACTAGACCTGCAGGCTAAATTTTAGTCGAGACCGCCATGCAAAATACAAATTAGCACGACGGTGACACTAGTCGATAAAATGAATTTCTTGCAAACTGCTCTTGCATCATGAGAACCAGCTGGTTTTGCATGGCTCGTTTTTCAGCAGTTCAGTAGTAAAAATGTTTCCGTTCCATAACTCGCTTTCATCCAAAGCATTTTCACGTGTGGTCTGCAAAGGCCACGTGGAATTAATCACCACTTCAATGTAAACGACGATAATATGCATGGGCGCAAAATGGCCTTAGTAGTCGATGGGCCCTAAAACTAAAATAACCGACGATAGCATGCTCAGCACCAAACAAGCAAGAGCTGTTTATTTTCGTTAGTCACCAAAACATTCGTTTTCTACCTTTTATAACACTGCCAAAAAATACGAGTGTCACTAATTTAGGTAAAAAAGTGTCGCTAGATATTTCCCTGCAGTCAGCCGCTGGATGATTTGGTGCGAACCGGCCGAAACCAGCCTTGGCCGGCTGGGTCTGACTATGTATACGGTCGGCTGTTCTCTCCACGTGACCGACTTCGGCTCTGGTCAGGCCGGCCATTCACGCTGCATGACCTCGGCAGTCGATGCGCCCCTAAACTCCAGGCCGGCCATCCAGAGGTCACGGACCAGGACCAAGCAAATGTGGCGACGCCGGAGTCGGTGTCCGGTTAGATGTGGCGACGCCAGGGGTTTTGTTCGGCTATATTTGGCGGTGGGTTCCGTGGCCTGCTAAATGTGGCGGTGGATTCGGTGGATGGTTAGATGTGGCGGTGGATTCGGTGGCTGGTCGGATGTAGCGGTGGCCTCTGTGGCTGGTTAGGTGTGGCAGGGAGGTCTGTGGGTGGATGGTCAGGTGTAGCGGTGGGCTCCGTGGCTGGTTAGGTGTGGCAGGGAGGTCTGTGGGTGGATGGTCAGGTGTAGCGGTGGCCTCCGTCGCTGGTTAGGTGTGGCAGGGAGGTCTGTGGGTGGATGGTCAGGTGTAGCGGTGGCCTCCGTGGCTGGTTAGGTGTGGCAGGGAGGTCTGTGGGTGGATGGTCAGGTGTAGCGGTGGCCTCCGTGGCTGGTTAGGTGTGGCAGGGAGGTCTGTGGGTGGATGGTCAGGTGTAGCGGTGGGCTCCGTGGCTGGTTAGATGTGGCGGGGAGGTCGGTGGGTGGCTGGTCAGGTGTAGCGGTGGGCTCCGTGGTTGGTTAGGTGTGGCAGGGAGGTCTGGGTGGTCAGGTGTAGGGTGGGCCTTTTAGGTGTGGCAGGGAGGTCTGTGGGTGGATGGTCAGGTGTAGCGGTGGGCTCCGTGGCTGGTTAGATGTGGCAGGGAGGTCTGTGGGTGGATGGTCTGATGTAGCGGTGGGCTCCGTGGCTAAGGTGTGGGTGGTGGTCTAGGTGCGGTAAGCGGTGGGTGGCTGGTCAGGTGTGCGTGGGCAGGGAGGTCTGTGGGTGGATGGTCAGGTGTAGCGGTGGGCTCCGTGGCTGGTTAGACGTGGCGTAAGGTGGGGGGGGGGGGGTTGTTGGGGTGAGGGGTGGGGTTTGTGGTTGGTTGGGTGTGGGAGGGAGGTCTGTGGGTGGCTGGTCAGGTGTAGCGGTGGGCTCCGTGGCTGGTTAGACGTGGCGGTAAGGTCGGTGGGTGGCTGGTCAGGTGTAGCGGTGGGCTCCGTGGCGGTAAGGTCGGTGGGTGGCTGGTCAGGTGTAGCGGTGGGCTCCGTGGCTGGCTAGGTGCGGCGTTGAGATCGGCGGTTGATCAGATGCAGCGGACGGGACACGAATGCAGACAGTCAAGGCCACTGACTCATTGAGCTTCTCAGCTCGGCACGTTGCAACAGGTCGGCTCCGTCTGGACGACATCCGCGCCACTCGCAGCGACATGCCGCTTGCAACAAGTAGGCTGCTTGTGACCAGACCTATGGTACTGCGGCAACGGATCCAGGGGTCAGTCCGGCCAATATCCAGACTTTGTTCCACTGAAGTGCTTTCAACGTTTGCACATGATCAACATGGTCTGCACGTGATCACTTGTGAGGATCACCAGAAGAATGCTTTGGAGCTCAGATGTGCATTGGATATGCTAAGGGGTTTAATCTGCGGGACTTCGGCAGATAATCATGGGTTTCAGTTGTTGAATACTCTATCGCAACTTCCAAAGCACGAATGAAGAATCAATACCCTGCATTGCTCTCCTGAAAATAATGGTTTGCTCGCCTCGACTCGTAGGGTTCCAGCATCCGCGGGCTTTTATCGCCGACCAAACCCATTCCTCCAGGCAAAGGGCTGGTCCCAGTTCCCTCTCTGGGCACAGGGCCGGTCCCAGTTCCCTGGGCAGGCTGGCCCCGGTTTCCCGGTCGCAGGGCCGTTCCCAGTTCCCGGGTGCATGGTCTGCCCTAGCTCCCCGGCCACAGGGCCTGCCACGGTTCTCCGGACACAGGGCCGAAACGAGTTCCCCTGGCATATAGCCGGACTCGGCTCTCCGGATACAGGGCCCGTTCTAGCTCATTTGGTACGGGATGGGACCGGTCCGAGCTCGACGCACGCAGTATTGATCGACCTGGTTGCGGGAGGGGAGGGGATGGGGCGGTGACCGAAGTAGTTCGAGGCCATATGTGGCCCATTAGCCGGCGGAGAGTCGTGTGGACGTGGCCCCCGGCCGATCCAGCACCGTCGCTCTCGCGCTGGGTTCGCTCCCCCCCCCCCCCTGTCTCACGGAGTGGATCGTCCGCTGGGCAATATGCAGACACGGTTGGTGGCGTCTGACTGACCTTGCACTGCTGGCGTGTGGTGACTCTTCCGCCCACGGTCGGCACTTAGTTCCCCCCCCTCCCAAGCAGTGTGGTCCGCAAATCTGGAGCCACTTTAGCCCCTTTAGCCTGAACAGAGGTATGCGCGATGTCCAGCGTCCGTCCTGTCGGCCACCCTCTCGCCCGGAGTCCATGGTCCGGCGCCCATCGAGTCCTTTGTCATCCGCTGTCATTGGTCAGTTTGTCGCTATGCTTGAGTGTTATCCTACTCGTGTTGGGGAGCACGCTATCCTGAAGATAACCTATATATGTATCTATCCGGAATATCTATTGGGTACATCTGCCAGGAGGGACGTCGCTATTCTGGAACCTTACGAATTGCATGCACTTGGTTGCAACACTTATAAGGTAATTTTGTTCTGGTGCTTGAGCACGTTTTTAGGTACTATATAATTACCACGGGGTATTCTCTGTGCAAAGTCAATCACTTTAAGCTTCTACTATCAAAGGTGAAGGCTAATTCTCCCCTGAAATGTTTCACTCCAGTGTTGGACAGTATGGACTCGAGCTGCTTTGACTGTAAAATTTGCACCCTGTAGCTCCAGTAGCTGCAGTCAGCTGGTGACATTGTTTCACATTGCTGCATGCTGCTGCTCGCTGGCACTCATGAACAAATCATGCATCAAAAACAAATCCCGTCTGCTGATCTCGTATCTATGTTTCTGAAGATGTCCCGGGTCTTGTGTTATCGTTCTGTCGCGCCAGCCGACAGTCGCTGATCGGTACTCTTTCTTTTCCACGTCAGTTGTTTGTCGTGTATTTCTCCGGTTCAGCAGTGAGTCCGTCTCGCGAAATAGAAGTTGCGATCTACACTGCTGTTTGTCGTATGATACGGCAGCTTGAAGCACCTTCAGTAAGCTGCTCCCCATTTTTTTTGATTGAATGCAACGTCTATTGCGTCCAAATGACTCATTGTGCTATCGGAGTGTCGAGAAATGTGCTAAAAATCCCTTAAATCAGGAAACGCTATTAATTTTGTTTAAAGTACGGGGGGCCTCCACGACGAGGCACCAGCTTTTCAGTGTGGTGCGCGCCAAGGATGAGGCTGGGCCTTCGAGCGTCCCCGGTCCTTCTCCGCCCTATTCATCCGCTAAGTTTTATCGGGATATTTTTCGTCCACATTTAATTTATTTTCGTCTTTGAGGGAGTCATGGGAGCTCCGATCCGCTCCGAACGGTTCAAGTTGTGATCGGGGGAAAATGCGCCTCTGGTCCTCATAGCCGGGACGGGCTGGCGGGCCAAGTTGACTGGACGACCCCCATGCGGGCCAAGTTGACTGGACTTTGGCCTGGCCGGCCGGGGTCAATGGGTGAGCGGCGCTACAGTACGCTCAGGGTGATGAGCCTCTTGGTCGTGCGAGGGCGTGGCTTTCCTCGCATCGTTCGGCGACTGTTTGGCGCCCCGTCGACAAGGCAGCAGGCGCTCCTGTAAGGCTCCTAGTGGTGGAGCATCTCACCGAGCCGAACAAACATGCAGATTTCCATGGATGGCGTAGGCAAGCGAGCCCCCCTAAACCTGTGAAAAAGGACCAGGGCGCCGGCTTGCCAAGCGGAGGCCGAACCACCGACCCGGCAGCTGCCTCTGCGCGTCCTCGCTCCCACCCCGCCGATGTCGGGGGTGGACCACTGATGACTATGCGTTGCTCTCCGTCGTGAGAACTCGGCCCGAAAAGCCAGCTCGGAATACCGGCCGTCGTTGCCGCGAGTTCGCTCGAATTGAACGACTACGGGAAGAATCCGCTATCTCGTTCGCCTTTTGAGCGCAATCAGTGTGACAAACTTGGGGACGTAGTTCATTGTGGGAAGTTGTGAAGTGGAAGCTTTGTGGTGGGATTTCGGAGTGCTAAGGACGTCAGGACCCAAGAGCTAACCCAAACATACAAATACTGCGTCAGAAGCCAGGATGGCAATCGAAACGTCATGCTATCTATTATAGTTGAAACCCGTAGATGTCAAGAGGTGATGAAATCGAGAGATGTCATGAAAATGTTTGATTTGAGTGATGTCTCCGGTGCGGAAATTGTCGATGGTCCGTCGGAGTACGATGTCGTGGATGTAAAGCGGACGGTGAGGGTGAGCGTTTTTGTTCCAGACCCCAATGCCAGCGACAGGAACATGCTCCAGTATTGTCGTGTTCGTCCGAACTGTGACTGGTGTTGAGCATCACAGCAGTCTGTGACTAGAAATTCTGTTGAGGGATCAGAAAACCTGTGTTGTCATGTGCGCCCAAGAGAAAGTCGCGCACACTACGCATGACAAAGTCTATCCAGCACACTTGAAAGAGTGCACAATGTACTAGCTGGAGCACTACTAGGGAGCCATGCATTTGATTTCGCTACCTCTGACTAACTGTGTTACAACACATCCTTAACGAATATAGAGCTAAATTCGGTCAGTTGATGATGTTACTCCCGTTTCATTGTTTCACCGATGTTTGATAGCTCTTGCTCTTTTCTTTCACTGTTTCACTGATATCTGCCCGTATTCTGGATGTTCGTCTACTACTGTTGGCACCAATCATCATAAGCTGTCAATCTAACATTGTTATGGGCGCTGTATGACCGAAGCAGTCGAAGCGCCCCTAAGCCCAAATAACTAACTAACGGTCAGTTGGGGTATGAGGTGCGTGGCGTAAGGTTCCGATAGCATCTACATGTTAAGTTTCCGACTATGCCATGCATATCCAGCTATTTTGGCGACATTCAGTGTGTTGTGACAGCAAGGTGGCCTTTCGCAGCTTGGCATGAAGTCGTTTTCGCCGTGTTAAACCGGACAAAATGATCTGCACCCATTTCATTGCCGACTTATTGCACATACGTCGTGCTTGTACACATTGCTTGAGATGATGGTGAACCCGGGATTGGCATGATTGCTCAGAAACGCACGATTTTGACACTTATCCTCAGTGGTCAGTGCAGGCTCTGGCAACGTGATGCTACGGATCATCTTAGCACCTGACGCAACTATTCGTGTTGTTTTCACACAAACTACATGTACCCACATCTTATTATATATGATGTGACTTATGGTGATATGATATGACATATGCTGATATAACTTGGCAACATTGTATTCTCCAGAAAGTTCGGCACGCGCACCGGAGGGGTGGGGGTGGAGGAGGATCCACCTACCTTTCCTGTTTCTGATGATATATTTTAAATGAGCAGGGATGTTGCAATGGAGTCCTGTAACCCTGTTGCAAATTGAAAGGCGTATTTTGTGAACAGATATTTTCGACATGTCTGTAAATATAGGAGCAGTGAGGTGTAAAGTCGACCGATCGGCAGCCGACCGGCCGTCTGGCGTTTGAGGTCACAGTGGATCATCGGCACAGCGGCACGGTGCGGCGGCCGATCTGGACCTCATTTGACCCGGAAGACATTGGTCTGGGGTAAACGTATACTGCAGAGGTCACTGCAGCCGTAGTCATCCATTAAAATTATGTACTTCTAGCTTTAGTGGTTACCGAGAGCTTAGGGTAATGCATGACGCAATCTCCGATTGGCGTCATGAGAGAGGTACTCTGGTATGCGTGTTAGGTATGGAATGCGCGGACACATGCGTACGTTTCTGCAGTACTTCCTGTCAGATCGATTTGATCTTGTCC
The DNA here is from genome assembly GCA_034440575.1 of Imbricaverruca yamaguchii. Taxonomy (NCBI): domain Eukaryota; kingdom Metazoa; phylum Arthropoda; class Thecostraca; family Neoverrucidae; genus Imbricaverruca; species Imbricaverruca yamaguchii. The sequence continues at coordinate 153,702 of JAOTOL010001157.1, read as the reverse complement.
GGGTGGCGAATGAGCTATCTGAGCGGTTTTCGAGAAACCTGACCTGCAAGGACACCCTAGGGAATAAATCAGCTCATTCACTTGGGAAAATGTCATATGCCTCGCGGCAGCCGGATTTTCTACCATCTGCTCGTGACTGTGATGATGCCCACCAGGAACCTAGCAGAGTGAGTTGTGGACGTTATGCTATCATAAATCCTTGGTCGAAGTAAAGAAACTCCCAAAACAACTCCCGAAACAACGAAGGATGGTATGTGCCTTTTTCGCTCTGCCTGTAGTGCAATCTATTCTATTGGGTTGGCTTGTTTCAATTACTCATACTGAAATCCTTTTTCAGTTGGCGAAACATTCGATCCATACTTAATATCAATATCTGGCTATGCCAGCTCAACAGAATATCTTGCATGCTTGGCAGCTATCGTTGATGGTGCGTGCGTCACGTTCTGAATGTGGCGGACCTTCACGCCGTTGTTGCTCTGCAGTCGGAGTGTGTGGCTGACCTTTCTGCTGTTGTACCGCAGTCGGAGTATGTGGCTGACCTTCCTGCTGTTGTACTGCAGTCGGAGTGTGACTGACCTTCCTGCTGTTATTCTGCAGTCGGAGTGTGTGGCTGACCTTCCTGCTGTTGTACCGCAGTCGGAGTGTGTGGCTGACATTCTTGCTGTTGTACTGCCGGAGTGTGGCTGACCTTCCTGCTGTTGTACCGCAGTCGGAGTATGTGGCCGACCTTCCTGCTGTTGTACCGCAGTCGGAGTATGTGGCCGACCTTCCTGCTGTTGTACTGCAGTCGGAGTGTGTGGCTGACCTTCCTGCTGTTGTACTGCAGTCGGAGTGTGGCTGACCTTCCTGCTGTTGTACTGCAGTCGGAGTGTGTGGCTGACCTTCCTGCTGTTGTACTGCAGTCGGAGTGTGGCTGACCTTCCTGCTGTTGTACTGCAGTCGGAGTGTGGCTGACCTTCCTGCTGTTGTACTGAAGGAGTGGCTGCACGCACTGTTCCATGTGACATTGGTGACAGGCGCAACAACGAGTCACTGATCGAGTCACTTCTCGTGAACGTATCGTTATGCCCTCGTGACCTCGACTGATCTGTGTGAATCGGCGCAAGTGCCCGTTGGCAACTCTTTATCTCCGTCCCAGGTGGATGAGGAGTGGTGAGTGTGGCATTCCCTTAATGTGCGAATATCACCTGATCACCTCCGACCAAAGTACGTGAGGCGTGAGCTCCCTTCGTTGATGCGCGGCGATGTGATTTACCGTGACAACTACATGGATAGGTGTGACCTCTGTTGGCTGTGTACAGAGGAATAATCCCTCACGATGGCACCTCCTGTGTCCAGGTGGTGGATGAGTGGCTAGACCTCCTGCGGAAGCGGTTCCGGTCCGACGCCACTTCCTGCGTGGCGGTGCACTGCGTGGCGGGCCTGGGCCGCGCGCCCGTACTGGTGGCCCTCGCCCTCATGGAGCTCGGCCTCAAGTACGAAGACGCCGTGGAACTCATCAGGACGTAAGTGGTGCTCGTTCATTCACTATCGTGTCCGTCAGATAGCCAGTCAATTACTTCGTGTCGGTGACTCTTGCACTCACTCGGTGCCAACTTGGCAGTTGAATGAGTCGTAGAAGCTCGCTCGCGCTCCTGAAGCTCGATGTTCAGTCCGCTTAGTTGAGTTTTGAGCAATGGCCTTTTGTGAATCTGCTTTCGCGCCCGTAATCTAGTCGATGCGCCCTAAGGCCCTAATAACTGACTAACTTTCGTGCCCGTAATCCACAATCTTTGTTCCCAGAGACAGTCAGTATGCCAAACGCTTGACCTCACTCCTGACTCAACACCCTATTTATATCTGCTCCCCTATATATTTCCCCTCACCTTAAGCCTATCTCTATTTATATCATCTGTGCTATATCATTTCTATATTTTCACCGTTGGTCCGTATATCTCCACTTCTAGTGTGCCTCTCAAGAGACCTGAAATTGGGCAGTCTGTAGACATTCTCTCCGGTCTGGGCGACGTCCAAACCACCGCATCCCGATAGTGTGCGACTGTTAGCCAACCGGTCGTGCATCGGACGCCGTGCAAACTGGGCGCGGCGAGCCCAGGTACGGTATTGAGAAGTCTGTCATGGCGTACCACCGCCACGTGCTGAAGATTCCGTTGGTGTGGATATGGGCGGCCGTCTGGGCCGGGGCGTGGGCGGGCTGGCAGGCGGCCATATGGGCCCGGGCGGCCGTCTGGGCCGGAGCCTGGGCGGGCTGCCAGACTGTCGCGTCAGTCGTGATGGCTGCAGCTCTCGTGGGCGTGGTGTGGCCGCGTCTCGCCACTCCTTCCGTCGCAAACACGCTGCGGCGTGGTTGCGACCGTGGCCACATGGTCGCCATTACCCCCTCCCCGCGACACATTGCACCAGTGCTGTGGGAGACATGTACCGGGTTTCGAGACGGACTGGGTTGTCGAGTTGGGAAGAGCACGCCGACAACTGGAGAACACGGCTTCAGCTGAGCAGACAAAGCGATTGTTCCGTGCTTTCAGTGCTCTGTTTTAGGAGTTGACAGACCGTTGCGGGCCGTTCCCCGAATAGTGTTGTGCTGATATATCGGTGTTCCATCATTCTTGAACTGGCTCTGACCCGGCCGGCGGCGGATGTAGGTCTGACCGGGCCGGCAGCGGATGTAGGTCTGACCGGGCAGGCAGCGGATGTAGCTCTGACCGGGCCGGCAGCGGATGTAGGTCTGACCGGGCCGGCAGCGGATGTAGGTCTGACCGGGCCGGCAGCGGATGTAGGTCTGACCGGGCAGGCAGCGGATGTAGGTCTGACCGGGCCGGCAGCGGATGTAGCTCTGACCGGACCGGCAGCGGGTGTGGCTCTGACCGGGCCGGCAGCGGGTGTGGCTCTGACCGGATCGGCACCGGGTGTGGCTCTGACCGGGCCGGCAGCGGGTGTGGCTCTGACCGGATCGGCAGCGGGTGTGGCTCGGTTTCCAGCCGCGGGAAACAGCCGGTCGCGGCGGCTGAGTTATGTTGTCCTTGTCTGTTGTATGTCCGTCAGTCGCATGGTGTATCAGGCCGTGGGGTGTATCAGGCCACCCATACGCTGGACCCTCTGAACCGGCCCACCCTCTGCTCCTGTCACGGCTGCTGCTGCACCGGCCCACCCTCTGCTCCTGTCACGGCTGCTGCTGCACCGGCCTACCCTCTGCTCCGGTTACGGCTGCTGCTGCTGCTGCTGCACCGGCCCACCCTCTGCTCCGGTTACGGCTGCTGCTGCTGCACCGGCCTACCCTCTGCTCCGGTCACGGCTGGCGCCGATGTTGCTGCTCGGTGCAAACATGTCGTTTGTCTCGACATCTACCGACCCTGGCAGAGCCGACAGGTCCTGCGCTGTTGTCCGTTATCAGGGCTCGAGTTGGCGCCTAGCTCGTCACAGGGTGGCGCTGTTCCAGTGGTCCTGTGACCTCCAACCGCCCAGACTGGCCATATAGTCACCATGCATTCTCTCTATACATCAGTGGGAAGAACTCTGCGACCATGTCGTCACCGCGGATTACTATGGCGGATTGTATTTGCGTGGGGTCAACTTCTAGACATCACGCGGAATGTTCGTCTTGACAGCTGCGGCACCAGAACGCCATGCTGGCCGGAGGTTGGTGCACGCCGTGTCGGGCCCAGTGTATTGGTCTGGTTGTGGCGCAGACCGACAGCGAGTCACGGCTGGTCGCCATTATACGCAGCTCCAGGTCTTTCCAGATATCAATATATTGCGTCCGGATCTGCCCTATCCGCATTACGCTGTTTTGTCTAATCAGCTTCTATTATAGTTTCTGTGATCCTTTGTTATGGTCTTATCAATGTATCGACTGATGGACGCTGCGGAGGTTTCAGTGGGTCGTCGTCATCTGGTCTCCGTTGTCATGACAACCGATCGAAGATGGCCGTGATGGGATGGTTGGATCGATAGCTGTATCAGAGCCCGATTAGGATCGCGTGACCCTAGTTTTTTTTTGTTGTCGTCCAACAGTCGATTACCTTCGGACTTCAGATTGTCTTCATAGGAAGCAATTGTTGCTTCACTCGCCGGCTAGATCAAAAGTGTGGTGCCGCCCATTACGTCAAGTGGGGCTGTTCAGGAGAAAAATTGTCCAGCCTGTTGGTTGGTTTGTACGAAACGGGAGATGAGCCCCGCCATGGTGTATTTTCTGTCGTGCTGCTCATGTTTGTGTATTGTCTCTGATGTACCAGTTCGCCCTGTCCTTGTCCCGCGTAGTCACTGATGGTTTTGATGCACGCCTTCAGCGCCGATCAAGGTCGGCGCTGCATTCAGTATTGTTTAGCGCCGACATCGAATATGATGGCGGATGGTGCCCCCAACACCGGCGTGACGCCAACTGAACACCAGTCACGACTCATTGCCAAATGGAACGAGTGCTGCATGGCTCGCAGATTATCGCGTGATATTCTGAAACGAAATTGATGGTCTCGACGATGCCGTAGGCTGCCAATGTCGCCTTTTAATCGATATATCGTTCATTCATTGATCGTGGTTTTGGCCGGCTACATGTCGCGTTTCGACCGACCTGGACGCAGGAGTAATTTAGAAGCAATATGAATGCGGTTGCTTTTTACACACGACTTTCTCTCTGGCGGCGAATTGTCTGTCCAGTATGTTGTTACGACTGGTTTGAAGTGCGTACAGGCCAATATTATGACACAGTGCAAGTATTTGCAGCAAGAGGGCCTGGCATATTGCTTTATATGTGCAAGGTGCATGGACAACTATGTACCGAACAGAAATTGTTTGCGAGGATTACTGCAATTGTAAAATATGAAGATCACTTAATCATGGTCGACACGCACCATAATGGATTAATGAACTCGTCTCTCTCGTGGAAAGCGATGTGCAAAATAGATCGGCGTAGATACATGATTTGATTGTGCGTGAACCAGCGTAAGACGTCTTTGGGTCGGACAGCACCATGTTTAGCTCGAAAGTCGAGATTGGCGCTTGAATCGGGCCAACATGGAAGTTGTTCTTCGCTGTTGCCTGGCCCGTGGGATGTCTGACTGTATGGTAGCTCTGATAGCCCCTCCACCTTTTATGTTTCATGGCTAAGCAGATTAATCGGTGCAGCTGAGAGATCGGGCAAGCGTAATTACGTGAATCCTGATACGGTATGGGATGCTGAATCACCCTTCTCGAACGGTTTCGCCCGGCCCTCTGGGGCGGGATCTTGGGATTTGGTAACTTGCAACGTTTCCGTCCGCGTTGTAGGGAAATTTAATTATAATTTTTATCAGGGACTAATCTATTACAGGGTTTGTGAGAGGCACCTCTGGTCGATTTTGGCACTCTTGCGCACTTAATGACCGTCTTCAGACTACACAAGTTTTGACAGTTACTTCTGAAGAGCTGCGGTTCTTCATATACTGTGACTCCAGGACACATCATCCAACATCAATTAATTTTCATGATGTGACCCGAACTGTTCCCAGTTCAGGCAAATATGTGTGGGGTACTTTCCAAGCCGACTGAAAAGTAATCTATCATCCGACTTTTTGCCATATGTTGGATGGGCAGGTGAGTTTATGAAGCAACATTTATTATTTTGCCAAGGGTGGCATTTATCATTTATTATTTTGCTGCCCTGACACCGCGCGGGATTTGTTTTTAATGTCACCATTACCACCTTACACTAATTGCTATCCTTTTCCTCGCATCTCGTGTTACTTAGAATAAATCAAATAATCAATGTAACAATTTTTCCAGATACAAATATCCCCATTATCTTGTTTTTTTCTTTGATCACCCTCTTTACGGCATCACGAAAATCTCCAATTTTGCACCAACATGTAAAGAAATGCATAAGGCATCGATTACAATTCCTTTAAAGAAATTCTGCCCTGCAATTTCGGAGATCTCCGAGGAAGCGAATCACTCCCGCCCCTCCCCACAATGCAAGAACGAGTTGTGCTGATCGGAACCGTAATGGGATTAAAAGCAGCATCTATTTTTCTCAAATGAAAACGAAATGTTTGACATCGATTAACGATTCATTCTTAGTGGCATGCCTGGCGCCCCTGGACAGTTCCGAAAACCATGTATTCACTTTAATGGACCGTGACGCTACATGCAGCGGTCGCGAAATACGTGACGTAATATGCTGCCACCGGTCGGTACGTGACGTGCAGTCGCAGGTTGGTGCGTGACAGATGACGTGGAGTCGCTGGTCGGTACATGATGTGCGCAGTGGTGAGCGCGTCGGGAGGCCGCACGGATGGATCGACCTGTGCCGCCGTCGACGGCGAGCTGCCACATTTGTGCCGAGGGTTTATGAGCTGCGAGCCTCGTGTTGGCGTCACTTGTGACCTTTTGCTGTGACCTGAGCCGGCGTGACCGACTGGCTTATCGGCAAAAACAGCCCGGACCGCCTGGTGGCGGAGCCGCTTATCGAGCGCGGCTCGATTGCATTTTAAAACTGGTTGCCCCACAACGTTGCCCACAACACCGAAGTTTGTCCCACAACACCCAAATTTGTCCCACAACACCAAACTGTCCCACAACACCCAACATTGTCCCACAACACCCAACTTTTTCCACCGCAACACCCAAGTTTGCTCCGCAACACCCAAGTTTGCTCCGCAACACCTAATGTTTCCCCGTGACATCCAGCTTCTCCCCGCGACACCCAGCTTCTCCCCGCGACACCCAGCTTCTCCCAGCGACACCCAGCTTCTCCCAGCGACATCCAGCTTCTCCCAGCGACACCCAGCTTCTCCCAGCGACACCCAGCTTCTCCCAGCGACACCCAGCTTTGCCCCGAGAGACCCAAAGTCCGCGGTATAATCAGTTCTGCGAACGGATTTTGGCGGCTACGGACCTGGTAGTGCGGCTGATTTGGCTGTTAGTTACGGTGCCGTTCCGGTTGGCTCCAGCCTCTGCACTGATCGTCGCTTGATCCAAGCGGCCCACTTTCGCCTGGCATTGGATTCCCGGTGTTCTTGCCGTGCCGTCCGGAAGACGAGCGGTGATAACCCGCCGTGGGTCTGCTTTCTGATCTCGTCCGCGCAGCACGCTGACTCGTGGCTGTGTTGTGATGGAGGAGAGGCAATTCGCAAGTTGTGTAACTGACCCAGTGGCAGCGTTGCAGTCATCCAACGGTACTGACCAATCCCACTTCCCTGCTGCATCTCATTTTTGTGCAATGATTTCCGCGACACCTTTACCTTTAGATTCCCCGCTTGCGCGTTTTTTGTGGGTCTGGTTTGCCTTACGTACTTCCTGGCCATCCGCTATCCTGTCTTTATGTAAGATCCCCACCGGAAGCTTTGGTTGGTTAGCGTAGCACAATAGCACAACATAAGCGGTGCCGAAAATGAGAGGCTTGATACTTCTCTAACCATACTTCGATGAATGCCTTAGTTATGGGCGCAATGTGGCCATAGTTGTCGACGCGCCCTAAAGCCCAAATAACTAACTAGCTGTGGCTAGCGTCACAGTCGCAGATCTAGTATTCGATAGTCTGATTGTTTCGACACTTGTGCGTCGTCGCGGGGATGCCAGTGGTGACAATTATATCAGGGATGACAGTGATGAAAAGCATCACGCGCTCGTCTACCGACCGGACGACACCATTGGCCGTCGCCGAGGTCAGGGTCACCGCTGCGCCGCTGGCACGCGGCCTGTGTCACGAGGCGCGTCTATTCGCAGCCGGGCGGCAGCACGGCGCAGTGCCGGCGGCCGATCAACACCGCTCGGCCAGAGCCGCAGCTTCTGGGAACGTGCCTGGCCCGCCCGGTGATCGGTCGTTCCCGGACCAGACGTGATCGGTGTTCCCGGGCCACACTGCCGGCAGAGGCGGATCTGGGCGGTCAGACTTGGACTGTCCAGACGGGGGGAAGTGGCCAAATAAACACACTTCGGCGGATTTTTCGTTTCTTCTTCGAGCCAGGGTGGCCCGATGGCCGCCCCATCCGTCCCCGTGCGTCCCCATCACCCTGAATCCATCGGTGCTTTTTACATCTGTGAGCCTGCAGTGGATCCGGTTGGGTGCTTAAGCTATTCTTATGCAGCCGACTTCTTTCCTCTCTATTCACTCGTTAAAATCCTATCTTGAAGTGTCTGGTGGGTGGCAGTGATTAGGACCTCTCACGGTGAGTGCAAAATACCTCGTATCAAGGTGTTCTTTGTTGGGCGCTGTATGACCCCGAAGTAGTCGGTGCGCCCCTAAGCCCAAATAACCAACCAAGGTGTTCTTTGTGAATGTGCGTCTCGTACTTTCGGCTGCATATGTGAATGGCATCCCCCGTGGCGATACTTGGGAGCTCACCGTTCGGAGCCATGTCTACAGAGACAATATTTGATTGAATATCTGATGTATGGTACTGATCAAGCAGTTCATTTGTATCGGTCATGTGGGTCCATAAAGGCCGTCAGAATGTCTGAAGTCTGAGGCGGCTGCAATGTATATATTTTGCGCTTTATTTGCGCTTGGTGTGCCATCTATCGGGGCCTAGGTATATTACACACCAGGGGTTGCACTGCCCGAGAGTGTGCATTGGCCGTGCGCTGTTAACCAGCGTCATCACCGTCTGTGACGGCCGCCAACGATGCAGGCAGCTGGGTACGGTCTTGGCGTTCGTTCACTGTGTACTCTCCAGCATCATGACCCATGCCAAATATTGGCAATATCATGGTAGGCGAGTTTGATATTCCAATATTCGGAAGGCACATGACATCGCCCTGCTGCAGCGGAATATATGAATAACCTGATCAGCGGAATACATGTTCTAAGCGCGTCCAAGAATGCAGCTAAATCATGGTGAACATTTACCGGTGATAAGACCTACAATGTGTCATGCAATCGACTAGTCAAATTTATTATGGACAAATAAATAAATAAATTATAGTCAAATTCATAAAGCAGTTGGAGCTGTCCTAATGGTATACCGAATTACTGTTTACGCTTTTGTAATGATCAAGCGTTTTCACGAAGTTGTATTTCGATTATATTTGACAGCGGATGGTCGATTTCGTCGAATAATTCTAGTCCGTTGACCAGTGCGGTTCGCATGATCACATGATAATTTTAAGTGTTATTTTTTTGGGTGAGTGGAACATTTCTTCTGTTTGTCATGATTCATCTTCATCGCCAATTGATTTCTTTAAGGGTCCGTGGTATTTGTGCTACCAACAGTTGCCAAATCTAGGAACCTTCGGAAGGAACAAGACATCGAGTGAGGTCCGGCCAGTGATGACGAGTACTGTCATGTGCTGCTGGTGCCTTGTTAGTTCAAGTGGGCGCTGATGGGCATTGGAATGGCAGGCCTGCCTTCATCTGATGCCATCAATTCGGAAATGGCCAAAACTGTCCTGAACACGCCTTGAAAACGGCTAATCTCACCCCTTGTTGAAGGCAGCAGGCTCTCCGCGCTTCTGACCACCGTCTGCTGCTTTACAGGAAGCGACGCGGGGCCATCAACGCGAAGCAGCTGCAGTTTCTGGAGAAGTACCGTCCACGCTCGCGGCTGAAGATGAAGAACGGCCACAAGGCCGGCTGCTGCCTGCAGTGAGCGCGCAGGTGGCGGTAGCGTCTCCCACCAGGCGGCAGCAGCGTCAGCCCGGACATATCATTTAGTTGGTTTTCTTTTCTTCCACGTGTTCAGTTCGGCTGGTCCGGAGTGACGTGCGTTTCGCGCCGCAGCGACCCGCGGAGACACCGTAAAGTGACGTCGTTCGGTGCGTGACGTCACCGTGTTGTGAGGCGTCACGTAGCGGCGTGACGCGGACCGGCTTCGTCTGCCCCAAATGGAATGAGTTGTCCGCCGTGGCACACTAGTACCCAATTGTACAGCCGTTCGTGTACGTGCGGCGCTCGATAAATTGACCCGAGCATGCTGGTGGCGTCGGGGCGCCGCCCAGCGGTGGCAGCCACGACTGCGAATGCCGCGGGGCGGCGCCACCGGTCGTGGTCTCCTAGGTTTGTTTTTGTTATGCAGCACGTGGCGGCATGAGGCGGTCTGCGCGGCCACCCTCGGGTGCTGCTCGTCCCGTGGCCTGCGTTTTACTAATATGTGGACACATAGTCGCGAGTACATGGGACGTGCGTGTTTCTACTGTAGACAAATGAAAAATAAATCCTTGTGTATTCAATTGTGGCAATGCGTTCGTGTTCGTTGGATGTATAGTTGTTGGTCATTGGTCATCATCATAGGCCGTTTGTCATTATCACGGATGTTAGGGTATCGCATTCGACATACTTAGTGGTGCCTCAGAGAGCTGCGCGTGACGAGCGCTAGTCCGCAAGCTTACATACGACTGATTTGATTTGATTATTTGGGCTTAAGGGCGCGTGGACTAAGGTCATTTTGCGCCCATACACACGACTGATAATGAACAGCATCCTCCAGTTGTAGTTTGTCTACACATGCTGACTTCACGGTGGCGCTTGCATAACAATTCCGCACTAGTTTCCTTTCTGAATTCTTGATCGTATTGATAGCGACTTCGACATGACCACTGGATCGGGGATAGCCCGGTGCAGATCCCTGGTGCGTTACTCCCAACCGGGCCAGAAATCTACGAAAGAATAGTGAAGCAAACTGAGGTACACCGTGCGAGCGTTGCATCGCAAGCACCCCAGTGTCTGCAAACGCCATCCTAGGTAAACCAGTACGGCGCAGCGAAAGTAGTCTGCGAAAACGGACTCCAACACTGTTTGGTGGAACATCCTCTTGACAGAGCGGCTGGCTTTGGTAGCTGGGAGCAGGCAGACCACAGCAAGAGCAGGCAGACTGCGCTCAATATCGCGGGCTGGGTCCAGGCGGTAAACAGTTTGATGAGGCGGCCGTTTTGCACGATCGATGTCTTGGTGACTGTCGCGCAGCCGACATGGCTTCCCCCTCCGCGATCTATGGGGAATAACAGAGTTCCGGTCCGCATACGATAGGGCCGTTATCAATCGCTGGGACACTGCGCTCGCGCCAGTACGAAGGCGCTGCGGTCTCGAGATCATGCAGATGGTCCGAGAAGCCGGCCGCAATCACGCTGGCGAGAGAAGAGTGGATGGATCGCGACCAGCAGCTGCACGCACCTTCTGCAGAGTCTCGTCGTGCGTGGGTGACAGGCGAGAGCCGTCCTCACGACAGACATGCAGGACTGCAGTAACTGGTGTGTGGAGCGAGTCTTCCTCTGGTACTTCGCCCTCGTGCACTGAATCATACGCTGGAGATCGTGAAAGCGCATCCGGGATGTTGTGCGATGCTCACGACTGCCGGCGAGCTGTGAAACTATACGCACAGTTTCTCACGCATCCACTAATCTGTATCGATCTCGCAGAGCCGTTTGTGCACCAGAATGGGCACCAGGCGGCTATTGTCCACCAACTACCTCAAAATGGCCTGTCAGGATAGGCCTGTCAGGAAGTTCTGCACTTCTGAGCGGCTCGAACACGGGCCGCGAGAAGACCACGTAGCACGTCTCCGCGTCAGTAAGAAAACGCGATCCGCACTGTGTTCGGTTCCAGGTGTCGTCACAGCGCCGCAGGATGGCATATCCAATCGTGTCGGTCTTTGGTGCGTCCGTCTGCAATACAGTATGCTGTGTTGGGTTACAGAGAAGTCAAGAATAGGTGGCGCCACTAGCGCCACCTTCACCGCCTCAAAAGCAGATGCATGCGACGGTTCTAAATACCGAACATTGCGAAGCTCGAGCAAAACTCGGTATGCGAGTATGCGAGCCTCACGAACGACCGGAGGTCATGCGATATTCTTTGGCCTTGGAGCAATATGGCCATAGTTGTCGATGCGCCCTAAAGTCCAAATAACCAACGATATTCTTGGACCGAGAAAACTGCGATCGCCTTCACCTTTCGGTTATCCACTGGATATTGCCCTGCTGCGAAATGGAGAAGCCACAGAAGTCCACTTACTTATCGAATGCCAATTTGCTCAGCTTTAAAGTGATCCTTATAGGGTGACACCAGCATAAAAGGGCGACACCAAGCTGTGGGATAATAATTACCTCCTTGGACAGGAGATCATCCAACTGTTTTCATATTGGGTGCTGTATGACCGAAGCAGTCGATGTGCCCTTAAGCCCAAATAGCCAACCAACTGTTTTGATATCAGCCCGCCAGCTGTATTCGATAGTACGGGCAGCTGCGACTGCAGACAACTGAACATCTAGCGATATATCGATGTGAATGGGCCCATCAGGCATATGGCGGAGCGTAGATGACCCGAGCACTCGTGGGAACGCCGCGGTGGTGGCAGCTGCGCGAGCCTTGCGCTGATCCTCCGTCGGATCGTTATCGTGCTCCCATCGTGGTTACTGCGCTGGATCCGCTGCCTGCGTCAATATTGCCGAAGGTAGGCCGGCAGAATGGATAGCCGCAGCGCACCGGCGAGATCGCCGATGTGTTGACAGACTGGCTGATGCCGGCTGACCGCGAATCTCAGAACAGTTTATCTCCATTTTCGCATGCACGACAAATGCCAGCAGCATTATGGAGATTCGGGTTATATTGATCATCATTGATATATATTGATCATCTGCACAGCTAAGTGATCACGCTTTGGTCGAAGCGCCCTTAAAAACATAATCTGCACAAAACCGACAAAAGCACAGTTACCCGCGATCTCTTTCCTGGCAAATAAGAAGTGATCAAAGCACTCGCTAGGCTCCTGCTGTATTCGGGAGTAAAAAATACGGCGATGTAAGGGGCTCATCTCCGTTGGCCACGAAGATGAGCCCCCACATAGTGTCCGAGTTGTAGAAAGATCGACCGCGTCGAAAATGCCAAAACGAGTTTAGAGAAGACAAAACGAATTTGATACTGAAACGCAGAGTCCTCACCCACTCGTCGTACAACGACGAAGAGCCGCGCGTTGTTCTACAACGGGCGGAGATAGCAGACGCGTCAGGAGACTGAAACTTGAGGACTTCTGCCGCGATGTGCTGAATTCCAGTAGGGAGACTGATGAGTCGGATGTGGCGGCGTGGTGGTGCTAGGTGGTAATCTTGCCGACCGAGTTGTGACAATCTGTCGCAAAGATCTGGCATATTGCTTACCTCATCAGTAGGGTCGCTATGCGGCACGGCGTGCGGTCTCTCAGGTGGAGCTGAGAGCGCTCGCTCCAGCATGGAGGCGAGGCGCTCCTCACGCCGAGTCATCTGTTCCTGGACCCAGATTGTCATCTCGGACTGCTGAGCCAGTAGCATGGCGAGGAGCGCAAGCTGATCGTGGTCTGCCATGGTGCCGCTGGAGCGGGAACTGATGAAATCCCGGAACAGGGCGTGCGTGGCCCGGTGTCACACTATCGGTAATTTCGCACACGTTACCGATATCTCCCCGACCGCGCCATGTTATGTTCGGCACATGCACGCAACACACCCAGAGCGAACTCGGCCTGCATTGCCGTCCGCACTGGTCGGCTCGAGTCAGCTGACTGGTGCCTCGCCCGGAGCCATGCTGAGGAGCAGAGATGCAAGGCTAGAGGCGTAGCGACCCAACAGTATCTCCTGTTGCTAAAACTTATGCGTTGGGACCCTACAACACAAATCTTATGTTGACATCGAGTCATTTGACCTGACTTGCACGGGGCATGTGGATGCCTTGGGATCATGCGATCCCTCAATGGACATGTAATTGCGACGTAGACAATATGACCCTTCAAGACATAAACATTGAATAACACGGTGACATGTATTCAATTACGTTATCATACATAGTTTTCCATCTACTTTGGTCTTAATGTGAAACGTGCGAAATCTTCCGGAACCCTCCGGAACAGATTCCCTAAGAATGGTTCAAACAAATAACCTGGCCTGACCTGACTTGACGACAAGTTCTGCACCAAGGAAATGCTTCGCAATGAAGGCTCGCAGCATTGCACACAATCTGAACCACTAGCTCCTCCCCATTCGCTTACGTGCTCTTTGCGAAAATCTGGGAGTTGCAACAACTATCCCACTCCTGGGCCATGGAAGGTGACAAACAATCCGCTCACCACATGGCAACGAATAATTGGGCTCCAGTTTTGTGACGTGTAAATCGTGCATCGTTTATTAAACACCAACAGGCAACACCCAATTGTAGGTGAAACCATATAAGCCCCACCTCCGACGAGACACCACCTTTCCGTGGTGGGGGGGGGGGCATTGCGTGTCCCAAGGAGCGGGCGACCAGCCCACCAGGAGGCCAAGGAGGGGCCATACTGAGAGTGCCTCACTCGTCCTCCCATCAAAACGCTCCCATTCAAATGACCATTCCTGCTCAACATCCATGTCCTTCACCTAGCCCTGCAACACCAACTATCCCTGCTATGAGCAGATAGGACAGCTTCCCCTGTCCTGCCCTCCGGCTCAGTTTTATCGGAGTAGTCGCGCCCCCTCTGCCCGTTCCCCGGGATTGACGGAGTCCTGGAGGTTGAGGTCCCCCGTCGCTCGGTGCTAATTGTGACGGGGAACTAACACGCCTCTTTGGTCCCGATATCCCGGAGGGACGGGCGGGGCCTCATCGAAATCACTGTAGAACCACACAAGACAAAAATACACCGCGTGGGATTATAAATTGTCTTGACCTGAAGGATGTATCTGAAGGTGAAATCGGCGATGGGCTTCCAACTTTCAGAGTTATTGGCGCAAGGAAAATGAAAACAAAATGAAAGGCAGAGCTTACTCCGACAAAACAACGTTATCTGAACATTTACCAGAACAGACATGCCTCCCGAGATACGAGGAGGCTACGTGAGGATCAAGGTGCGATAATTCCTTTCAAGTCATATACACTGTTACAGGCGTCAGAGGTTTGGACACACAACGCAGTACTGTCGCAACCGCCCGGCGTGCAGCAGGTGAGCCTCGCGTGAAGACTGCTGAGACCTGCACCTCTCAGAACCAGTTTTGTGTCAACTGCGGTGAAGGGCAGGAGCCTCACACCTCATATGACCTTGCGTGCCCAACCTACACCAATGAAAAGGAAATCATCGCAATAAAGCATACGAACAAGCTAACGTTTAGAGAGGCCAGGAACCTCTACGGAAAGTCCCACCCCAGAAGATCATTCGCTTCAATAATCAAAACTCGTTTTAAAACGCCACAACATATACAGCCAGACATGGCCTCCGAACTACTAACACAACTGACCGCCCTTCTTCGAGTTTTCCGAGTACATCTGGCGTCGCCTACAAGGAAAGGGCGAGAAGCCCAAAAAGACGCCGAAGCAACCGAGGTCTCACCCACCACATATAGATGCCCTGACGAGCACCCAGAGATCTCCTCCCGATCAACATGTGAAGGGGAAGGATAGATTTAGGTCAACCAGTTAAAGAGCCCTGTTTGACCTTCCCTATCCAAGTCCATCCCCTCTCCATCTACCATGTTACCTACTTTGAAATCCCTGCCTCTCATAACCCATCCGTCCTCCAACCTCCTCTTGCCTCCCCTACGCACCGCACTACCACCTTGAAGTCCCTCACATCCACATCTTCTCTTCCTGAATCCTGCCCCATTCTCGTGAACCAACCCTCGCCCACAACCTCAACCTCTACTTCCGCACCTCCCTCGCCGTCCCACCGACCAATCCAAATTTTCGATGCGTACCTAAATTATCAAGTAGCCAATAGACGTGCCAGGAATTTCAAGCGAGCACAGCTCGCTCAGACGGACAGGCCCATGGGAAAGAGCCACCAAGGGGCTGATAATGCTCCACCCGCGAGGCCTGCCACCCCATCGCCGCGACGGCGAGTGGAGGGACCGGCTCAGTCAGGAAACGAGATGGACCCTCTGCCGCCTCCGCCCGGCTGGAGCCCCAGACAAGAGGCTATCCACTAACGAGCTCTCCACCGGGCGAGGCGCCGCCGCGTTCCCGCCCCAGAACTTAGCTCCTGGTACCGAATAGGGACAAGGACTAGGTTCAGGACTCTCTCGGACGGACAACGGACTTAGAGCTTTAAAACGAGCGCTTTGTTTATCATAACCGATCCCAGTCTCTTCTCTCTAGTCAAGCTTGGTTTCATTTCATGAAGGATTCATCGCCTGAATGCGACGCTCTCATCGTGCGTCTTTTAATTCATTTCTAACAAGCTCCTATGCAAGCTCTTTTAGAATGGAATAGCAGAGCTTTTAGAAACGGTACCCAAGAAGTGCAGGTAGTTTTAAATAAGCCTTGCCCACTATGTGTCTGCAAGAGACGAAACTCCGACCGATTCACCAGCTGACACACAGGAGTACTTTACCTCTCGAAAGGATGTGGTGACCGACACTGTTGCGCAAGGCGGAGTCATGGTAGCCATCCACCATAGTATAGGAGCAAGGGAGATTACGCTAAACACCGATCCAATGCTAAAAAAATGGTTTCGTGGTTGTCGTCCAAATCCGGAATAGGCTTGGTGGTTGTCACCTTTTGTGCAAACGATAACATTATGCTACATGGCCCGGAACAGGGGTTCCCAACCTGGGGTAATGCGCTGGCTTGTGGAGGGGTGGGGGTGGGGTTATAGCGGGGTTTCGTCAAACCTCGAGTATGGAGAGTACTGTGTACATTTGCCAAAAACCTGTGCACATATATCGGCAGGAAATACTACATGTTCTCAACCTTGAAAATGAACTTTGGTTATGAGGCATTCTGAATTTGATACGGGGTAATCACGAGGTTGGCCTAACCCAAAGGGGGTAATGATAGCTCGAAAAGGTTGTGATTTCTGGACCTAAAACAAATTGCGTCGATTACCTTTATACAGAATATCTTGCCGCCAATTTCCTTTTCGGCAATTCGGCGTCGTCAATGCACCCATGGTTTGTGAGCCTTAATAATGCAAGGGCTTAGAAGTGTCGTGAATTTAAGCCGGCTTATATAATAAAAGCCAGTTTAAACAGACTTAAATTAATAAAAGCCACTGGCTCCATACATTGAATTTAAGCCAGCTTTTTCCATCCCTACCTACACATACATACTATTATCAGTAAGACAATGGGAAAACTATGCCAAAAACAGCACAAATTGATGTGGCTCAAATAGTCACTTTTCATCTAACATAAAATAGGTACCTAGCTATCAAATGGCTATGAACAGTCAGTCTAATATGTACCTTGCTACATATTATCTGCAGAATCTTGCTGCAGAAAGACTTAGACGAGCTTGTGAAGTGGTCCGAAAAATGGCAAATGAAATTTAATTTTGATAAGTGCAAAATCATGCATGTAGGTAGGTAGCATATCAAGGCTCCATACTTGATGGGTGGGCAAGTACTATCTGTGACATCTGGAATGTTGTGTCCAAGCTTGGTCCCCTAGTTATGAAAAAGATTGTTGGCTTTTAGAGAGAGTACAAAAGAGGGCAACAAAAATGGTGAATTGTACGGGCAACCTGGCATATGAGGAAAGATTGAAGAAATTGAATATGTTTTCACTTAGATATAGAAGGCTGAGAGGAGATCTCATCAAGGTCCTTCAATTTGTACATGATCAGGAACAGAGTTATCTCAGGGAATTGTTTGAATTTAACAGAAATGATGGAATTAGAGGTCATCAATTCAAAATTAAAGTTAATCACAGCAGGACAAGGTTAGGACAGTCCTTCTTCACCAACAGGGTAGTAGAACACTGGAACCAGCTGCCAGAAACCATTGTCAGTAGCAACACACTGAACATCTTTAAGAACAGCATAGACAATCACTACAAGAATAGTGGTCTTGTTTTTCTGTATTCCAGGGATAGTTGATCAACACATTTGGTGGACAACTGGTTCAGTGTACAGAGTGCAACCAAGAAGGGCCCTTGTGGCTCATAGTTGCACTGATCTTTTATGTCTTTATGTATTTTATCTCCCTCAATGCCAGTAGTCGGATGTCAAAATCCTGGTATTTACAAATACCATTTCTAACTACCAGCATCCAGGGAGCTACATGTTAGACCGACTGTATCTAATGGGTAAACATCTGGCTTGTGGAGTGCATACCCAGAACCCAGGCAGAGTTTTGGGGAATTCTAGGGAGTGTTTTTTGCAAATAAAATGGTGTAGCACATTTTGGAATTATAATTGATGCTTCCCTAACTAATGTCCATCACTGCCCTCCAGTCACACCAGAAATATAATTTAAGCCAGAGTGGCTTAAATTAATTTATGCCAGCCAGTTTAAACAATAGTTTAAACCACCAGGTGGCTAAAATTCGCCATTCCTATATTGTATGCATTGCCACCAAATGCAGTGCAATGCCTGCTGAGTAGGTACCTACACACCAAAATATATTTTATAATTACATTTAGGTGACTATATTTTACTCAAATGTAATTCATATACCAAGATTTTCACCTGAGCTTGATGAATGATGATCCAGTGCTGGCTTGCAAGTCCAGTCAAATCGCCTGCCAGGGCCAAAATGGCTGCCTTGCAGTACTCTTAACCCTGGTAGACCTGGGTGCTTTACTTTTGAATGTTTGTAAATGCTCTGTGCAGTACCTTTCCAAACGCAACGTCCACATCTACAGGATGACCTTACTATCTTTGTCACCCTTACGCCCTGGCCCTGAATAGAGTCTGTTTCTGGAGTCTGTTTAAGATCGAACCACTTCATTTGGTCTCATATAAGTCAGAAAATGAGAAGAAAAAAAATCGTTTGATTAACACTCCAGATAATTCGAACTTGGTAGTTTTATCTTGCCGCACTCATTCACCACTCACCAATTATAAAGAACCGTGATCAATTCCCAATTCCACTCTTCGACGCACATCGTCGCGTTTAAAATGGAAATGGACGGATTTGAAAGCGAGGGAATGCGCGTAAAAGAATGATATTCTTCTAGATTCTTTCCAACGATTTTAATGAAATTAAAAATATTATCGTACATCCTACATGAAAAAAGGATTCAAATTCAAATTGTTTTTAAAAATCAGCTAATGTTATAAATTATTAATTACTTAACGTAGGTCTAGTGTTGTTTTAGTACCCGTGGTCTAGTCGCTTGCCTCCAAAGCCGCTGAGTATACCATAGTTTGGTACTTCCGTACCGCTGCCATCTAGCATAAAGTGGGACCGGCACGAGGACAACCACCGGCGACCAGAAGGCATGCCATTGGCTCTGTGCTAAAAGGGAGACAATTTTATCGTCGGTGGTCGACTGAACGATGGAATGGTTGTCTCGACGATACTTTGTTGCCGTTGAGTCATTTTTTTTTGCCGCTGAGCGTACTAGATGAAACCCAAAAGCGTGCGCTGGGAATGAAGAAATGGTAGCGTGGCGGTGGGTGGTAGAGGTCTGCACGGTGTGACATTTCTAGAGGTCTGCACAGAAGACATTTCCAGTCCCGGTCCAATCTGATTCGTTTCAATCCTGCGTACCTTGACACGGATATCGTGACGTAGTCAATTTTATGTATAGTAGGTACCATTTATATGATTTCACATATAACATTTCTAATGATATGGAAATGTGGTCGCCAAAAGTCCCCGTTCGTGGTTGTCGTCCACGACGACAGAACGATGTGATTTTTTAGCCCTGCACCGATCTCCAAGCGGTGGCAGCTCGGATCGACCTAGGTCACAGCCCATTAACAGTTTGCTCAATTTACTTGCCTCCTGGAACTGTTTTTATCCGTGATGAGTTAGTCCGGTTAGCTTTAGAACTGCCCTCACCTTTTTAGTCTTTGGGGATTTTAACTCCCACCACACGATGTGGAGCTGTGATGCTGTGTACACGAGAGGTCGCATTTTACAATCTTTTATCATGGATGAGTTCTTATTCGTCTTAAACACTGGCACTCGAGCACACTTTACGATGCCAACCGACCGCACCTCGACGCTAGATTTGAGTTTGTACACTCCACAGCTGGCACAACATTTTGATTGGTCGGTATCTGACAACTCCATGGGTAGTGACCATTTTCCCATATGGCTTACATATCGAGGAAACACAACACTTGGTAATGGACCCCAGCGATGGAATCTACGCAAGGCTGACTGGGGTACATTTGAAACCCAACTCAAGGACGCATTCTCCACCAAAACTAGATCGGAGCCACACGAAATAGAAATGTTTTCAACTGCTCTTAGAGGAACATTAGGGTGCATCTCGAAAGCATCGGGATCCCCTCCTAGAACCCATTTTCCGTCGTGGACCAAGGAGTATCGAGATGCCATTCGGGCATGACGCCGCACATTCAAAATGTCTACTCGAAATAGTACCACCACTAATATAATGTTGTTCCGTAAGGCGAAAGCAAAGGTACGTCCGACCATCTTGGAAGGCAAGTGTGTGTCATGGAGAGCCAATATCAATACTTTCAATCAGTGTACTTCCTCCTCACAAGTATGGTCCCGATTTAAAAGAATTTCCGATACACACTGTTCAGTTCCTCTCCCTGTGCTGCGAGTAGCGAACCAGGACGTAACCATCCTGCAGAAGGTGCCTGTGCGATTGGTCATGCTCTATCGCAAAGAAGTCGAGGAAGCGTCACTAATCCCCAGTTTTTACGTCATAAAACTATATGGGAGTCGACACCAATTGATTTTACTACATTAGTGCACCATTCATGAACGAATTGTACTGAAAAGAGCTGATCAGGCTCATGTGCATGACCCAGGGTAGAATGTAGCAGGTGTGGCACCGTGGTTGCTGTCTCAGTTTGATTTTGTTGCTGGTCTGTATGCATGAAGGCATTGTGTGTTGTATGGTATCCCAGATATGTACCGAGAAAGGTCCGAAATAAAGGTCATTATTATTATTATTATAATCGACTTCTTACCATGGTAGAATTAACCTACGCAATCGGATCACTCTGGACTATCGCCACATATCGCTGACATGCCTTTGTAAACCCATGGAAGGAATGGTAAATGCTCGACGCAGTTGGTTTTTCGAAAAAGAAGGCATCCTCGCAAGCTCTCAAGGTGCGTTCAAGAGGAATCGTAGCGCTATAGATCATGTTTTACAACTAGATACAGTAATAAGACACAGCTTCATGCAAAATAGGCACGTGGGAACATTTTTTATACATTGAGGCCTCCTACAGTATAGTATGGCGCTACGGAATACTGAACAAAGTATGGAACCATGGGATGCGCGGACCGATGGGAACGTTTTTGAAAAATATTTTCCTGGGTGACCGTATGTTACGCATCCACATTTCGTCCAGGTGAACGGTGTCCCACAGGGCAGCGTGCTTAGCATTGCACTGTTTACAATCGTAATAAATGGCATAGCAAACGGACTATCACGGAGTATTGCAACGTCACTTTTTGTTGATGATTTAGCTATTTGGTCATGTGCGGCGCAATCACCATCCATGGAGAGACAGCTACAAACGACTGTAGCATGTCTTGAAAGGTGGACAATTCTAAACGGCGTTCGATTCTCTACTTCCAAAACAGTGGCTATTCACTTTTGTCGGCTTCGCAGCCACTGTCCAGAAATGTCAGTTGACTTGTATGACCAGGAAATACCTGTGAAGCCAGCGGCTCGCTTTCTCGGCGTCCTTCTGGACAATCGGCTAACCTACTGCGACCGTCTGAATACATTGCAAGACAGGCGCTTCCGAGCAATGAACATCATTATGTGTGTTTCACGAACTGACTACGGAGCTGACAGAGCAACGCTTTTAATGCTATGTCAATCTCTAATCCGCTCGAAGCTTGATTATGCGTCTTTTATATATGACGGTGCCAGGAGCTCAGTGAAGCGGAAGCCTGACACCGTGCACTACACAGCATTGTGGATCGCCACGCGAGCATTTCGGACCTCGCCAGCTGTGAGTATTTTCGCGGAGGCCCATGAGCCATCGATGACAAACAGACGGGAGAAACTGGGACTCCGATACGCAATAAAGCTGAGGCAGTTTCCAGCGCATCTTACATACCAATCCGTTTTCTCACACCGTATATTGTCAAATTTCCGCGGGCAGAGGGGTGAGAGACTACGACCATTCTGTGTCAAAATCTGCCTACTACTTCAAGAGGCTCAAATCCCACTACGGGGTGTTGCGAGGATGAAGCACACCAAATTCCGCCATGGGAACTCACCTCACCATAAACTGATGTCTCTCTTGCAAATACCAAGAAAGGACACACACACTCAGATATTTTCAAAGCACAAGCACTGGAACTAGTATAACTTTATCGTTACTACTCTCGAACACACATTGATGGATCCAAGACAGCCAATGGGGCCGGTTGTGCATTGGTGCGTCGGACAGCTACGGGATCATTTACTTCACCAGCACATGCATCTGTGTACACTGCTGAGTTGGTTACGATTATTACGGCATTATGTTTTATTGAGGTTGGAAATGAAACCCAACATCTTACTGAAACCGACTTGTTGAGCAGACTTCGGCCCTTCAATCTTTTTACCCACCACGCCATTTTGCTCAAGACATTCTAACACATTTCACATTATTGGGTAGAACGGGTAAGAGGATTATCCTATGTTTGATACTGAGCCATACCGGTATTATGGGAAATGAGCTGGCAGACTCTGCTGCCAAGCGTGCCGCGCAGTCACGTGGGACTCGAGCTTTGCCTCTCCCCGCCAGGGATTACGCAAAAGTAAATGCCTTCTTTCAAGGAAGTGGCAGGAAAGCTGGAACTCCCAGGCTTTAAACAAACTTCAGTCCGTCAAACCAGTTTTGGCACCATGGACACCATCGCTGAAAAAAGGACGGAGAAGAGGTGATTCTGGCACGCTTGCGAATAGGGCACACGTATGCAACGCATGGTTACCTTTTGAGAAGGGAGGCGAGACCACGCTGCTCCCGGTGTGGTTCACCGATGGCAGTTACACGTACTGCTCTCTTGTCCAAACTTCATGGTGGAACGAAGACGTTACTTCGAGTCTAGTTTCCACGAATTGTCGTTCTGTGATGTTTTCGGTGACAATTCGGGGATCGTCGGGACAGGACAATCATACCGATATGTATCCACTGTTCAGTTCGACGTGGTCTATCCCTTTAAAAATAGACGCATACCGCTAATTGTAACGTGAAAAGGAAATATGGGCGCTACATAACTAGAAGCAGTTGATGCGCCCGTAATCCCAACTAGTCAATCAATCAAGTGAAACCATATAACAATAAGCCTACGCGAACATACAAGTGACACAAGTGACATGAACGTAATGCGAAGCACGTCTGCGAAGCATATGTGATCCCAAAGATTGGCTCTCAAAGTCGCCGTCGTCGTCGAAACGGCTTCATTCGGCCTATTGGATCACATAAAGTTCGGTCGTTGGCGAGGACATGATGCCATTTATAGTGCGATGGTCGAGGACAGAGATGCCAGCTGCAGCGCTATTTACTTTGCCAAAGGGCAAATGGAGAACTGTTGCCTCCTGATCATTCTTGGTGGTTTTTGATGGTACATGAACAGAAAAAGGTTCTAAAAGATGAGATGAAGCGTTGAACCCTTTCGACACAGACCAAGCGTTTGCGTTATAAGCAGCCCGCTTATTCAGCAAGGACCGCCCGCTTATTCAGCTTGTATCGAGGAGGACGTGCGGGAGGGGGAAGTCGGCTGAAAAGTCCAAATGAGCAGGCCATGCGCCCTGTAACCTTTTGAGACCATGGTTCTAATTCGGTCAGAAAAAACTGGGTTTTTTTACCAAGAATGACTCCTGGCTCCCGCACAGCACCGACGTTTTGGAGACTTGTGCCGTTTATTTTATGTTAAGGAAGAATGAAGTTCTTCTTCGAAGTGATTCTATAGGATTTGCGTTTATAAGCATTTATCTTCAGCTTCCAGTCGACCGCGCCGAGCGTTTTACTGTCAACGTCTGTGTGCAATGTGCAGGAATCATTTCGATATTTTACGTATGGAAAATTTAAGGTCATCTTCACACAGAGGGAGAGATAACGACAGCGGAGAGGTCAATCCACCTTCCGGAGTACTCGACACAGCAAGTACCTAATCACACACCTTCCCATTGAGTTTTCAAATTTCCATTCGTCTTCCCAGGTACGATTTCAGCCAGACTAGTGCTAGCCCATTAACTCCGTACATGCGCTCTAGCTTATGCAGGAGATGGGGATGGCTTGCACTTGTGTACACCACACCCAGCTGAGCACCCTCGGAGATTGCTCCCCACCCGTGGTATAAAATCATGCTAGATTGGTGGCACAAGAACCACTATATTGGTATTTGTGTTCGTATTTGCCCGGAGGCATGGTACACGTTAAAAGATATACCTTCGGCATACACCACATGCTTACGATCAAAATCATAAAGAATCATCACACAAGGTCACGGGATATCAGACACACCCTTAATGAAATGACAATAGTGAGCCGATGTGTGACATCTGCCAGCCAATTATGCGGAGACGGCTTGCGCACGGTATCCGAACCCTCTCGTCCTAGCCTCGGCTCGCGACTCTCGGAGATGTAACCTACCCTGCCTTGTAAACCCCACACACACTTCGCGATTTAAAGGTAGTCCTAGCTGTGCGCGAACATCAGCAGGCCAAGATCAACGCGCTGTTGGCCCAGGTGTCGTTCAGCATCTCTCGCACACCCAGGACGTGGTTAAATTTACGTTGGCCAAAGATCATCTCAGTTGCGAAGTCAAACATGTTCTGAATTGTGTCAATGTTCTACTTGGATCCATTGCAATGAGTGAAATGCAGCATCGGACCTGGAAGATAGCCAGGGAGGCCACTGATGTGGCCAGGACTGCCTCAGTGTGTGTGTGTGTGCGTGTGCGTGTGCGTTTGCGTGGGCGTGGGCGTGTGCGTGTGCGTGTGCGTGTGCGTGTGCGTGTGCGTGTGTGTGTGTGTGTGTGTGTGTGTGTGTGTGTGTGTGTGTGCGAGTGTGTGTGTAGGTGAGTTTGACCAGTCTGCCACCGTGTGGTGATATCGGCTGTTTAGGCGAGGTGGAGATGAGTTGAGCTGGTGGTCCGGACGGTGCCATAGGGGTTGTATAGGATGTATGGTTGGGTCATCGCCGTTCGGTGAACATTGCAAGAATCATATATGGCGTACACTGGTTTGGAAGTTTTTTGTTTGTTTTTTCTTCTTTTTTTTGTCCTTTTTTGTCGCTTATTTTATTTTTTCTCCTCCATTATTTCGCTTTTGTTCTGTTAAAAAACACGTCTTGGGCAGACTTAGGGAGAGAGTGGGTGAATGGAGTTGCTAGATGTTGGGTAGTGTCGCGAAGATTTGGCGAGGATGTGTTTTTTGTTGTTGGTAGCGGTGATGTTTTGTTTGTGGTTTGCTCTTGTTGTGGGTGCGTGGATAGTGACTGTGGTTTCGAAGCTGTTGTCGTCTGAATCTGTGTATGTTTCGAATTGGAAGAGCAGGTTTTTGCGCACTGCGAATGGTGTCAGTAATGGTTTTGGTGGTCCTGATGGTCCTGGGGTTGGCGATGTGCTTCGTGATTCTCGTTGTGGGACTGGGGGTGGTTCCTGTGTTGAGTGGGTGGGTGAGTGGGATTGGAGTTTGTTTTGTTTTGTTGTTTTGGGTTGTGGCCTGATTATGATTGCTGAGTTTCCTTGGTTGGTAGTGGGTTCGCATGTGATGTTTGTATCTGTGTCGAGTGTGTGGATGTGCCATGGTATTGTAAAGTCTGCGTCGGCTGCTGGTTGTTTACCCACGACCTTGCCCGCGGCAGGGCCCAGCCCTCAAGGTGGACGAGATGGAGAAACTCCTTTTCCTTCGCCCACCGAGAGCAGGCCCTGTCCCGGGAGGCGTGGTTCCCGCCGCAACCGACGCAGAGTTGTGTACTGGAGGTGCACGTGTTCATGTCGTTTGATCCTGTGCAGTTTGCGCAGGTGGGTGTTATATCATGGCACCCCCTCGAGTGTCCGTACCGCTGGCAGTACTGACAGCGTCGGGGGAGGGGCGCTCGTGGCGTGACCTTGTACCTAATGTAGCCGGCTTTAGCGTGTGTGGGTGGCAGTCTGGTGTTGAAGGTCAGTTTGAGTGTGTGTGGGTTTTCTTTGTGTGCTGGCGCAGGTGGCCTGTAGACGGAGGAGATTCCCTGGGTCCTAAATCGGATAGCCAGTTCATCCTTCGTCATCCAGGCCACCTCAGTAATGCAGCGACATACATACGACGGGTCGGCCAGCACTGTCACGATGTGACGCATGCGCGTGCCAATGCGCCAGGCGGCTGAAGGCGCCTCCTGGGTTCTTTACCTCTAAGGGAGTGCGCCTCTCAGCAGTACCCGTCGCTTCCCACTCAGCCCTTTCGCCACCAGGAGCCATGCACACAGACGCATAAACAGCATACGGCTACCCCTCAAGAACCAACTGACTCCTCCAAGAAAATCCAGACAGACCCGACAACAGTCATTAGGCCAGAACCCTCAACACAAAACGCGGCAGAAGCACAGGCACCACCTCCCATACTACACCGCGAAGCATTCAACCCATCACCCCTACCATGCCCCCAGAACCACTTTAAGCACCACAAGCACCACCCGCGCGACGCAAAAACCACCACAACCGTTATGAACCAATGGCAGATTCAGAAGACGACTACACTAGGTCAGACACACCAGACACCACCCCCAAACTACCCAAGCGTCGACAATACGAGCAACCAACAAAGCAAACACCACTTCTACCAACGAACCAAACACAACTGCCAAGAAAGCAAAATCACGTACTAAAACCACCCGACACTAGACAGTATCCGAACAAACAACATCCGAACAGCTGCTCCACCCACTCTCTCCTAACTCTACCCATGACGTGTAAAGAGTGAAAATAAAAACAAACAGACTGGTGTATGGTCGATACCAAGACCTGAAACAAACGTGAAAAGAAAATAAAAGATAAAAAACAAGAAAGCAAAACAAAACAAAGCAAAAAAAAAAAAACAAGCAAACAAACAAACAAAACAGAAAAAAGAAAAAAATGAACTCGCAAAAAGCCCATAACAGTGTATGAGATGAAATACTGTTTCTTGCGATGTTCAAACGAAAGGCGATGACCCCCACCCCACCCATAAACTACGCCCCGGCACCGTCCGGACCACCACCTTCAAGGAATCTGAAACGTCGTTAACAGCCGATATTACCTGACTGTGGCAGGCTGGTAAACATTATTAAGTCAAGCAATCAGTCGATTATTCTGTTCTTCCCCGTATGACATTAGCATGGCGTCCCGAAAAAAAGTGAATGAAAGTTGAAAGGCTGCGAAGATTTTGGCAGTTTCTCACAGAAATAAGTTGTGTTTTGTTCGCGTTGCTCTTGAGCAATTTACACGCGGATCTATTAACCAAATGATGCTAGATATATTTGCATGACAGAAGCGTCTTCCTAATATTCACCCTTTTCCCCACTTATTAAAGTATGGTTGGCATATGAACATATTGGAACAGCTTCAGCACCGATCAAGAACAGAGCTAAATCACTACAGAGTATCGTGAAAAGAAGAGGGTCAAGTGTCGAGCCCTGTAAGACACCCACATCGTTAGCAAATGATCATCAGATCGTCCTGAGACCCGATACATTGTTCGGTGACACACTTTGAGTTTCCACTGAGATGGGCCGATAACCAGGAGGTTTCAATACCGCACAGATGCAATTTCCACATGATAATTTGTGATAAATGCGTCAACGCATTTGTTACGGTGGAAAAAGCACAGCAGTGAGACCTGTCCTCTATCGGTGCGCCAATGATGCGGCCAGGGAAGGGCAGCGTCGCGGTTTCCGGCAAGTGGCACGGACGGAAGCCGCGCTGGGAGTCTTGGATGGGATGATTGTGGGGTAAGTATTGATGGAGCTGTCTCTGGACTACTCGCTGCACCACTTCGGCGATGGCGAGCACAACGGATACGGGTCTGAAGTTGGAAGGATCGGATGGATCGTCGGATTCGAACATTGGATGGACAATGGAATGCTTCCATGGGTCGGGAATATCAGATTTATAAATATATAAGTCCAGGATTTAAGGATGTAAGGATGTAATCACTGATAGCAGGAAGATGATCAAGTTTACAATCTCGAAAACTTCAACCTCAACTTAATCCTCTCGTCTAGCCACGAACGATGGTGTCGGCGGCAATCGTTATCTCCCACCCTTCCCCGGGTCTGTGCGGATCACTATAGGAGCAACAGCCGACCGCGCTGACCTCACCGAGTCAATGCCGGTCCACCAGTTCGCTGCCTCACTGAGGCATCGTCTGAGGGACGGCGCTGCAACCAGCACGGGATGAACATTGAGACGAGCAGCGCTGTTCGCTTGTGGGTCTTCCCATGTCACTACTTGAGGAATATTTTGCCAGCTTTTGTTGCACACTGTACATATGTATGTGACCCCTATATGTGCATTGTTATGTGCATATGGCAGACAATGTAAATACGTTGCGTTTGGATTATATCACGCTGGCACAACCAATAAAGACTTCTTAGCGTGATAAGTGAGATCAGTTGTCCATAATGTGTGACTTAAAAGAAAAACGGCATGGTGTGTTTCCTAGTATGACGGCATAACTCGGTGAACTCACACGACATCTTCAAGTTTGTGAACCATAAGGCTGGCAGAGATGTCCCATCAGGTACATCAACTGACAGCAAGCTGCTGCGCGGTGGTTTTCCGTAGCCGCGAAAACAACTTTAGGGGTTTGCATCAACCTTTCCCTGCACACGTGCTGGCGGCGGACCCTATGGGGCTCCGGGGTTCGGATTCCCCCTTACGCGAGCAGGGTGGGACCTAGCCCCTGGAGGAAGTCAAGGTCATCTCATTGTTTCCACCGTTTTCTTTGCTGTTGAATGCAGCTAGGCCCATCGTCAGGTAGTGGAGGTACAATTGGTAGAGGTTTTTACATGTTTTTCTCGACATTGGTACGACTTTAAATATTTTACTACCTTCAATTTGACATAAAAACAGCGCTGTTTAGTGGCTATGAAAATACTCGTCAGGAAAGGTGTTTGGATGGGTTCCAAGAAATAATTGTTCCCAAGTTCATAGGCATCCGAGTGGTTGGAAGTCGATCTCATCTTTCATCCCGGCTCCCGATAAACTGTGCCATTCACTCAAACTCTCGGTGAAAGTGTGCTCGTTGGCTGCGTGCACTGCTTGGTGTGATTGCCCCCCGTGTCAGAGACTGTAACGTGCGGTGAATGTTAGTGACTGTACCGCCCTGTGGCGGTACAGTCCCGTGTGCGGCCGGCGACCGGTGGGCGCGGCCGGCGGGGGCGCGGGAGTGTTTGCTGGTGGGCGTGGAGGCCGGCAGTGTGAGGTTCCGTGGCACGCATCTACGGCAATACAGCAGATACAAGCTATTTCGGCAAATATGCCTGGCGACCAGATGGTGGCAGTACCGGTCGGTGGTGGTGCCTTCGATGTGCGCGTCATAGCGGAATATGACGGGACTGCAGACGTCGTGGAGTGGTGGATGCGTGCAGAAATGTTGTGCGAGCTGCGCGGCGTCGCTTTGGCAACAGTGCTGCCCCTGCGGCTGACCGGCGGGGCATTCGCCGTGTGGTCGCAGTTATCGGCGGAGAGTCGCCGCTCGTTAGAAGCTGTGCGCGCGGTGTTGTATTCAGCCTTCGCTCTTGATGAACACGCGGCGTATGACGCCTTTGTCAGCCGACGCCTTCAACTGGGAGAGTCAGCTGATGTGTACTTGGCGGATCTCCGGCGGTTGGCGACCCTCTTCGGTGGTATACCGGACCAAGCACTCTCCTGCGCCTTCGTCGCTGGTCTACCCGATGCCGTGCGCCAGACCATTCGAGCCGGCTCGCGCGCAGAGGCCCTTGACCTGGTGGGCGTTTTGGCGCGCACCCGTGCCGTCTTGAGCGACGAGCGAGTCGCATCGGCGGCGGCGGCAGCGCGTGGCGGGACGACCAGCCGGAGTGGGGAGCGAGATCTGTCTGCGCGTGACCCGAGGCGCCGGCGAGGACGCCGCTGCTGGACGTGTGGTTCACTGGACCACCTGGCTGCAGCCTGTCCGGAGGGAAAACGGCCCGGGGAGCGGCGCTTCAGCGCCAGCGCCGTCTCCCGTGCAGTGAGAGGCGCGCTACCAGTGCTGAAGATGGTGGTGGACGGGCGGCCTTGCGACGTGCTTGTGGACACCGGCTGCACCGATAACATTGTATATGTGGATCGGTGCAGACGGTGGTCGCCCCGGCGTGTTGTACTTACCACAATAGGAGGTGATGCTCTTGCTGGCAAGGGCATCGGTGAAGTCACAGTGAGCATTGAAGGCCGCCAGGTAGCGCTCACGACTTTGGTGGTGGCGGCTCGTCCCATGGGGGTGGACTTGGTGCTTGGCATGAGCGGCATCGTCAGGTTGGGAGGTGTGCGAGTGGGATCACCAAGGGACGTTCAGCTCGGCTCAACGCAATGCCCTGCTGCCGGCGGTGCGCTGGCGGGCGCAGTCGCGACCCGTGAAGCGTCGGACTCTGCGCCCGCAGTCGACGGGGCTCAGGCGAGCGCGACCGGCGTGACCGGCTCAGGCGAGCGCGACCGGCGGGGCTCAGTGACTGAGCTGAAGGTGGACGCTAAAGACTTCACGGCAGAATTTGACAACGACTCGGGGGCTTGGACTGTCGCATGGAAGTGGGCGAATGGGGTCGGGCCGGCGTGTCTCACAAACAGCGTGTCCGAATACAAGATAAACCCATCTGTGCGACAGGAGTACGATGAGGAACTTGAAAGCTGGCTGCAAAATGGCTGGCTGCAGCCTTACGATGAGCAGAGGGATGGTTCGCCACGGGGGCTTGTGCCTCTGATGGCGGTACCACAGGCGAAGAAGGTGCGCCCAGTGCTCGACATGCGGGAGCTTAACAGTCACGTGGCGGCTTATACTGCTGACGCCGACGTCTGTGCTGAGCACCTGCGTAGGTGGCGCCGACATGGCCGGCGCGTCGCCGTGGTGGATTTGAGGCGGGCGTACCTGCAGCTGCGACTCGACAGACGGCTTTGGCCGTACCAAACAGTCATCATTCGCGGTCGGCGGTACAGCCTAACGCGGCTTGGATTCGGTCTGAATGTGGCGCCGGCTGTGATGAAGGCTGTTGTCCGGGTCGTCTTGGCGCAGAACCCGGCCGTGGAGCGAGCAGTCTCTCCATATGTCGACGACCTACTCGTCGATGAGGACATCGTCAGCGCCGAACACGTGGCGGAGCACTTCAAACGCTTCGGGTTGGAGTGCAAGCCACCAGCGCGGGCTGAGGACGGCGCCCGGATGCTGGGGCTGCGCGTGCAGCGCGCTGCTGGCGAGCTGCAGTGGTCGCGCGACGGCGACATCCCGAGTCCGCCGGACCGGGTGACTCGCCGTGCTGTTTTCGCATGGTGCGGCCGGCTGACAGCCCACCTGCCTGTCTGCGGCTGGCTGAGGCCGGCCGCTGCCTGGTTGAAGCGGCACGTGAACGAAGTCACCAGCGGCTGGGATGACACCACTGACGACGCGGCCCTGCACGGCCAGATCGCCCACGTGTGGAAGCGGCTGGCGGATGCTGACCCGGCGCGAGGCCCGTGGTGCTGGAGCGGGGACCGCGCGATCGTCTGGGCCGATGCCAGCTCGATAGCGGCCGGCGTTGTTATAGAGACGCCGGAGGACGGCGTGATGGAGGACGCGTGCTGGCTACGACCGGGCGGCTCAGCGGAGACGCACATCAACATGGCTGAGTTAGATGCTGCCGTCCGCGGTATGAATCTGGCCATTGCCTGGGGTGCGAAGGAGGTTGAGCTGAGAACTGACTCTGCCACCGTCTACCGCTGGGTGGATGATGCATTGAGTGGACGTGCTCGCCTCCGAACGCGCGCAGCAAGTGAGATGCTGATTCGCCGCCGCGTTTCCGTCATTCGAGAGCTCGTGGATGAATTCGAGCTCACTGCGTCGGTGACACTGGTGCGGTCAGAGGAGAACCGAGCGGACATTCTCACTCGAGTGCCGAAGGTGTGGCTGCGCGGTCCGGTGGTAACTGACGGCCTGCCGGGGGGCGCTGTCGCCTGCGAGGAGACTGGAGACGTGACGGTCGCTGGAGGTGCAGCACGCGGGTACATCAGTGCTGAGAACGCGCTAGTTGAGCTGGTCCGGACGGTGCATGAGCTGGCTGGGCACCCTGGTGTTCGCCGAACGCTCTACTTTGCGCGGCGAGACGTATCACGTAACGTCACGCGGGCGGCAGCGCGTGCGGCGGTGGAGAGCTGTGACGTCTGTCGCTCCATTGACCCGGCTTCGGTACGGTGGCGACGTGGCTCACTTGGTGTAGCTGCTACGTGGGAGCGCGTCGCCATCGACGTCACGCACCACCGGGGACAGAGTTACCTCTCTGCTAGCGACTGCGGACCTTCGCGCTTCAGTGTTTGGCGCCAGCTGCGTCGCGCTGATGCCGCCGAAATTTCAGGCCACCTGGAGCAGCTTTTCCTGGAGCGCGGGGCTCCGCTAGAGATTTTGACCGACAACGCCACTGTGTTCCGCGGCCGCCAGATCGCTGCTCTCGCGGCGCGATGGGGAGTCAGCCTTCGGTTTCGCGCGGTGCACGAGCCAGGAGGCAACGGCGTGGTGGAGCGCTGCCACAGGACAGTCAAAGTGATCGCAGCGAGACGCGGGTGCTCCGTGCCCGAGGCTGTACACCTGTACAACGTTACGCCCCGTGATGGGGAGAGCGCTGATTCGGCGCCTGCAGCCGGCGTGTATCGGTACACAGTGAGAGACTGCATCCGGTCTCCGCAAAAGGACGAACCGGCAGTCGAGGTGCGCCCGCTCGTGTCCGACGGGATGCAGCTCCGCGTTGGTGACCGCGTCTGGATGCGGCGCCCGGGAACGCGCTGCACGGACGTCTCGCGTCGCGGCACGGTGACAGGTGTTGTCTCGCGGCAGGTGGTTGAGATTGATGGGGTGCCGTGGCATGTGAAGAATGTGCGACGACGCGGTGAAGCGTCGGATGGGGAAAACGCTGATGCTAGCGACACGGATAACGACGAGCCACTGTATGTGCCATGCAACACTGCTGATGAGGAGGGCAGTGCCGTGGGGAGTGATGCGGCTGAAAGCGCTCCCCCACTTCGGCGCAGTAGGCGCGATCCACAGCCGCGAAGGTTCTTTTGTTGCGAATGATCACACACAGTTGTTGTTGACGGTAAGCGATGTTTCGTGGCAGGTGTGTTTGTGATTTTTTGATAATCAGGGGGTGGTGTGCTCGTTGGCTGCGTGCACTGCTTGGTGTGATTGCCCCCCGTGTCAGAGACTGTAACGTGCGGTGAATGTTAGTGACTGTACCGCCCTGTGGCGGTACAGTCCCGTGTGCGGCCGGCGACCGGTGGGCGCGGCCGGCGGGGGCGCGGGAGTGTTTGCTGGTGGGCGTGGAGGCCGGCAGTGTGAGGTTCCGTGGCACGCATCTACGGCAATACAGCAGATACAGAAAGGCCAGAAAAACAGTCATTCCACTATTTGTTTTCCCCGGCCAACTCAGCTGAGGGTAACAAAATGAAACGGAACGTTCCCAGGGATCAATTGCAAGAACCCTCGCTCTAGCCGCAACCCTGACAGAGCCACGGCGACAACGAACCACTCTGCTCTTTAGCCTGTTGCACATCTCATTCTGTCCGGTTGAGAGTAGAAGAGAGTAGAAGAAGAAGAAAACGTAAAGAGTCGGCGAAAGACATACACAACATCCAGTCAAGGATTCTCCGAGCAGGGAACTCGTGAAGAAGTTTGGCGAGAAGGTCGCTAATTTAACAGAGGCTACGCTTAGAAAATACTGCTGAAAAGCTGGCTGATCCGAATTAGATCCATCAGCTACTTTTGTTGAAAACCCGTCAGGGGAAACCAAGGGTGTACAAAGTTAAAAACGCAACGGAAAGCGTTGAACTTGGCCGGGAATCGCTCATCCAGTACATGCAATGTATTGGGTGAGCAATGTAGTGGCCTAACCTTCACATCAGTGTCGATAACCGTCCAACATTTAATACAGAAATGCATTATTGCGAGATCAAATATGTTGGAGACATCGAGAAGAATAACTGCCATTCATTTATCTTTGAAAGATTCCGGAAAAACTGTCCATATGCTAGTCCAGGATGTCGGCATCGAAGATGAGTAAGAGCTTCACGTTTCCAGATATCCTGGGAGTTTGAGGCCATCATTTTCTTGCTGGTGTATTTGATATACGTGGTTAGTATGCGTCTCACGCCATTTATTTTGTAAAACGAGCAATAAAACGGATCTTAGTTTGGTGTAGAACATCAAAGAGTGTGACGGGATTTGGAGGATATCACACAGTGTGACTGGGGTTTGAGGGTTCGTTAAGAGTGCGACTGGGGTTTAGAGGGTTCGGTGACAGGGCGACTGGTGTTTGAAGGGTTCTGTGACACTGCGACTGGGGATTGGAGTGTAGGGTGGCAGTAGAACTGGGGCTTGGAGGGCATCAAGCAGAGCGACTGGTGTTTTGAGGGTTCAAGGACAGCTCTGCCACGTTAGTTAGTCAGCTTGGTTCCTTGGAATGCCGAAATGATCCGGCATCCAGCTAAATATTGGATTTTAAGTTGGAAGTATGGAAGAATAGAGCTGTAAAATCTTACTTACACCGCAATGGCGAACACCATTGATATATAGTTAATATACATTTAGATATAGTTGATATAAAAAGTTAAAAAGTCGGTGCAAAGTTGTTAAAAGATCAGTTAAATTAAACCTATTATAAATAGGTGGGGTTAGTTTACGCCACCTGAAAGGTTCATGCTTTACTTTGACAGTAATGCCACAGTTTGATTCGTTGCTGGTCATAGTCTCATGCTTTATTTCATCTATGGAAGGCTAATCGTTGATTCAGTAGTTGCACCTTTTCCTTCGCTCTGTGTTCTCTGTCGGGCGCTAATAGTCCTGAGAAACATTGAGTAAGACTATCGTGAGACAACTGACACCTAAAGTTAGCAAGTCGACGAAAATTAGAAACTATGGGCGAAACACAGATGTTGAATTATTTCTTTTGCTTCGAAAATTTTCCATTTCCTTGTTCGTTTTACCACGAGAAAAAGGCTCCAATAGCAACATGTGTGGTAGCCATGGCAGCCGGTATCATACTTTTAAACCAAACGATGGTGCATCAACCATCCGGTGTATCAGCTAGACCTTATCCCCCCTAAGGGTTGTAGGCATTATAGAACGGATGCATATGCATGGCTCGTGAAGCCTTTTGGTCGTTCGCTGCTATGGTGTTTGTTTGTCTGCTGGGAAGTAGACATTGCACCAGCTGTAAGGAAAAATAAAACAAATATGCTGAGTGACTGCATATTCATCACTTTGTAAAGGTTGCTTACCAAAAGAAACATATCTCAGTCTGCTAACGATAGAAATCTAGTATATTTACGGGGCTATGATAGTGCTTGTACAATAGGCGGCAGTAATTATTTGAATGCAAGGAAACCTAGTCGTTTCAGTACTTTTATTCAATATAGGACAAATAATGGAGAAAAACACTACTATATTGAATGGGTAAACGAATCAGGCCCCATCACAAGGCACCACCTTTCAGTGGTGGAGGATTGAGTACTCAGAATATTCGTCGGACGGTTTACATTCAGTGGGGAAGAGTCAGACTAGGAGCATGCACCCATCCTGATTTCCGTCCGTGCCAGCATCCCTGTCTTCCCTTCAACATGAACCCTTCCCGCTATGAGCAGGCAGTATTACTTCACGGCTCTATCCGTCCACTCATTTTTATCGCAGTAGTCACACCCCCTCGGCCCGTCCCCGGGACGAACGGGGTTCTGGAGGTTCATATCTCCCGGCACATGGTGTCAGTTGTGGTAATAATGACCTCGAAAGATAAACACAGCGAGGCAGGTCCTCGTATCTTTAACTTTCGAGCATGTGTAGGTGCCAGGCAGCTGGCGTCTCTATCGTCGTTCCAACGACGAGACAGATGCGACAGATTCGGACGTGTCATGAGGAGTCAAACCGGGGACGGGGGCTTGGAATTGGGGTTCTCGATGAGAGAAGACGTGAAGAGGGCTCTTGCGGCCGAACTTTTCACGTATAACATGTGGGAAGGTACCAACAACTTCAATCCTATTGAACCCTACAAACCAAAAACCTACCCAAGGGCACAATTAACTGCTACGGCCTTA
Source organism: Imbricaverruca yamaguchii (assembly GCA_034440575.1). NCBI lineage: Eukaryota > Metazoa > Arthropoda > Thecostraca > Neoverrucidae > Imbricaverruca > Imbricaverruca yamaguchii. The sequence goes on along the minus strand of JAOTOL010001157.1, from coordinate 117,702 downwards.
GGAATGCTTGGGATGGGAAGATCGTAGACGACCTCTGGAGAGCTAGCGGTGACGGAGGCTTTTCGTATCACTACGAGAAAGAGAGCGGAGGGAAACCGCACCAACAACGTAATTATGACCTATAATACAGCCGACCTTCCAGATACAGCATTCTGAATCCTAAGCAATACTATCAATGTCGTGTTTCGGGCACGCCAAGTATGGATGTCGTAACTACTCCGCATGCGCGAACTGCGCTGCCTCCACTCACACCACTACTACTACTACTACTACTACCAATAACACTACTACAGATACCAGAATCTACATCGAGAATTGACGTCCCATCGGTCACATCATCAGAATCGACATCGCAATCCAGTGCAATCAACCAAGACTCGCAAGAGCGGAATAACCATCTCTCAAATCGAGAACTGCATCGACGTCCAATTGGGCGCCCCTACGCCTTCTGGAAGCCTCAATCGTCACCTTTAGAGGCATTGGCACCACAGTGAGGTTGCACATGCCAAGTCAGCCTACCAACGTGTATACCAGCAGCACTGCGACAGCACTCGAGCCGCAGCAGCTCTGAAGACATGCTCCAAAGGCGTCAACGCCACATTGGCCACCCAAAAGGAAGCCACCTTGACCACAGCCACTAATCCGACGGACTGAAGATCGCCTAGCCAGCCTGCCACCAGTGCACCTACATCTACACCTACTCTTCCAACTTCCAGGTCAACTGTCTATCAGCTTCAACTACAGGTTGACCCGACAATGCCGCTGCCTCTCCCATACGGGTTTTCCTCCTCTACGCCGATACTTGGAATAGCGTCCACCTTTCTTTTCCAACTCCAACGACAAGCCCACGACCAGCACCAATACACTAACTTAACATGGACATTGACACCACGACAATCGCACCAACGGGTGATTTCTTCTTCTGTAGTCGGGATGATGGGGAGCCCACGGGCTCCCTTGACCACAGACAGTGGATGAGAAAATCTCTTGTTGGTCACGAATGCTCCTATACGCACGCCAAATTAAATAAGGGGCGTTTTTGATCCAGGCCTACAACACCGAAGACTAGACATGCTACACGCATTGAACTCATCGCAGATACCAATAACCATAGCACCAGCCACACATCTCAATACCACACAGGGCACGATCTACGCACGGGAGTTGGCCTGGATGACGGAGGAGGAACTGACTCTTAGGCTTCGGAGACAGGGGATCTCCTCCATGTACAGCCCCCCGCCACCCCAGCACACAAACAAGACACAAACGTCCTCATATTGACATTCAACACCAGACAGCCACCAACACACGTTAAGGCTGGCTACATTAAGTACAAAGTCACACCACAAACACCCCCCTTCGACGCTGTCAATTTTGAGTGGGCACGACACAACACTCAATTGTGCCCATTGTGCCGCATTACACCACACAAAAACATACACGGGCGGCACACTACGCTGCGTCGGGTGCGGCGGAGACCACGCCTCCCGGGACGGAGCCTGCCCTCGGTGAATAAGGGAAAAGAAATCCTCCGTCTTGTCCACCTAGAGCGCTGGGCCCTGCTGCGTGCAAGGTCGTGGGTCAACGACGAACAGCCGGCACAGCCCACACACCACCAACAGCCGTCCACACAAACTACACAAACACACAGGTACGGCTAAACCATTAGAACCTACAGTGTACTTCAAAACAACTCAGACGGGCCCGTCAATAATAATAAGGCACAAACCACCACAAAACGACAACATAAAACACTGCACAAGAACCAAAACAGAACAAACCACTCAAAACAGACACCACCCCCAATAACACATCGCGAAACACGCAAGCAATCAGCAAACAGCAAACACCGGGCCCACTAGAACCGCCACGAGTCTCAAACGCAATAGGTAAAAACCTACGATACCAAATCTGACCAATCACCGATTTAGACGACAACCATAACAGCTCAGACAACACCTCTTCCACTACCCACGCACCTACAACACGATCAACCAACAGAACAAACACCATCTCTACCAACAACAAACACCACACTCGTGCCAAAACCAACCAACATTGAACAAAATCCAACGAACTCCTCCACCTATTATCTCCCTGCTCTATCCATGCCATGTATGGACATGGGCGCGAATGATGAACTCTGGTTGACGCGCCCTAAAGTCCAGGTAACTAACTGACTATCCATGACGTGTAAAAGTTAAAAAAAGAGACAAGACAAACTAAAAAAAGGTCAAAACTGGAAAAACACGAACCTAGCAAAAAAAAACACAAAAAATCGGCCAATATCTGTGCATGGTGTGTACGTTCTTCAAATGCTCGATGGAACGGCGATAAGCCGAACCCCCCCCCACTCGGGCACCCTCCAGACCATTGCTTTTCAACTCGACAAAATCTGTTCACTGCTCCCAAGAAACTCATCTTTCCAGGCGTAAACAGCCGATATCACCGATAAGGTGGCAGGCTGGCCAAACTCAGCAACAACAAGAACCACTACAGATAGCAATGGCGCCCAGGGGTGCTGGTGTGCGAAATGCGGGAAAGGCAGCCTCCACACATTTCGTGTGGTAATTCTTTCTCTGCGTAGATTTAAGAAATTGAGATTCTCTCATTGAAATTTACCTACATGCGGTGTTGTGCTGACATGTCAGCTGTTAGCTCTGCTCCGATGATTTGGGGTCGCACGGCCCTCGATGTGCCCTGCAGTGGCCGGAGAGACAGCAATGGTGGGATTTGGTGCGGGGTGCCCGAGCTCCTTCGCAGGGGATACTCATAGAAGTCTTACCTACGGTTCTCCTTGAGCGGGATGGCGACAAGTAACAGTAAAGGAAGCGCAGCGAAGGAGGCGCCTCGACAAGGTCCCGGCATGTGCAACGTCGTCCATGTTCTCAGCCCTCTCATCTACCGATGCCCAACCGACCTCAGGCCACTCTACTCCCACATCCGACTCCAATCCCACATATTCGCGTTCCGATGTACCCAAATGCTTGTCACCTACCTACATGCACCCCATCTTCAACGCAACCACTACCGTCACATCTTCTTATCCGCCCTCAGCAACCACGCCTACCATCCGCTCTCTCCCCTGGCATCCAGACACCTCCTGACGGCCGCGTCCAGGATCCGACCACCTGGAGTGGCGGTGCACCCTGGAGCCCATGACTGAACTTGGCAGCCCGGGGACGTACAACCAGACGTGTGTCCGCCGATCAAGCCCCGAGTCCGAGAGGCAGCATCTAGTCGCGACTCCTCCGCCTTCAGCACCAGTTTCGACCGTGATGGGGCCGACTGGAGCCCTCCACGTCAAGCTGGACAACCACGATTTGCTGCCCAGCCTCGCATCACGTGGCGAAGCGGACTCTGCCGGGGGCGGTGTCGCCAACCGAGTTTGGCCGGCGGCGATCGCGCCCGCCGAACCAGGCACCCCAGCTGTGAGGCCGGAAACAGAGGATTTCTAACTCATATCAGTCTCCTCCGTGTTGAGCGCGACTATCACACATGCATATTTTTAAAGCATGGGTTTTATTATCCAATGAAGCAGCAGAGGCTTAAGAGCCAGTCTGAACGACATTCAAACCAGTTTATTAACACCCACCGCCCTCTTTGAGGCTCAGCAATGACCGCTACCTATGAACGTGTAATAATGGAACGGTTTATACGATATTACCCCCTCTGTCTCCTTAACACGCGAATGTCAACGCGTTTTACCTTGCTAATGGGGCAACCCTCCGTGTTGGACCTCACACGCTGCAATCCAGAAATCATGCACTTTTATACTGGCTTTGGGCCAGAAAAGTACCATGCTCGGTCTCTTTTTGAACCGTGTTGTAGTTAGCCGACGACGTTCGAAGTGGGTATTTAACCGAGCAGACTGGGAGTCATTCCAAACAAATCTCAAGGGTAGACCCAGTGACCACTGCAATGAATACATGGTTTCCCTGGAGACATTCACAACGGCAACTATGCAGAGCTCTCAGTGGCACATCTCTCACTCATTAGGAACACCACTTCAAATGCCAGTCCCGTAGTGGTCGGGGAAGTGTCGAGAGGCATTGTGTGTTAGAAAGAGGGCGGATCGCATTTTCAATGGAAATACGTGTACGTCAAATCTGGAAGCTGTTCGCAGAACACGGGTGTTCGCTAGGCGTAGCATCGCCGAAGGGAAACGAGATTCATGAAAAGCGTACTTCACACGTTAAGTCGTTCCACATCATTGTCATCTACTCAGTCCCGCATGAAACGGATGCCTTTTCTGGCAGGCGTACCCCACGTCCACTTGCCACCTTACATATGGCCGGACGAGACGCTACTGACTCGGAAGAAGTAACCGACAGGATAGGAGGAGATTCGTCCCTACGCTTGGAAAATAGTAATAGCGTGCGCTCCTCATGTTACAAGGTTCGGTGCGGGGCACGCTCCCTTGATATTTTCACTATAGATCTCCCTGAATACAACATTCAATTATATATTTCTGAACCAACTGTAGCAATCAGCTCTCCCAATGGCATGGCAGAGGGCCAGGATACGCTGCATAATGATGCTATTAAACGTCTGCCAACAACATATGTTAAGCATATTCCTGCGATCACAAAATGAAATGTGTGTAACGGGCACATTTCCATTTTCGTGGCGGAACGTAATTATAGTACCTTTACGCAATCCAGATAAAGCTGGCAAGGGCTCACTACATTATAGCCGAATTTTGCTTATTTTCCCCTAATGTAAGTTGTCTGAAAACATGGCGACTCTCAGACTAATGTGATTTTTAGAACGTAACAATCCCCTTACTATGGTACAGAGTAGTTTCCGAAAACATCCCAACACACTTGACTACATTTAACACTGGGCTCCGTCATGCGCTCTGGTTGTATAAAGCAATACCACACAGTTGCGCCATTTTTCGATATTGACGGAACATTTAACACGGCATGGCGGCGCAGTATCCTCATGAAATTGCACAACGTGGGTATCAAAGGCCCCACATCATTTTTTTTTGACATTTTGCTTTAAGTTGTCACAGCTTTCCGTGTTAGAGTAGGCTTTCTTCCTGGCACGTTCCAACAAGTTGACCGAGTTCCGCAAGTGTGTCAACGATGTGGGTTCCTCATTGCCAACTTCCGTATGGAAAGCGCTATTCGTAGATAATTTCCCCTTGTGGTGCTCTTCGCGTACTGTGCACTAGGCAGAGAGACAACTCCAGCTGGCTGTCAGAAAATTCGTGATTGGTGCGATAAAACATGCATCGCGATGTTCACATCGAAAGTCATCCCAGTTTACTTCTGCCGGAAACGCTTTTGCACCTATCCGGTAATTATGGTGAACCGTATTCCATTAAAACCAGCTGCCGAAAGCCGTATTCCATTAAAACCAGCTGCCACGTTTCTAGGAATGTGGATTGACCGCCGATTAACATACAGCACCCACATCAACGACCTTGCGCAGAAATCTGTAAAGAAACTGCAGGTGATGAGGACTGTTTCCAGATCCTCACATGGAGCAGATCAATATTGCTTTTTAGGTACCAATCACTCGTACGCTCCAAAATCGGTTATGGATGCTTTATTTATAACTGGGGTGTGTGCTGCGACGAAACGTCGTCTTAGTTAGTTATTTGGGCCATCGACCGTGTTAGCCATATAGGGCTCGAACGTTATCCACAATACAGCCCTTCCCATTGCTAGCGAAGCTTTCCACACTTTTCCAGCTGATAGTTTAACGACCGAGACCGATGAACCTCTTCTTGCGCTGCGTCGCAAACAATTGGGAACGAGATACGCGTGTAGGTTAGCACAGAACCAAAAGCATCCAGTTTATCAGTAGACATTCTCGGGGTCCTCAATACTACATTGGTTTTCCCTCAATCAGCGTGGCTTGCCTTTTCCATGGCGCATGACCTTGACCGTACGCAACTGCAAAATTATACCGCTTTATGTAGCACTTGCTGTCACTCCGAGCCCCTCCCACGCACGCTCTCTGGCAGGTTGTCCAGCGCAGATTTACTTTATTTTGTTTTGTTCAAGGAAAAGGAATGTACACCCCAGATAATTTCGCAAAGACAAATCCATCAGTGCCGCAAGTTCTCTCGAATATATACAGACGGCTCCAAGTCCCCTTCTGGCGTTGGATGCGCGTGCCTCGGTCAATTTCGCGTTGTATATTTCCGTCTTCCAAAGCAAACATCGATTTGCATTGCGGAACTATATGCCATTTTGCAAGTTCTATATTTATCTAGAGTAACCAGTCCACAAAACACGTGATTTCCATTGATTCCTTGAACAGTCTTTGGGCAATGAAGTGTTTCAACCAGACAAACGGGCTTGGTCACATGATTCGTCTGATATACAAAAATAGCGCATTTTGCTGGATCCCAGCCATGGTGGATTTGCTAGAAATGAAAGTGCTGACATAGCCGCTAAGAACGTTATCAGCAATGGATGTGAAGTTCGCCTACATCTCCCTCCAATACATCCAAATTCCTCTATCTTATTACGTGTGCGGTCGGAATAGCAACGAGCATGAAACCCCAAATGTAGTAAGCTGAGGGTTCTAAAGTCGGCACTATAACTGTGACAGTCCTCATACCGGACCTCGCGATGGGAGAGGCACTGCTCTGCAGACTGAGGATAGGAAATGCGGTCGCGACACATAGCTACACACTTGCTGGTGGTAATTGACCTATACGCCTACGTCGTTCTGATTCGCTTGCTGTATATCAAGTCTTGTTAGGCTGCTTACGGTCGGAACCGCCACAACACCGGATTTTTGGACAACTGAACGCCTGCACTAATTTGTGTACGCTACTAGGAAATGATTAAGATCGTGGTGTCTGTGAACATTTTTTAACTTCCTTCAAAAAGCACGTTTTGATGTGATCTACCACAGCTCTTGAGGATTAATAACTGCCTAATATAGCAGCATTGTATATTACCTATAAAAGTAGTTCTGGGCGCAACACGACCCTGAAAGTCGACACTCCCCCACAACTTCAATTCATCATCAACGAAGCAGGCCTATATACAGCGTCATTTGGATTGGACCCATGACCAGCTAAACAAACATTTTAAGGAAGTCGCGTGAGCGAGGAAGCGGTTGCAGACGTCCTGCATCTGTATGTTTCTGAAAAGTGAGGTATGGCTGTGGATAGCTACACTGATAAATCTGTGTGACGAGAAAATGGTTTGCAATTGGTTATCAATTCGAACTGTGGTGTTGGTTTGGGTTGGACAGCGTTTAGACGTCATTATCGTTGATTTTGGTTCTGTTATGAAAAACTCCATTCGTGTTGCCATTGGCCTGTGGTCAAGGGCACACTGCATGAGTGGCCGTGCCTGCTCCACTGCCGGGCGAGCACACCACAACGCCGTGCCATCGGCAGACAAAGTCTGCTCCACCCCCGGGCGAGCACACCACAACGCCGTGCCATCGGCAGACAAAGTCTGCTCCACCCCCGGGCGAGCACACCACAACGCCGTACCGTCGGCAGACAAAGTCTGCTCCACCCCCGGGCGGGCACACCACAACGCCGTGCCATCGGCAGACAAAGTAATGGATTGCGAGAATGGATTGTGGAATTGCTTGAACATATCATTGGCTGCAAGTAGGAACAAGGCAGCTGGCAAAGTACTTCCCATGACCAAGTCCATGCGAATCATAAAGTACGAATGCTATTCCATTTCGAAAGCCCGTGGACGGAGAAAATCCAATAAATGATGTAATCTCGGGCTCTTACCCCATAGCGATCATCGTTTCCCGGTGTATTTTGTCCAGAGAGGAGGTCAAGTCCAGAAATATAGCTACGGTAGATTGTCGAGTGGCGAAGCCTTTTGGTAGAGGAAATAAGCCGCGTGATATTCGACGATGATATTTGTGAGTGGCGGGATCCAGTTTGGAAGACATCGGTTAGTTTACTGGTTTCTAAGAAGTATCGAATTAGTATTCATTAGACGTTTTATGATTCTATGGATGCAGTCAGTGAGGAACATGGGGCGACAAGAAGGTCCCACAAATTTTCTTCTGACGAAGGCTTCCCTTTGTCGGACACTTGAGCGGGCGTACCTCATATTCTTGACGACCGGAGTATCACCCCTGACGGCGACACCAGTGTCATGGGACACTTGAGGGGGCGCCCATCATGTTACTGACGACCAGAGGGTCTCCACTGACGGCAACACCATTGTCATGGGACACTGGAGGGGCGCCCCTCATATGCTTGACGACCGGAGGATCACCCCTGACGGCGACACCATTAGCATATAGGACACTTGATTGACGCCGCTTATATTACTGACATCCTTATGGTGACATCTGACGGCGACGCCAGTGTCATGGGACACTTGAAGGGGCGCCTCTCATTTTGCTGTTGGTCGGAGGGTCACCCATGACAGCAATACCAGTGTCGCCTGACGCCTCTGGAGGGGCGGCCGGCTGCCAGCAGGCTGGAATTCACTGGAACGATGTACATTTCAGGCTCCATTGGCGGATGAGACTTAAGCGAGCAGCGGGGTTGAATCTGCCTGCGTGGGGGCTTACCTGGTGACTGGGTCGGGATAGAAGCCGCTTAACTGGCACTGCTGAAAGCTGGCGAACCCGGAACCACGATGCAGTCGTAATGCAGTGTCACACAGTACATCAAACTGCACATCAGTCGACAGGCGATGTGTAGTGTCACACGCCACACCTGACAGCACATCAGTCGACAGGCGATGTGTAGCGTCACACGTCACACCCGACATCACATCAGTCGACAGGCGATGTGTAGCGTCACACACCACACCCGACTGCACATCAGTCGACAGGCGATGTGTAGTGTCACACGCCACACCTGACAGCACATCAGTCGACAGGCGATGTGTGGCGTCACACACCACACCCGACTGCACATCAGTCGACAGGTGATGTGTAGCGTCACACGCCACACCCGACAGCACATCAGTCGACAGGTGATGTGTAGCGTCACACGCCACACCCGACTGCATATCAGTCGACAGGCGATGTGTAGTGTGACACGCCACACCTGACAGCACATCAGTCGACAGGTGATGTGTAGTGTGACACGCCACACCCGACAGCACATCAGTCGATAGGTGATGTGTAGCGTCACACGTCACACCCGACAGCATATCAGTCGACAGGCGATGTGTAGCGTCACACACCACACCTGACAGCACATCAGTCGATAGGTGATGTGTAGCATCAGACGCCACACCCGAAAGCACATCAGTCGACAGGTGATGTGTAGCGTCACACGCCACACCTGACAGCACATCAGTCGACAGGTGATGTGCAGTGTGACACGCCATACCTGACAGCACATCAGTCGACAGGTGATGTGCAGTGTGACACGCCACACCCGACAGCACATCAGTCGACAGGCGATGTGTAGCGTCAGACGCCACACACGACAGCACATCAGTCGACAGGCGATGTGTAGCGTCACACGCCACACCTGACAGCACATCAGTCGACAGGCGATGCGTAGTGTCACACGTCACACCCGACAGCACATCAGTCGACAGGTGATGTGTAGTGTCACACGCCACACCCGACAGCACATCAGTCGATAGGTGATGTGTAGCGTCACACGCCACACCCGACAGCACATCAGTCGACAGGTGATGTGCAGCGTCACACGCCACACCTGACTGCACATCAGTCGACAGGTGATGTGTAGCGTCACACGCCACACCTGACTGCACATCAGTCGACAGGAGATGTGCTTTCATGAAAGATAATGGTTCACAGCCTCCGCAGCACCACCGGGTTCGGCGTAGCTTAGCGTAGTTTGGCGTGGCCTGGTATGGCTCAGCTTAGCGTAGCGTAGGTTGGATGCCACCGAACATCTGCAAGTACCAGCTTTATGCCCTAAACAATTTCATTGTAAATAACAGAGTTTGATTAGGTTGGTTCAATGAAATCACCATTTGGTTTCAATCATCCAACGTCTGAAAAAAGCCACACCGATGAAAACAAACATTTCATGATGTCTAATTTTGCAAAGCTGCCTGAGTTCTAGATATCAACACAATCCGCATCTTACTTAGATATAGATATGGGTGGTAAATGCAATTTGGCAGGTGCGACATATACCTTGCAGCCACACCAACGACACCAATAGCTATATATGGGTCTATGAATATTGGTTCAAAATATTTACATACAAACACGGGTTTCTCCACCAACTTAGAACTGCGTACAAAATAATTGTTATTTGCTTATTGTGTGGCTCACGACTCACTGAATGTACATTCACGGCTAATGGGGCCACCAACACTGTTGCCGGTGGGCCGCGGGATTGGAAAATGTCCCGAACGGTTTGAGTGTTGTACCAGGGACCTTTGGTATTCAGAGCTCAACACCTTAACCACTCGGCCATCCCCGCCACTACGTACAAAATAAGGAAAATATGGGAAATTATGAGGACACGGCTCCACCAAATTCGTAGTCTGGTCAGAGTAATATACCGTTAGGGTCAAGGTACCGCTCATGATGCGAGAACACGTAGGACACGCCAGCAGCCTGCGCGCTGGAGATTCAGCTCGATGCTGCGGTAGCGGAACGAAGTAAATCAAAGGCTTTGCATCAGAAATGAACTGCGCACACACCCACATCTGGTGGACAATGCTCCAGCTAGCACAGCAAAACCTTTTCAGTTCACGTCAATTGGCACGCTGCTATTTATTCGTGATGTCTCATCAGCTTGACTTTCAAAAACATATCAGGACCAATCATGACCACAGGACGTCAGCGGCAGCGATGCCCTGGTAAAGGCCACTGAGGATCCAACTATCCAGCTTGGTGTAAACTACGGAAAGCTCGGCCGGGCGTAACGGCGACGCTTACCCATGTATGTGTTGACGCGGGATGAATAATAATATCAACGATCTGTTGAGAACTTTCGCCGCGCTCTACTGAAAGACCTTTGTTAGTCCACTTAGCAGAAATTTAGTGCAAGGCTTGGCTGAAGCTGCTAATACGATATATTTATGAAGTACCGAGCTTGGTCTGCTCAAGAAGTTCGCAAAGTGCCCCTGAAGCATAAATATTGGGTATTCTTGTTGCAGACGATAGTGGCCACCAACCAATGAACATCGTCCAACTGCCAAGTTCGGAATGAGATGTTTGCGCTGTACATTGCATGGCATGCATTCATTTATTATGTACATTCACAGACGTCAAAATAAATTTTGGTTCGGCTGTCAAATGGAAATACATACGGTTTAATTCAGTCTGATACCTAACCATAGATGTACAAACGTTGCTTGTGAATCCAGTATATCATTGTAATTTGTCAGCATAAACATGACAAACCGCTCGGGTTAGTGTGTGCTTCATAGGCTTTCTGCAACTCCAAATTGGGACGAAATAGTGGGAAAGGCCGTCACCCTTCTGGATGAAACGGGTTATGTAATGGTTATGGTAGGCTAGCATTACGACGTTCTTGGTAATTCTTGTCGGTGTGTGCTACAGTTGTCAATTAGTATGGTCAGGAGGTTTCTGAGTAGTGGTGAGCAACACCTGCGCCAGCAAATGTGCCAGCGACGTGGATAAAATACTACACGACCATCATGATTGAAGCAACCATTGACAACTGCACACTATGCAAATCATGCCATTGTCGTCCATTATTATTTCGTACTATTATACCGCGAGGGAATGTGATTTGCAAGAGGCGTGCTGTAGCGTAATATGCCTGTAGTGGTCAATAGATACCGATTTCAATCCATTATCGCTGGAGAATGACCTCTAAGACCGCCGGCTTCCACTGTTGAAATGCTTAGCGAGCGCGCGAATCCTAGTTCCTCATCTTTTCCCTTCCCATCCCAATGTTCATTCGTTGTGAACATTCCTGATTATGTTCTTCATCGAATTGTACACCAACCTCTCCCCTGTCATGAACAGGTAGAACAGCTTTCCATGGTCTATCCCTAAAACAGCTTTCCCTGGTCCGCTTAGACGTATCGGAGTAGTTGTAGCCCCTCAGCCCGTCCTTCGGAGTTGATACAGTACTGGAGATTGAGGTCACCTGCTACACGGTACCGGTTGTAGTCGGAGACCAGCACGCCTCTTTGGTCTTAATATCCGAAAAGGCGTGCAGACACATAGGGTCCCAAACGCGCCAAATGGTCAAGGTTTTGGCCTGGTCGTTATGGCACGATCAATTTCATGACCTTTCCGAATATTTAGTTATATTTAGGTTGAGGAGTAGCTCCAGGCTGTTTCATTCACCCGTAACTTGAAAACAAAATAGTTTTGCTTTAGCTTGATACCACTTGGTTTTCCTGTGACCTATGATCTTCCCGAATTAATATTTAGTCGTACCCAGCTCGGGGTCACAGGCCCTCATGAGTGAGCTCTCTCCATGCGCCATGGTTCTTCTTAATAGATGATATAGCTATGCTAGGGAATATGGTGGGAAGGCTCATTTGTATGTGCTAGGCGCGTCTGTGGCTATTTTGAATATTTTAATTGAAGTAGCAGTTTGCTTGGTTATCTAGTTTGCTAACAATGCGATGTGAATATGTATATTTAATTATTAAAATATAATCGAGTCTGGTCCAATATAATCTAAATGTAGCCTAGACTAAGTTCGTATATCGTAGTCTAATGCAGCCTAATCTAGTCCAATCTACACAATTGGTATGCAAAATGTCAACATTGTTCAATTGCGATGTCATGAGGGCAAAGGGCAAAATGAGGTGGGAACGTGATGGAAAGCATTTGGGATTGTGTTTGCATTTTACACCTGTAAAATTGTTCATATATATGCATAAACAAGTTTTAGCAATCCAAGGCACCATTTCATTTCCATACATGCACATGTTAAGCAAACACTGGCGTGTTCAGGAGCATAAGGAGAGGAGCACATTATTCATTCTTCGTGGGATATACTTTTTGGCAGTCGATGCCACAAATACCACTATTTTACAATTTGTACATAATGTCAATATTTACCATGAAGTTTCTGACCGGAGACATCGCAAGTGAAGGATCATGAGAGGTATGAGTTGGAAGGCCGCTACAATCATTGACCACTGGGCTTCTCTGGCTCCGCCACTGTGTGCCACTTATTACAATCGTTTGTCCCGAATTTCATATTTCCTTCCTTTATCCGCCACTGGCAAAGTGTCTCCCTCGTCACGCTATTACTTGTAGTGGTTTGAGTACGTTTTGTTTTGTATATCTCTCGTCACCTCTTGGGTGCGCCATAGGGAACGTCTTTTGACTCCGCCACTGCTTATGATATGTTATTATAATTTGTCTCGAATTCACGCCACCCTCACAACATTCCGATGGCACGAACACGAAACCACTTTGAAAAAACTGGTCGTGTTCTTCCCATTATGCCTACCATGGTTACGTCCCTAGCATTACTAGGCTCAAAATAAGCATATCTACAGATATGTACGTAGTATGAGCAGTTTAATCCCAAATTATAATCTCCAGAACAGCAAAACAATGGTAATATTCAGATGCGTGTGTTGTTCCTAACTTGTTGTAAGCATTTGCCTCAGCTGAATTCCAATATTCGCTCCAGGAGCATCGTAATATAGTTCCGAAATTGTAATTAGAATGTCATGAAGTACAAAAAGAAACAAAAAAGGTCACTGTGTTCCACATTCCTATCACGATGCGTTAGAGAGCGTCAGACGAATAACCACAGGGGATAGGGGGCGGGGACGAGGCGGAATCCTCGAATCTACGAGAGTAGAATTACGGTGCTACCACCAGGGTCGTAGCCAAGACGGCGACTGGGGACTGGTCCCTGGCGCGGCCCGAAGTGCCGCGCCGGGGAGTAATACGCCGAAGTGCACACTCGTCCACGAGGTCACCACGGCGGAGATAGAAAGTTCAACAGCACTTGATATGGCCGCTGAGGCGTGGTCGTGTCACTACAAAAGTGCATGGATCCTCCTCACATAGGAGGCATCTGACATATAAAATATGATTCAGAATGTCATTACATTGACTGAATCGAACACTTTCAGTGGTTTCTCCCTTGTGTCAATAGATGAAAAAGCTGAGGAATGTGGCAAGATTCCAATTTAGCCACATGGGTGCTAATGCCACTCACAAAAAACATGATCACGGATTGGGAAATATTTTAAGGTATATGAAGCTGAGTGGACATCGAACAAATTATCATCCAGTTAACAAGCGAAAAGCTCAAACAACAACCTGCACTCATTTCCCTTTCGAGAAGTACACTCTCAGGTGTCAAGGATTGCCCTTCATGAGCATGTCGTGCCGCAACGTGCCTACCATCCCCAGTATACTGGGCCTCTCCCCCTTCTCAGATGTCAAGGATTGCCCTTCATGAGCATGTCGTGCCGCAACGTGCCTACCAGCCCCAGTATGCTGGGCCTCTCCCCCTTCTCAGATGTCAAGGATTGCCCCTCATGAGCATGTCGTGCCGCAACGTGCCTACCAGCCCGAGTATGCTGGGCCTCTCCCCCTTCGATTGCCCTTCATGAGCACGTCGTGCCGCAACGTGCCTACCAGCCCGAGTATGCTGGGCTTCTCCCCCTTCGATTGCTCTTCATGAGCATGTCGTGCCGCAACGTGCCTACCAGCCCGAGTATGCTGGGCTTCTCCCCCTTCGAGTAGAAAAGGTTCCTCCTAGAAGTACCCGAGTGCACCTTTTTACGTTTCCTCAGTCAGTGACGCCCGTGCGAATGTCGTGTCAAATTTTCCTGTCTTACCAGATGATAGAGGTCAGTTGCTGTAGCCACAAAGCAAGCTTTTGTGGCGGTGGCAATATTCTCTCCATGTATGTCACATGACGTAATTTTGAGCAGCAGCATTGCTGGTGATCTTTCGCCTACACACCAGACCAGCCGTATTTTACATCGTTGGTAACTTCGCGCTGCACCGACACCATTCAGAGGTCACAGGCCGGCAGTGACGTAGCACACCACGATTTACGGGGTAGTCTAGCCAGCCAGTTATACCATGCAGTGTCCGACGGTGTGAGCCACAAAATCAATCGCCCTTCCAGACGTGGGCGCTGTTCGTTTTCCGCTCCGTGGCTTCCTCAGCATCAATTGCCCAAACCCGCTGAAAAATCATAAAAGCTGCATAGCTATATAGCTGCAGCTACATAGCTACATAGCGTAGCTACACTTGTCACCCACCCATATCTGAAAAATCTGAACAGACAATGCATATAAATGTAATCAGATCACTGTAAACATATATTTGGCGTATGCTGCAATACAGTCAACGGGATAGCTCGATCAGCTGCTAGTTCTTGAAATTGGAGAAAACGCAAACGAAAAACAAAGATAAACAAATTTTAATGGGACGTTGCATGCATACATACATATATATATATATATATATATATATATATATCTACATATAAGTATATATACATACATATACATATATCTATACGAGGGGTGCTGAAAAGTTTCTGGATCTAACACTTGCCTTGGACAGCCTCTGAAAATTAAACGTACTGGGGGGGGGGCGGATTCCGCCCCCATATGATCTCGGCTCCCATTAAAGCTGGGGCAACGAAATTCGCAGATTGGATGGGTACGGTATTGACATTTGCCTTGTACACATTTTGTGATGTTAGGTCAATATTTTCAAGGTCAAATGAGGCTACATACGTCAACATTTTATTGCTTTGTATGGCTTGGTTTGCCATTGTTATGGATGGATGTGATTGTGTTTAAATACCGATGCTAGACCCGGAATTTGACCTCAGATCATCTATATAGGAGCACTTGATTGGGTCATTACCTGTTCCAGCTACTGGAACCGGGCCGCCCACCCGACTGCTCCGTTGTGCGCCTTGGTGCAATCAGCTTCGCGAAGAAAGGAGTGAAGTACATGCATAAAGTATGGAAATGCTGAAGTACACAATGACAAGCAGTAGTTTCCAGGATGTGTTAGGAGTAACATGCAAAGTGACATCAATCGCATGACAGTCATTTGTATTTATGACAACATTCCAGTTGATCAAGTTTGGTACAATTAACCTGTCATGGACGTGACCCGACTTAACTTCGGTGACCTAACATGACCTTGAAATTATATAGCATAGCAATATACATCAAGGAAGTCGCTAGTATTGTCAAGAACGCTTCCTTTTGCCAATATACGGGAATCGCATGAGCGCCGATTTTTGTGGTCTGGCGCTACGAAATGTTTTGACTTTAATCGCATCTAAGTCGAAAAAATCGGCCGATTTCCGTTTTTCCTGCTATAAACAATGTGCCGATCATTTATAAGCAGGTCTACAAGAATAGCATATATCGACTGGTCAAATCTAGAGTTAAGGATGAAAAACCGGACTGGTGGGCGGATTTCGCCCCCTCCAGGGCGCGTGTTAAGGGTATCGCAAAAGGATGATGCTAATAACTTTGCAGTTTAGGTAGGGCACCTGTTTAGTGGGACGATACAAAAAGCATTGAGGTATGTAATATATATTTGTTTGCTTTTGTCATCATCGTAGCACATGATGGCAGCTCCTATGGGGGAACTAGGTAACGCTGAAGGACGAGCGGTCATGCAGTTGCATTTCATTCAAGGCAAAGGGGCGGCGGAAATCCACGGCGAGATGAAGGAAGTCTTGTAGGATGAATCCCGTCATACACTACAGTGAAAACCTGGGTGTCAAGGTTCCGGACTTATCACTTCAAAGTCACGGATGAGCACCGGTCGGGTCGGCCAACTTCAGCGACCACGGAGGACAAAACAGGCGCTACGCATGCTATGATTCTCGAGGACCGCCGGATTTCAGCTAAAGTCATAGCTAAGAATGTGGCGATTTCCCGCGAAAGAGTTGGCCACATCATCCGCAACATTCTGGACATGAGAAAGCTGTCAGCGAAGTTGGTGCCAAAATGCTTGAACACAGATCAGAAGCGCATCAAAGTGAAAATGCACCAGCACACACATCGCACGATACTCTCGGGAAAATACGAGACCTTGGCTTTGAATTGGTGGACCACCCGCCTTACTCCCTAGATTGGCTCCCTCCGCCTACCACCTCTTACCACAACTGAAGAAATACCTCAAAGGAACGAACTTTCACCTTGATTCGGAAATGATTGCTGCAAAGTAGGCGTGGTTGGAGGTCCGATCTTCCGAGTTTTTTTTACAGGCCTTAGAGAAACTGAAGTTCCGCTGCAAAAATGTGTGAATCTGCGAGGGGAGTATGTTGAATAAAACCATAATGCATTGGCTATCCTGCATTTTCTTCCTTCCCAGGTCAGGAACTTTTCAGCACCACTCGTGTACATATATATATATATATATATATATATATATATATATATATATATATATATATATATATATATATATGTATATATATCCATATACATATATATATGTACATATACTGACATGGTAATCAGGTAGTCACTAAATTCAACATTTCCCATGATGGTTATCACCAATTGATACAGAACTCGTCGGTGAACCTAAGAATGTGTCCTGCGGCCAGCTCTGACTTGTCTCATAATGCCACTCTGAAGAGTATCTCAAGAGAAAAAAATACAAAACAAAAACTATCTCAAATAAATCCATCGTCAGCTAAATGGTCCACGAAATAGCAAAAACGACTGATCGAATACGATTGAATATGAGCGCCCACGCCTAGTGTCGAATACGAGATCGAAATTGAGCATATTCGTATGAAATAAGGTCGAAACCGGAAAAGGATTGGATGGAACAACGTTGAAAATGGACTATCGTCGAATACCCCCACGACGAGGCACCACCGTTCCGTCATGGTGGTGGTGGTGGTGGTGGTGGTGGTGGTGGGGATAGGGGTGGGGGGATTGTGTGCCGATAGGACCCAGCGGACCAGGCCATCGATCCGTGGTGAAGGGTGAGACTAGAAGTGCCTCACTCGTCCTTCCACCCATAAAGCCCACATTCCCATGCCCATCTCATCTCAATGTCCATGTCCTTCACTGGCCCCTGCAACACCAACTCTCCTTATGATGAGCAGGCAGGACAACTTCCCCGTGTCCTGCCCTCCAACTCAGTTTATCGGGGTAGTCGTGACCCTCTGCCCGCCCCCGGGGTTGACGGAGCCCTGGAGGCTGAGATCCGCCGTCGCACGGTGCTAGTTGTGACGGGGGACCAACACGCCTCTTTGGTCCCGAAATCGCGGAGAGGCAGGCGAGTCCCGGAGTGGCAGGCGAACTAAGTGACGAGTCGCTTTGGGTTGGGAGCCTAGGATTCTTCCCAGTGTCTGCCGGCCCGGTCGGCTGGGGTTAAGGGATGGACGGCGCTAGATCCCGACCGGGGTGGTGAGTCTCTCTTTCCCGGCCGGATGATGGCGTCGCCTGCCCCGTATAGCTCCACGAACGGCTGGCGTCCTCCCGTTCCCGGGACACCGGGACACAGGCGTCCACCCGGTAGTACCCCTCTGTGGTGGGTCGTCCGCGGGGCTGAAACACAAACATACTTCATGGCAAACACAAACACAAGGACAACTTTCCTGTTCCCTCTAGTGGGGGACAGACAAATCGACATGCCAGTCTCCCCGCGCCCCATATTCTCATTATGAAGTCGGGAGGGGAAGTTACAAGTTTGTCATCGCTTATACCATTTCAAAGAAAAGAGGCATGCGACAGGATGGTGATAGGGGGTATTGAGGCACCGAAAACTTAGAGAAGGTGGCCTGGAGGTGGAATTTAAAACTACAGATGACACAAGGAGGGCGATGGAAGCAACGGAACTAAGATACACTGTACAAAATGAAAGTAGTGGTAGTCACCGGAAATACCCAAGTTCTTCCACATAATACGAAAAATCACTCTGAAGGCGTCATCAACTGTTATGACTTGAGAGATGTGTTGGACGCCGACGTTGTGGATGGCTTGGCAGAGTGGAGAGTAGTAGAGGCGCGAAGGATAACGATTAGGAAATGGCAAGAAACTCAACGAAGAGACAACTTCCTTCTTACATTTCTCACGACAGATCTCTCTGAGTTCATTACCGTTGGATAAGTCCGTGCAAAGGCTCGTGTATTTGTCCCTAACCCGACGAGATGTTTTAGGTGTTCCAGTTTTGGGCATACTCCTCAGCACTGTAGAAATTGTGAAGCACGTGGAAAATGTGGTTCAACGGAGCATGCTAGAGATAAATGCGAAGCGAAGAACCCGAACTGTTTCAATTGTGGCCCAACCAAGAAAAACCCACACTTCTTATGATCTTTCTTGTCCTATTTTCTGAAAGAGAAGGAGATAGTTGCAATTCAATTTTCCAAGAAGATCACATTTCTGGAAGCGCGTAAACTTTATGAGGCAGCTCACCCAAGGGTGTCGTATGCAACAAAAGCACGACCGAACTGTACAACCACACAACAGATACGCAAGAAATATCTCGTAGGTCCTGAACACACGCAGTGCGACATGACAACTGAGGTCATAGCTCAGCTGATGACCCTGCTGCGATCTTTTGGGGTGCCACTGCCGTCGCCTGAAAGTCATGGGCAGCCAACCCGACATGACAATGAGGCGACCGAGGTCCACCCTCCACGGATGTATGACCCGCTTGCCCATCCGAAGCCCCTTCCAGAATCTTCGGGGGTGGGAGGTGGACTCTGGCCCAACGGTCAAAGGGGCCTCCTCGGTCCTTTCAACCCAATCCTAGGTCCTTCCCATCTACCTCATCACCTACCCAGAAATCCCAATATCCCATGTCCCGTCCGCCCTCCAACGTCCCTCGCCACCCACATCCTCCAGCACCATCCCCAAATCCGTCCTCTCCACTTCCTCCTTACCTGAATCTTCTCCCCTTCCCGTGAACCAGGCCTCACCCCACCCTCGACTTCCACCTGCACACCTAAATTTCCCTCCCGACGATCGATCAAAATCCCGGATATCAACCTCCACTACCAAGAAGCCGAGAGACGCACCCGCGAGGCAAAGCGAGTGCGGCTTGTTCAGATGGAAAGGGCCCGCGAGAAGGGGCACCAAGAAGCTGAGGAGGCTCTTCCTCGGAGGCCGATCACCCCATCGCCACGACAGAGAGTGCAGGGACCGGCTCCATCTGTCAATGCGATGGGCCCTCCTCCGCCTCCGTCCCATCTGGAGCCCAGAAACGAGGTCTGCCACTATCAGGCTCTCCACCAGGGGATGGGTCACCAAGTTCCAGCCTGAGGATTAAGTCCCTAGGGCCGGGTTGGGTTGAAACTCCCGGTTTGTTTCCTGGCTTCCCGGCGGTCCCCTGCTTCGGGTGGAGGACGGAGCCAGCGCTTTAAATGCCTTTTAAAATGTGTTTTTGTTTACTTATCATAACCACTCTTAGTTCTCGAACCAGGATTAACTCTGGTCCACCATTTTGCTTCAGACGGTCTCTCGAGAAGGAATGTCAGGAAAACAACCTATGTTTCACTTTTTCAGTAAAATATAGGCAAGCCTAGTCAACCATGCCATCACTAGTTTTACAATGGAACTGCAGGGGTGTGAGGACCAGTCTGGAGGAGCTTCAGGACATCATGAGTGAGCACACCCCTGTGGCCGTGTGTCTGCAGGAGACGAAGCTTTTTTGCCGGAACCCCGTATTATCTAAGAGACCATCATATTTTTCGAAATTCAATCCAACAGACACAGTGGCACATGGGGTGTCCTGGTAGCTGTCCAGCACAGTTCTTCTGCGCTTCCGCTTACTCTGCGGACGAACCTGCAAGCGGTGGCGAGGATGTTCTTCGGACACAGACATATCATCATTTGTTCGATCTACCTCTCCTGGCGGAACTTTACCCCCAGCAAAACTCGGACGCCTGCTCGCCGTGCTCCCTCCTCCCATGGTACTCCTGGGCGACTTCAATGCACACCACACAACCTGGGGTGCATTGCAATGCACACCCCACATGTGTTTTTTCGGTTTGTCAATGAGGAAGTGTGTGTTCGGTATCTGTTGTTTCCACCATGCAATGGATTGTGGGAGTGGTGCTGTCGTTGGGAGTATTATATCTAGTGTGTTGGCGTGTCTGTGTATGCAGTCTTTAGTCGTGTTGAATTCATGAGTTGGTGTATGCGTGTTGTGCGGAGTTTTAGTGCCTGGGTGCATGGGTGTTGTTTCGTGAGTTGTGTCTTGTAGTAGTACCTAAATAGTGCTTCTCTTCGTCTGTGCTGTAGTTCTGGGATGTGGTTGTATATGTGAAGAGCGTGAAAAGGTGAGGTGATGTAAACTCATGTGACTACTTGTAGGCATTGACGTTGAGTAAAATCTAGAATTTTGAGATTTGATTTAACTGCGTTTTCGAAAAGTGGGGATCCGTATTCCATAGTTGGCCGAAGGAGTGATTTGTAAAGAGTTAGAAGTGTGTTTTGGTCGGATCCCCAGTGTGTGCCAGAAAGTGCTCGTATTATGTTGATTTTTTAAGCGCGTCTTTGCATGTTTACGACGTGTGGCCGAAAAGTTAGTCGTTGGTCTAATGTGATACCTATAAAATTTTGTTGTGGTGACAAAGGGATTGGGTGAGTTGTTTATTTTTAGGAGTTGTAGGTTTGTGTCTCTGTTGTAGCCGAAAATCATGCATTTGGATTTTAATGGTGCGATGTGAAGGCTTAATGTGGCAAGTTTGTTGTGGATTTCTGTTAGTGCGTGTTGTAATATTGTTAGTGTGTGTGCTGGTGCTTCTGTTTGTGTCCATAATACTATGTCGTCGGCGTAGATTGCAATTTTGGTCGAAAAGTTGTAGGTGATGACTGAATTTAGAGCTAAAATAAAGAGTAGGACACTGAGAACTGAACCTTGCATTAAACCGGCTGTGGGGAATTTGGAGTCTGAAGTGTGGGGCACAACTTTGACTTGAAAAGACCTGTTAAGTAAATAGAAATGTAAGTAATGTATCAGTCTGCCTTGTATGTCTATATTGTGTAAGTGTTGTAGTAGTGCTGTTATGTTGATGATGAATATATCACAAAATGCATCTCAAAAGTATGTCCAAATACATGCCAATCTGTAAGACCAAGGTACGCGAAGAGCACTACTACTTACTCAATACGTATATTTATGACTGCCGTAGTTCCACTGCAATGTGTAGCAATCATGCGTGTATCGTTGTCTGCTGGTTCCTGGCTACCACGTCCAGATATTGCAACTAGGAACCGACACACTGCATCCCTTCGTGGACCGCTGGGGATTGCCGACGCAATGCGCCCTTCGTGGACCGCTGGGGATTGCCGACGCAATGCGCCCTTCGTGGACCACTGCACATGGCCGACGCAGTGTGCTCGCCCATCCAATTCAACGGGGGATTAACCAGGCGGCAGACGACACGATCTTCCATTCGGCCATCTGTAGTTACACTGACGTAGCATTCAATGGTAGGGAAATTGCCAATCGCACGACCACAGACGCACGCGAATGTTATCAATCACTGAAGGCGTCACAATAAGGCGTGGTGTGCTTTCGGTGATGTGACAGTGGGAGGAGGGGGAGGCATGATAATGATCTATGTATTCCATCAACGCTTGCCTTTCACACCCGTAAGGGAACCGCTCACACGTGGATCCTGGTAATTTCCTCCCGGTTTAAAGGAAAAATCTTCTTCGATATTCGCACGGAGCAGATGCTTACAGAATAGCATAAGTGAGCGTGTGTGTGTGTGTATGTGTGTGCGTGTGTGTGTATGTGTGTGTGTGTGCGTGCGTGAGTGTGTGTGTGTGTGCGTGTGCGTGGGTAGCTTGGTGGCAGATTTGACATGCATGATTCATTGAGAATGACTGGGATCTCAGTGTTGATGATCTTTATGTTAGTTGTTTCAGTCGACATTGCCATTTTCCTTGTTTCTTTGCTGTCTTTGTAAATAAGATGCACACCAACTCCACTACCATGTTAGTGTGTTCAAAATATATATAAGCAACTACACTCCAATCGGGCTTGAACTGAATTTACAAAAAAATCAGCCAATCTACACTAACCTAAGTTAATCTAGCCCAACCAAATACTAACATGGCAATTCAACCCAACCTAACGTAACCTCAACAATTATTGACCTGGACTGACCTAACCAGGCCTCATTTGATCTCCCGTACTTTGCCCTTTCCCACCTTCATTTTCATATACGCAATAACGCAGCTGCATTTCTTTGCATACACCATACGTTATATACACCTAAAAGATCCTTCGCACAGTAGCTTGGCTGACGTGGTAACACCCGCGTACGCTAGACGCTACGCTAGACGCTACGCTAGACGCTACGCTAGACGCTACGCTAGACGCTACGCTAGACGCTACGCTAGACGCTACGCTAGACGCTACGCTAGACGCTACGCTAGACGCTACGCTAGACGCTACGCTAGACGCTAAATACAACTATAAACGCAGGATGACTGGTGCAAGCGCGCCTGTCGAATGCTGCACCGGGGTGCACCTATTTATTATATACACGCTAGATGGCACTAGTACAGGTGCGCCTGTTGAACGCTGCACCGTAATGAACCTCGTTATACTATAATCGCTAGATGGCACTGGTACAAGCGTGCCTGCTGAATGCTGCACCGGGGTACACCTAAGAAATGTTTCGTTACCTCAACCATGCCCATCCAGGCCTGTAGTCTTTTAGTCAATATATCCTGCAGCCTGAGAATGTCGATAGGGAACCGGAACTTAGCATGTGACCCACGTGAAAATGGCTTCCAGCTTTTTGCATCCAAATAAAGTTATTTTAGGCTAGCAAATTGGCACAGCTCTGTCAAATATCACTCTTAGTTACAGAGCATACCGCGCTTTGACGCCGTCAGTGCACATGTTTCGCATTAATGCGCCTGTAGAGTGGAATGATGGGCTTTCACTAATAGACATAACCGCTAAATCACAGACAGTCATAGTCATAGTCACTTGACTATGACTAGACATAGTCAAGACATAGCCGCTTGCTGTCTGTTGTTGATAATTGTGCCCACTACTGTCAAAAGGTAGCTGTTCTCAGTATTATCAATTCCTTTGTCTCAGTCCCGGTCGGCGAACATAACCGAGATTCTGGGAGGAAAGCTGCCAAAGAGTTGGCAGCCTATGCGGATGCGGTAATAAGTATTGGTAATTTCGGATAGAATGAGTGTTCTGAACAGCGTGATGGGGAAATATTGTCAAATTTTCAGTTCTCGGAGATATTTGAATCTGCAAATTTATCTTCTATATCAAACTAAACGTATATTTCAACAAACTCAGTACCCCTTTATATGTGATAGTAGCATCCAGTCATTCCTGTTCGGTACCGTACCGAATCGATATTTGTATTGTAATCAGCCGACTAGTTAACCACTGTTGCCAGATGGCACCAGTGCAAGTGCGATTTTCGGACTTATCTGGATTTTAAAATAACCTTCAGAAACAGTCTGTACTTTGACTCGTCTTATAAGGCCTTCAACGAACTATGATGGATTCATCGAACGATAGTGAATACTCTAATACAGGTATCTTGGTGAATACAACACAAACGGTTGAGAAGCAAACTTGAGACATTGAAGAAAATTTAGGTTATTACATGCGCTAATTTGTTCGAATTGCCTATAACTCAAAGGCGTGGGATGAGTGCTAGGTAGTTAAACGAGTGAATTTTGCTGAAATGTGTGATTTTGGTAATTTTGTCCTTCCCACATGCTGAAAAGCTCAATAGCATTACCAACATGTACAGTACATTGGCCAGAATTGTGACAAATACACCCCTGCCATCATGCAAGCTTGGTCGTGATCCTGGTATCGCTAGCTTTACCAGACAACCGAAGACAATACAAGCTCTTTAGCTATCTTAGTTTTATCGGTATCTTTATCTTCATGATAATGTGCTACTAACCACACTCCAGCTAAGGTGAACTAGACACGAACTATGCGGAAAGGGGATTTAAATCCAACGCCATCTAAAATATATGCGGGGATTGTCCGTTGGCATGACGTAGCTTAGTTAGTTGGTTATTTTGGTTTTAGGGCGCATTGACTACTGAGGTCATTTTGCGCCCATGTGATAGAGTTTTATCAAGCTTATTTATTTTTGAACCAAGTAAAATGCTTGCATTGCATTGCCAATGAGCATGCACTCAATACACTGGAAACAGACAATAACTATATTTTGACATATTCGATGTATACGAATCAATGAGGCGAACATGTAACCATGGAAACGCAATATAATGAAGGCTTCCTTCCCGGCCCGGAAAATTAATCTGAAATCTGAAAATGCATATCGTAGTGACCACAGTGTTTCAAGGTCGAAATTGCTTAAACCAGACTGGGCAAACACGACAACTTGAATTCTGGGGCCCTCCAACTCCATCAAGCTGGCCCCAAGCAAGCTCCACGCAGTGATACGGTCACGGCATTGTTGACGTAAAGGAAGCTGTTTTTGTTTGCCTGGTGATCTTTGAAGGCATTGAGACTGGCTCCGACTGGTGTCGGATGATTGGAATTATTTTCTACTTCTGGCTAAGGAATCTTTAGAGCTGCAGAGTCCCTTGAGGCAAAGGGGCTCCATGCATCTTTCCACCTACCCCACCTAAAGTGCTGTTTACCGGGACTGGGATACGTCAAGATGCTGGTAGTTTGCATCAGTACTGCGACATACACATTGACATGCAGCAACACTCTGATGTAACGTGTGCAATGTGCACTTCAGTGGTGCAGTTCTAGTATTGACAGGTGGTGCTTGATCATCACAAAAGAGTGTCTGAGCACCACTTACTCTTCAAAATTTAACACTAGTACGTATGAGGATGCATGGAAAAGTACCACGAGAAAACCACGAGGCACCACGTGAAAAGCACCTCGAGAAATCGTCGGAAGACGTTTGGAAAACTCCACTAGTGATGCACTGTAATACATCAATGTTTCAGATTGAGCAGCATAATAGCCAAAGTATGCGAACCTTGGCAAGTGAAGAAGATTAAACCCTCATCGCCACCTGCCAACCACAAACCGTATCCCCAGCGTGACTAATTCGCCGGCCTTGGTGCTGCGTCGCGGTACAGTCTACCGCAGCAGGCGGTCGCTGGTGGCGGTGGGAGCGGGCGGCAGCGCTGACAGCGGCGGGCCGGCCGGCGGCCTCAGTGAGCGATGACAGCCATCAGACCATGGCGCCCCGGCCCGAGAGAAGCGCCAGGTGTTCTGAATGCAATTTTCACTTGCAGCTCACATCTGCAGTTTCGGCGACCCGCAGTGAACGATGTGTGGATATGCACGGGCGGTGTCACGAAATTCCTGACAGTGAGGAAAGCATGTGCTTGAAATGCTCCTTCGCTCCGAGGTGTCTGCACGAAGAAAACGTCTTGAAAATTGAGTAACAATTCGTGAAAATTACGATTACCAAGACGTTTTGCATACAGACGTCACCGAGGGCTTCCGGTGCTCACTAGGTAGAGGATGTCCTAGTTATCATGGGAACTCGTCAACCATCTCTGAGGACTACAGTGTGGAAATGAGTGTCGGGTACCCTTATCCCGGCATGATTCAAGCTGTCGGCGCTTTGTGGCACGCATCTGACAACAGAGTGCCCATTAAAACAGTAGAAGTTTCCTGGTTGAGCATTACCAGATCATGCTGAAGTTCAGTACATGCAACGGGGTATGCCCCATATCAGGACATGAGAAGCGCAGTATGCACCTTTTGTTTCGGAATTGGGTGGTTTTAACACGCGCTCTGGAGGGGGGGGGGAGGGCGAAATCCGCCCACCCCTCCTGTCTTTCGCAGATAACTCCAGATTTTACCGGCAGATATACGTCATTTTTGTGTACCTGCTTAGAAATGAACGGCACGCTGTTTAAAGTAAGAAAAAAGAAAATCTACCGATTTTTTTCTCGAGTTATGGGTCGGTAAACTCAAAACAAATCTGAGCGCCAGACCACAAATATCGGCGCTGATGCGCTTCCCACATATCAGCAAAAAGGAAGTGTTCTTGGCAACACTAGCGACTTGTTTGATGTATATTGTTACGCTGCATTGTTCCAAAGTCATGTCAGGTCACCGAGGTCAAGTTTATGACAGGTTAACACACGCCCTGGTGGGGTGGATGGCGAAATCCGCCCACCCCTCTGATTTTTCGTACACAACTCCATATTGTACTGGCCGATATGCGCCATTTTTGTCCGTACCTGCTTAGAAATGACCGGCGCATTGTTTAAATCAAGACAAATTAAATTCGGCCGAAAAGTTATTAAGTTATGGGCCGTTAAATTGTTTTTTTTTAATCGCAGCGGGAGACCACAGAAATCTGCGCTGATGTGCTTCCCGTATATTGGCAAAAGGGAAGTGTTCTTTACAACACAAGCGGCTTGTTTGATGTATATTGTTATGCTATATCATTTAAAAGTCATGTTAGGTCGCCGAGGTCATCATGACAGGCTAATGGAACCAAGCATGGTCAACTGGAATGTTGTCATCAATGGAAATGACTGTCATGCGATTGACGTCACTTCGCATGTTACTCCCTACACATCCTACTGTTTGTCATTGTGTGCTTAAGTGCTTCTATACTTTATTCATGTATTTCACTCCTTTCTTTGCGAAGCCGATTGTGCCGAGCCGCCCAACCGAGCAGTCAGGTGGGCAGCTCGGTTCCGGTAACTGGAGCAGGTAATGACCCGATAAAGTGCTTCTATATGGGTGACCTGAGTTCAAATGGCGGATCTGGCACATGCATTACATCATTAGTAATGTCTAAAACATCATTAATGCCAATTTTGGAACATTTAAACACAATCACAGCGATCCATACCAATGACAAGCCATGCCACGCAAAACCAGAACATTTTGCTATTTTGACCTAATTGGACCTTGAAGATATTGATCTAAGGTCACGAAATTTGCACATAATAGAGTTTACTATCATGCCCATCCACCCTGCGAATTTCGTTCCTTTAGCCTTAATGGGAGCCGAGATCTTAGGGGGGCGGAATCCGCCCCCCTCCAGTGCGCGTAATTTGCAGAGACCCTCCAGGGCGCGTGTTAATGTAGATGGGAGCGGGAGTGTGTTTACAAGCGCGCCGTACCATAGAGGTCATTTGAGCCGCCTTTGTAGCGAATGGGTTTGGAGAGTATATTCAAGGCAAGCGCACATTTGCGTTAAGGTCTTACGACATAATGTATGTGACGTGAGGGGCTGAAGGGGGGGGGGGGGGGGGGGACGGGGGGGGGTGGGGTGAGGGCAAAGGTGGGGGCTGGGACCATTCTTCTCTCAGTTCTTCAAACTCAGTTCTTCAAACATCTCAGCAAAAACTACCCAACGTACTAACTAGCGGCCATCAACGTTTTGAACATAAATGACACCTTTCCTATTACGTGGCGAAAAAGTGTAGTCATCCAATTGCCAAACCGCACAAAGATCACTCCACTCAAAAAAGCATCTCACTTACTAGATGCGGTAGTAAGCAGGTGGTGCGAATGGTCAACACACGATTGCGAAATGTCCTGAAATACAACAATCTGCTCGACGAATTTCAATGCGGCTTGCAGCGTGTAAAAACAAACACCGACAAACTCGTTTGGTTAGTGCACGACGGTTTTTAAATCTTTTTAAAGCAACTGCTACCTTCCATCTTTCTTTTCTTCGTGGGAATGCTTTACATGCGACTTAGCTACGCTTCGCTGAGCACTTTTACAAGACAAAGTTGAAAATATTCGCACAAAAACATTCGAGTAATCCGTCCCCAGTATCCATTCGTCATCCTGTTCACCTGCCACGTTTCATAGTTGGTTTTCCCGGTTCCATCACCTTGAGCAATGACGTTCTCCAGTTTGTCTTCCTCTGATACGTTGTCAATATTTGTTCTTGGGGCCACAGTCTGTGCCGCACAGCTTTTAACTTAATTCATATGTGACATCAGTCTATTCCACAGACACAGTAGGTCTGTAATTGCAGTAAGGCAGCGCGTGCACATGCAAAGTTCTTAAATACTCGATCTATGTCGCTGACTCGGCCACTGATAGATGCATTCTGAACCCTTAAATTAAAGTGTTTTAATGGCTGCTATTAAGTTAGATTGCACCAAAAGTATTTTCCAAAGAAAAGACTAAAAGTACGGTGTTCATCGCAATGAAACGAACTAAGCATGAATACAATTTTCTTGCCAATATCGTAACGATTTTACAATAGTCCGTCTGTAATTCGAACACTTCTTTTTCCCAAAACTGTGGCGTTGATCCTTTGCGGTGAAAACAGTCCGGACATGTAGGCGCGCAGTTGAGCTCTTCGCAGGCGAAATGTAGTCGGGACATGACCCAAATTTTATATATTTCAAAGAATTGTCTTGTCTGGTTGCCGTGATCTGGCTCCAATCATGAACATTGACCCAAGCAGCACATCCTTAGCCCTCTATGGGAGTCAGGTGGAACATGCAGCTAAAGACAATCAAATTGATGCGATTGCCAGTTAACTACAACAGTACGTTGGTTTCATGTCGCTGTGATCCGTGACTGCCGCGCTATCGTCCTGGTAGTGCATGGTTGCTTACGCGATGTTGAAAAACTCATTGCTTTCCTCCTTTTTAAATATAACAGTTTCGCACCTTTGCTCCCCCAAAACACCTACATAGAAAGCTTCAATCGTCTTGAACATTGGCTTATTCCGATTTTGACGAACCCCAAGTATGCGCGCGAAATTTCGTAAAAACTGAACTTATGGCTTCGGATAAAATTGCCGATATACGCTGCATACATTTTGTATTGTACCAGCATGAAGCTTGCTTTGATCATTAATCAATGTATTCATCAATCTCTATTCACACTCTTTAATGATCGGCAGATACAAGGGATCAATTCCCAATAACCACGAGGGCGAACACCATCCTCTCCAAACGATAACATATAATTCTGATAATTTCAGCGGCGTTAATGATCAATTTGTTTTGGTTTTGCAACTATTTCCATTTTGGTCCATCTGCTAGACCTGTCTGAGCGAATTCCGCTGCAAGTCCTTAGAAAATATGTTGGACAAATTTCAGCCGTGAACATATTTAAGCCGAACTTCCTCCTTTTAGACAGAATCCATTCATCCCATTATTGATTTGTTTTGTGGTTACTTTAATAGAATATACACATATGAGTACTCAAAACAAGGGGTATGTGCATTAGCTGAATCAGAATATCAAAGCATACTCGAAATATTACAACTTTTCACGTCCAGGTAAACAATTACCAAATTATCGAACATGCTTTTGCTCCCTGAAGGCCAAATATTGCACCACATGCAGAAGCTGTAGCAATATTTTCTGCAAATTGAGGTGATGTCGGATGATGGAGTCGTCATACGTTGCCTCATTTTTTATATATTCCATGAGGCTTCCCTACACTTTATAATATTTATCGAGCCACTTACGATATTTTTGAACTACAATGTCACGTCTACTAATCCCAAAAGCTTTATAGTTGTCATGCACTCTTAAGTCAATCAATTCAGCGATTAGCGTACTTACATGTGTTCCTTGTTTGGCTGTCATTATGCTGCAAATATATAGGCGAACATGGAATTTGGATAAAATTGTACGATCCAGTATTCAGTTAGGAGATAATTATGCTTTCCAGCTTCAGGAACAAAAGGCGAACATGGCACACCGGTTTCAAGTGTGCTTTTCCCAAGTCATTCAATGATGGGAATACAATTGCTTGGATTGCATATTTTTGGTCCAAAATTCCATAAAAGTACTGTCCCATCTTGGTCATTGGACCCAACAAACTGATTGAGCAATAATGTTGTGTGCCGGGGCCTGAACGCGGCTGACTCGGTTTAATGCAATATGAATGCTATATTTTCACAATCTGTCCCCATCTTGCAGCCTGGAGAACGGTGGCTTGGCTAAGTTTGTCAAACACCTCCAGTGGCGCGAACATGAGCTTAGATTTCATTATAAGTTGCTTTGTTTTTAGCAGCAAGCAAGCTTCTTACAGGAGTCTTTAAGAAGTTACACATTGGTCGTGTCACTTGTTTGGTGCTCACCGTCATAGCCACGGTACGTTCCTCATCGTCCCAATCCGTGCTTAACCCCATCCAACGACCCATCTACCGGCCTGTCTTTCGGCTATACATTGCTGAGCTTTTGAACTTTTTGTTTGCATTTCTGAAGCGTTTGTCTCTCGGACAATTGCACAAGGTTCCAATTTTATTGCAATTGTTCCAAGAGTTTATTGCAAGCATTTCTGCGCGCAATGTACCAGATGCCGTTCGCAACGATATCGTAAGGCAGCTTCAAACGTTTGGTAACCGTGTTGTGCTAGAAGATGGGAAGCAGTTAGCGAGCTATAGCGTTGCGAAAGAAGTTCCAGATGGTGGCAGTTTGCCGTCCGTGGTCGCCAGCAGTTCTGTCAGATCAGAGTACTTGAGTGGAAATTGCCCGTACAGAAACTTGCTCGCCGAACAACGAACTTCTATTCGTCTTAAACCCGGGAAAGTCGTGCCATAAGCTCGCATACAAGCACGTTGTCATCATTGAACAGACCAAAAGCTTGTTTATCAACGAAACCCGTTGTATCGATCCAGGTCTCTGATGCCGTTCTTCGCGAGAGCTGTTGTATGCGGAAATGATCGATAATTGTTGCCACGGTTACATTTGTAAAATAAGATTGAATTTATTTTTACTATAACAAGTTTCTGATCACGTGACCGACAGGCAACAGAGCACATACAAGCTTGGCACTGCATATTATGTGCTTGTAAATCTATCACAAATGGACCGTATCTTGGTACTCTCCCGCTCCCCGTAACTCGGTCACAAAGTGACCGCACCGTGGTACTTTCCGGCTCCTGGTAAATCTGGGACACACGAACCATACCATGCTACTCTTTCTCTCTCTCTCGATCCTGGTATTTCGATTCAATGATCTCCAGAAATATCCATGTAAGTTTATGCTTAGTCCCATTTTGTGATTTAAAAAAGCTCGAAGACAAGGGCTCACTTGCATTGTACCTTGCACAGTTGTTTCGCATCACTGGGCGTGTTGAAATTATCTCTCATAACAACTAAGTTATTCACAGGTTGTGCGGTTATTTTAAGCTTTAATTGCCCGAGGATCTAGAGTTATTGCTGTACACCGAGGGAAAGCTTACCTACTTGTTTTGATTCGTCTGGACTGGCACTTCGCACCAACGGGTATTTCGAGGCTGATGTCGCAATCCTTTTGTTTCATGCATTCCGCAAGCCGTGCATTCCGTATAGGAGATGTTAGCATTAGTGAACAGTGTTCACTGAACCAAGTACCTTTAGAATAGTATATTCAGGTACCACTGACATTGTTCACGATCGTTTTGAAGGTGTAGCTAATTATGTGTTCGATCAGATAATGTAGTTTTTGACTTCTAAAGACCGATTCACTCTCGATTCCCTCGACACGCCATTAGTCGATTGCCGTTTATATCTAGTACAAGACGAGTTGTGGGCATATATATTTATTCTATATATATCGATAGATATTTCATGGGTCATTATCCGGTTTTCCCAGACCTTGGATTAGGAAGTTATTAAAACCAGACCAGAATCGCCAAACCGTTTAAAAAAACCTAACAGTTCGTCAATAAGGGCTAGATGGGTATTAACATTCCCGGATAGGACGTCGTACGGGCATTGGGATGACGTCTTCACCATCTTGCCATCTTTATTAGATAGCAAGCCAGGCGGGAACAGTTCCAAGTAACTAAGTTCTGCTAATAAATTTACCCATTCGTTTTGGTGTAATACCTTTGGAGACCTTAAGTTTTTTTTATCAGAAAAGCTGCGTAAGCTCTTCGTGGTGCTTAGGAGGTGGAGAGAACTTATTCACCAAAAAGGTCGTGTCGAGGCGTCAGTGAGGAACATCGCCATCTGTACCG
The DNA here is from genome assembly GCA_034440575.1 of Imbricaverruca yamaguchii. Classification (NCBI taxonomy): domain Eukaryota; kingdom Metazoa; phylum Arthropoda; class Thecostraca; family Neoverrucidae; genus Imbricaverruca; species Imbricaverruca yamaguchii. Next base: position 84,935 of record JAOTOL010001157.1, on the reverse strand, counting down.
CAGGCCTTGCGCTGGCAGAGTGCAACAGTGCCAGGAGGCACTCCTCTGTACCGCAGGCCTTGCGTTGGCAGAGTGCGACAGTGCCAGGAGGCACTCCTCTGTACCGCAGGCCTTGCGCTGGCAGAGTGCGACAGTACCAGGAGGCACTCCTCTGTACCGCAGGCCTTGCGTTGGCAGAGTGCGACAGTGCCGGGAGGCACTCCTCTGTACCGCAGGCCTTCGCTGGCAGAGTGCGACAGTGCCAGGAGGCACTCTTCTGTACCGCAGGCCTTGCGCTGGCAGAGTGCGACAGTGCCAGGAGGCACTCCTCTGTACCGCAGGCCTTGCGCTGACAGAGTACGACAGTGCCAGGAGGCACTCATCTGTACCGCAGGCCTTGCGCTGGCAGAGTACAACAATGCCGGGAGGCACTCCTCTGAAGAGTGCGTCTATCCACGCGCTCAACAGCGTGGCCCGACTACAGACACTGTGGTATTCATGGGTCGGCACGTGATCAAGTCGGAGAGTCATCCCGAATGTCGCGAGTCGCGCGGCTCGGAAGACGGAGGATTTGTAGGCGGATGAACGTCGTGTGAGATGGTTCAGCCGTCGGCTCCCACGAAAAGGAAGAGTTATTTTTGCCGGTTGAATTGATCAGGGAAGATCGAAACGTGATATTTCAAGTATTCAGAACGACGGGAACGATTATGTGAGGGAAGAACTCCAACATAGTTCGCTTCCATTTCATGCTTCATTCATCCCATGCCATGTTTCTCTGAATTTGGAACAGGCGCGCTCAGAGTCTAAGAGGCACATCAGTGTTCCTTATGGAAATTTTTGCCTCAATCAGAATTTTGGGGAAAAGTGTTGATCGATTGGTGAGTGCATGTGTATGCGTATGTGTATGTGTATGTATTCATGCACGCATGCACACAGTGTATGTATGCATACACTCACAGGTCAAGTCCCGTGGTGATGCATCTGCCTCAGATTCGCCTGTGATGGATGTGGCGCTGTCCTTGATGAGCCGACCGGCGACTTCTGCCGCCACGCCAGCGCCCGCCGATGGCTCGACAACGCAGCCATAGTTCGGTTATGAGCTGGTGCCCGCACACGTCTGCGTCTGCCAGACATGGGCCTTTGTCCGCTGGTGGCGTGGCGCCGCGCACGCCTGCCTCAGGCCTGCCTCACGCCTGCCTCACGCCGGCCGCGTGCCTTCCTCACGCCTGCCTCAGGCCTGCCTCACGCCTGCCTCACGCCAGCCGCGTGCCTTCCTCACGTCTGCCTCACGCCTTCCTCACGCGTACCTCACGCCGAGCTCATACCGGTCGCACGCCTGCCTCACATCCGTGACACGTCTCCCTCACGCCGGGAGCGTGTCGGTCGTACGCCTGCCGCACGCCTGCCGCACGCCTGCTGCACCCTTGGCATGCCACGGTGGGACACCGCCTCGAAATCTCCGCAACGGTTCGGCATCACTTTTAGAAGCACGCAGTACGATCCTCCGAGTGAAACATTACATCTTAGGAGTAAATCGGGTGCCGGAATTTACTTGCATAGAATCCGACTTGAATGCAGACTTGGTTGGTCCAAAGGAACGTCGAATCATCTGCACGGGTCATTATGCAGGACGCGTGCATGAAAATACTAAAACCGTACCAACCTGCACAGTAAGATTTATGAATCTGTACCTAATACGAAATAGTTTCCCTTCAGTCGTACACCAGTCTGCGGTTCTCCATTGAGCGCACGTTCGACTGACACGTCAGGTCGGGCAAACTTTGCCTCAGAGTTCATTCCACTTGGAACTGCTTTGAATCTCTCCACATTATGGTGAGCTAAGCCTGACAGTGACCACTGCAACGGGCCAGGGAGGGTGGCCGGTCAGAGTTGTCAGGAATGTGAGTGGCGTCTGTGCGCCACCCTCTGTGTCGGTGCCGACGTGTCTGTGCGCCACACTCTGTGTCGGTGCCGACGTGTCTGTGCGCCACCCTCTGTGTCGCTGCCGACGTGTCTGTGCACCGTCCTCCGTGTCGCTGCCGACGTGTCTGTGCACCGTCCTCCGCTTCGGTGCCGACGCGTCTGTGTACCGTCCTCCGTGTCGCTGCCGACGCGTCTGTGTACCGTCCTCCGTTTCGGTGCCGACGCGTCTGTGTACCGCCCTCTGTGTCGGAATCGACTCGTCTGTACACCGTCTCCCGTGCCAGAACCGACACGTCTGTGTACCGTCCTCCAAGTCGATGCCGACGTCTCTGTACAGCCTCCTCCGTGTCGATGCCGAGACGTCTGTACACCATTTACAGTGTCGGTGTCGCCACGTCTGTACTCCCCCACTGTGTCGCTGCCGACACGTCTGTGCACCATTTTCAGTGTCGATGCCGATGTGTCTGCACACCATTTTCAGTGTCGGTGTCGCCATGTCTGTACACCATTCCCAGTGTCGGTGTCGCCATGTCTGTACACCATTCTCAGTGTCGGTGTCGCCACGTCTGTACACCCTCCTCTGCGTCGGTGCCGACGAGTGCGCGCTGCGGCCGTCGGCGGCGCGGCGGGCGGCTCGGCGCCGGCGGGCTCGGCGCGCCGGCACCAGTGCAGCAGGCGCCGTGGTGACGACGACTCACGATGAGCTCGCTGGCCGAGGTCCTTCTGGTGTTGGTGGCGGTCACCAGCCCGGCGCTGCCGCAGAGGTAGGTGCCCGAGCACGGGCTCCTCACAGACAGCACTGGTGTCCGTTGCGAGTCCAGGCCTGCCACGTCGGCGTGTCCGCCGGACAACCGCGGACCGTCGTATGTCACGACGGTACGTGTCTGCCCGACAGTCGTACACCGTGGTATTTCGTACCAGCGTATCCCAGACGGTCGTACACAGTCGTATGCCACGTCGTGTGCGCGAGTGCGATTGGACAGACAGGCACGACAGGTCGGCGGATGTCTTGGCGAATTGGTGAATCTCTGGCCACCGACCAAAGAAGGTGGTGGATGGCCAACCGCGCACTAATCTCACTAGTCTTCCCGTCACGTAGCGATCACACCCGGCCACATGCCAGCCGCGGCTTGACGTGTCTGACCTGACCTGGGTCGACACGTGACACGCGATCCGTGCCGACAGCGATGCCACGCACAGTTGGCCAGTTGGCGAGCCGTGGGCGGCGGCTCACTGCACAGGTTACGCACGCAAGCGACAAAGGTTAAATACATTTTTCCCCAATCAATTCAGTCTTGGTCACTAGACTGAATTGACATACCTTTAAGCGTTCGTGGAAACAATGCTGGTCAGGCCATTGGTGTACTCGGGCCTTTCATAGATCAGGTAGCTGCTGCATTCCGGCCACAAGTGAAAGTTACCCGAATCAAGTTACCGATTAAGGTCAGTTATCACTGAAACCTTGGTGGCATTTTTGGAGCGCATTGGGGCGATTTGGTAAACCTAGAGTACAGGCGGAGGATCATGCCACGTCGTTAACCAGAGGCGCAGTATAAACCGACACCTCTTGGCCGGCATACACGATGCCATCGCAGTCCAAACCGATCACATCCTAGTGTGAGATGAACTATAATTATAGGTTGACTTTCAGTCGTAAGCAAAGGTGATCAACCCCTTCATTGCGTTTTCCATGAATTTATTTAATTAGTGTAACTAAACATGGCAAACACAAGTTGGAATCTGTGTGATAAACGCGACAATTAGTTTTCATTCTGGGGCCTAATATTAACCCTCGCCCATGCAGGCGGTAGGAAGATGCAATTAACTGCCCTAAGGACTTTTTGCGACCAAGGAGAAATGTAGCACCTCAGCGCGTAACTGTATGGTGTAGCCCATTGCGACTTGTTTTGCTGACGTCATGGCATAGCCAAGTTAGAGATGTCACTGAGCTGTCACATCATAAGGGGAATCGTGTCACACCTTGGATCGTCAAAAACATTTTTGTTTCGTGTCTCCTGCACTCTCCATTTCGTAATGCTGTGGGATTCTTAGCTCCCCCACTGGCAAAATGCCGTGCATGACCGAGGATGAAGTACCTTAAGCAACTTTGAGTGGGCATTCTTAACTTGTTCGTTATCTGCGACAGTCTTTTATAAAAATAAAAACTGACGAATCATGTCATCTAATGCTGGGCAAATTATTATATTATTTTGCAAAAGAAAGCTTAATAATAGTACCGATACTTGCCGATGGACTAAGGTCATGACCAGACCTATGGTCAACGATTCTTTGATCAGATCGTAGTAGTACATGAATTTGGTCATACATATGAATATATTGAAAGCTCAAGCTCCTAGAAATCTGCTCGAATCGATATAAAATATTTGAGACGGTCGAATAAATGTTGGAACTTGTATTAGCCCAGGTCAATTTTTCGAAAATTCAAAATGGGCTTTCAGCAATCGTCTATGCTTAAGTTTTTTACATTTTGCATTTGATTAGCATAATCAATGATTAATAATTATCAAGTTGACAAAGGAGAAACCATATAAAATGTCAGCTTCTTGTACCATTCATTTCGCGGAACACTCAGGAAAAACAGGAACTGGACGTAACGTGGCTCATCCAGAACGATGCCGGTTGAGCGTGAGTGGCCAGTAGCATAAGGCTATGGTCCACAATTATGGTCATATGCTAAATCACATATAGTATATGTGATAAAATATCAAAGAAATGGCGCACGGCAGAAAAGCGCTGACTTCATAGTCATAGTTAGAAGCGCTGCTCGGGGATTTCCGCTCTGACAATAGTGTCTTTCTTTAACCTGGCAGGACCAATATGGTGCAGTAACTCGCCGAGCTGCTCTGGCAACATCGGTTCGCGTTTAACTAACCCGCAGCCGAAAAATAGGGGAATCTGTGGGTAATAACGAAAAAGGATTCGAGTGCAATATCGGGCAGGAAAAACTCTGAAAAACACCATATTCGCTCACAGAATCACAATCGGAAGACATCGGGAACCTTTTCGGAAATAAACTGTGTTACATTCGTTGCAAAGACCTTCTTTCAGTGGGCATAAAGCAAACACAGCAAACGTCATCCGAACTTGACAGCCGTCTTGCTTGATCTATTCAGAACGTTTAAATTGCACTATGTTTCACTGGCCTTCTGTTCCGAGCACGTCGGTAATTTGCCGCCGCAGCCGGCGTTTAATTGAGATACTTTAATTTCGTTCATGAAGATTAACGTTGCGATATTATGTGCATGGCTTGTTAAACTTGTACTTGTTGAAGAGTAAAATTTGCTATTTTACTCACGCGATGCTGGGCGGAAAATCTACAATTAATTTTGTTTTCATATAAAGGCCCATAAATTGACAAATAATTCGTAAATCTTAGGTGAAACGCTAAGCCCCATATTCTTGTGCTTCTCAGCGATAGAACTCAAGTTAATAATTTACGAGTTTGGTTGCGATCATGCATCCCCAATCTTCCATTGCTCTGACCACATTTGAGCCGAATGCCAGCATGGGTACAATGGTACTCAGCCGTTAACTATGACAAGGATGATGGTGTCTGAACATGTACCTGCCATGAGGACCATGGTGTCTCAAGAGATCATCATGATGGGGACGATGTTGTCTGAGGAGATGACCGGGATATGGACGATGCTGCCTGAAGAGATGATACCAGGATGATGACGAAGTCCGAAGAGGTGATCAGGATGATGGCTATGCTGCCTGAATAGATGATCAGGATGAGGACTATGTCGTCTGAAGAAAAGGAGATTGCAATGAGGACGATGTTGTCGGAACAGGTGACCAGGATGATGATCATGTTGTCTGAATATATGATCAGGATGAGGACGATGCTGCCTGAGAGATGGTAGCAGGATGATGACAATGTCTGACAAAGTGATCAGGATGATTATCATGCTGCCTGAATAGATAATCAGGATGAGGACCATGTCGTCTGAAGAAGAGGTGATTGTGGTGAGGACGATGTTGTCGGAAAAGGTGATCAAGATAAAAACGGTGTTCCATTTAATTGTCAGGGAGATGTTGTTTGGTTTCACCTTTTTATTTAAAAAAATCAGCCGAAAATAGAGTAGGAATGAGCGCTAGAAGATTGGCAAAAAGGAACCTACTCCATGCAAGTACCATAAATTTCCCAAATTCGATACAGTTCACCCAGACCTGACCAGATGGTAACCTACTTAATAAATTAATTATGTCTCTTATCATGATGTCTCGCATCCTGCATTTTGCAATTTGAACCAGCACTGCTTTTATATGTATGGCTATGTAAGCCCTCACGACACTTCTGAAGTATTCACGCTCACTGTTCAAATAGAACATTTTCAACTGCAGGTGGCACCGTGCCACCAACGGTGTCGCCGAGCCACCAGTCATCGAGGAAGCGCCACCACCCTTCTCTACCCATGCCGATGCAGATGCCTATGGTGGTAAGACACCTGATCCAGCGCATACAGCACAGGAGCTGCCACTTCCTCTCGCTCATCCAGCACCCCTGCTGGTGCACTGCACTCGCATTTATGATCTATCATGGAGAACGATAAGAAGAACATGTCCTGTTCGATACCCGCACGTAAAGCAAGACACTGTAACATATTCGCGGGCGCTGATTCCATATCAACCTCATTTATTTTGTGGCTATATCGGGGAGTGACGGGACGTTTCTTGACATGTGTAATTTCGAGAATGTATGTTGGCTGAATCAAATGTCAATGGAGCGTACTAAATCGTGCATGTTTCCGAATAGTACGAACTTGAAGTTTGGCGCATTGATTGCATTCTGGAATCAGAAGGTCATCGATGCAATCGACGTCACCAGTACCTTGACGAACATTCCGCCCAGGCTAAGTGATGAATCTGACCAGACCGTGGTGCGTCCAAGAAACATATGTTGACCATCATGGTATGATCGTGGCACCTTTAATGATGCCTATTGGTACGTGGCGCCCTCTAATGGTACCCACAAGATGTCTGTAACGGCAGGCGCAAGGTGGCAATCTGTATTACGAATGTCGTCTAGATAGTGGCGTGGAGAAATGCTGGTGCTTATTCAAGGTACAACAAATAAGTCGTCTTTCACTAAGACTGAGCCATCGTTGCCCCACCACGGAAGCAGTCTCTCGTTTCGGGCTGATTATGGCAGCAGCCTCGGTTTGATTGTGGCAGCATTCGCAGGCTGGGTTTGGCGACACTCTCCGACTGATCATGACGGCACCCTTAAGGTGGACATAGCAACACTTCATGCTGATTACGGTGGCACTCCCAGCCTGATTGCGGTACCCATCACAGCTTGACCAGCGACGTTTTAGACTGGCTGCGGCAGCACTCACGTGATCATGGTGACACCCGCCGGCTAATTATGGATATAGCATAATCAGGCTCATTATGGATATAGCATTCAGAGGGTGGAATTGCAGGCTGATTACGGTAGCATTCGCAAAACGACTAGAGCGGCACTCTTGGGTTGATTTAGGGCCACTCGCAGACTGATCAAGGCCTCACCCTAAGGATGGCTTGACTCTGTGTCGCGTGACGCTCGACCGGCTTAAAACCGAGGCTTTGACTGAGACTTGAGTGATCGTGGCTCCGGTAAAAGCTGCCTCACTAAGGCGTTGAAAGGATATCCCGCCCAGTCTCTCCGGTCAAATCCTCAGACCCCGTCTCGGGGAGGGGTTGATAAGGACCACATCTAGTCTTCAAACTAAGCGTCGCACGAAAACGAAAGAGATGTCATCGGAAAGCGCTCGACGAGTAGGGCCCGACACCATTCCCCAAATTCCCCCAATGTGATGGCACTAGGGGGCATATATTTTCATGGCTTACATCTTGTTTTTGGCCCTGGGGAGTTCATTTTGGGGGAGATTTGAGGACAAAAAAATTGAAACCAGAAAAGGACAGCGAAGTCGACCCGACCATAACATCTTTGGCCACCCGAAAATCAATTTTGTTTTTAAGTTGCAAACCTTTTTGCTTTCAAGTTTTTTTTTCGGTGGGTTATTTGGGCTTACAGCCGCATCGACTGCGTTGGTCATACTGCGCCAATTAAAGTTTTCTTTAATTTTCCTTTTCAAATTGGTAGAACGGACCGAAAAACGTTGTTCAAAGTCAACTTGCTCCAGTCAAAAATGCTTACTTTAGCCAGAATCTTTCATTTGAACTCTAATGAGCAGATATGCAAATCTGCTGAGTAATCAAAAAACGGAAAAAATACAAAATTTATCTGGTGCGTTTTGTTACATCGCTAAAGATAAGCAAACGCTTAAAGTATAATTAGCATATCTGTATCCGTTAAAGCATGACTAGTTTAACTTTTTTGAGGTTACCTCACTTGACCTAGACTAACTCGTTGACCCTTGATGACCTGACTTAAAAAAATTGTGACAACATGCCGAATTGATGTGGAAAAATGTATCCCAAATTTTGGCGCACTGCCTCGCGCCGTTCTTTCACTATCAGCGGAAGACCTTAAGGGGGTGGGAGTGGGGATGGGGTTTGAAACCCCCTCGAGACGGCGCGGGAAATTCTATGACCACACCGAACTCGACAGAATGTCGTACCCGCCCCCAAATGGGCTTCGAGCTATGAAGAGGGCGAACTACTCATCTCGGCAGGGTACAACAGTTCCAGATCTCACGAATTCTTTTAGAAAATGTAGGCATTTAACACAAAAAATCCGAACGAGGTCGAATTGAAGGGCTATTCTTTGATAAGTAAAAATTGGCTTGCCAGTCGATTGAATTATTCGCCAACAATAAAATAATCCTTTCCCTCTAATTACACTTTTCACAGATGCATGACAACAACCGAAGTACAATGTCCATCCTGATAAATAACATCGTACGCGAAGGAGCAAAATCATCGTCATGAAAGACATCGTACACGATATCAAAAATCATGTGAAGCTGCTTTGTTGAACTTGATTCAGGAAGCACTTTGCGATTATTGTGTACTGGTGACAAAATCATAAAGTGTTCAGAATTAATAAAGGCCACAGGGACCCACCTGGGATAAGCCTGGAAAAGGGAGGGTACTATAAGCCTGGACAAAAAGATATCCCAACCAATACCACATCATATATTACAAAGGAACTATCCATCAAAATCTTACGCACCTACCATTGCCTGTCTACCTTCCAATATAGCTCTATTCACTTGATCCCGCGTTACACACACAAGGATCAAGTGTCCCATCAATAATTTTGAAACTCCATCTATGGTTGCTTCAAGGATCCTGCACCGTTCTTGCGTACTAACATACATCTCGCCCCATCTCCCACGAATTAGAACTGAGTAGATGGTTCTCCAGCCTAAAAGCTATTAACCATTATTGTAACACCTTCAGCGTGGGACATCCCACAGCATCAGCCGACAACCTACTCCATTGATTGATACCTAGGGTGGTTACACTTTGACTGCGAACGGTTGTCGCTTAACGGTCCTACTCCTTGACTTGCATAACACGAGTTGATGACCCCTATGTGGTACTCTAAATAGTAGAGCATCATTCAAAGTGACCTTATCTAAACCTCTGTCGATTTGATGTATTTCAATTATATAACCCGTTAATCTCCTATACTTGAGTGAAAACCCACCTAATGCCTAACCCTTTCTCCATATTTAAAGCTACATAGTCCACTGATAAGTCCTAGCGCTGCACTCTTTCAAGTATAAATATTTATATATATATATATATATATATATATATATACATATATGTCTCCTTCTAAGTAAGAGCTCTACGCCTGTACAGAATATTCCAGGTGGAGTCGGACATACGCCAAGTACCTTGCCCTCATGCTTCGCACTCCCATTAATGTTTCACAGCATTCTGATTGCCTTGATGCTAGCTGAGGAACATCGTTTTTCTGCTTTACGTCATTTGAAACTACTATACCTAAGTCTATTTCCTCTTCATTAACATCCAGTTCCCTACCTCTCATGGCATGTCTAAAAGTTTTTGGTAGATGTAAACTATGTAAACTGGTAGATGACTATAACACCCATTTGATAACACAGACCGCTATTGATCATGTTAGTCTTTTCTGATTCTTAGCAACGAGTTTCCCCAATAAATGATAATTCGCCAACGAATTATGATTATGATTTCCCAACATCCTACATCGCCTGATGCGATAACACCTGGCCTGGCATTTTATCCTTGATCACTTGACATCAATTGCAGCAATTCGAAATATTTAGTATTCTGAGCACATCATTTGGTGAGCTATGACGTTCACTGGATCTAAAGGAGGACCATAGCGGTCATGCCCTCAGATGCGCTTTTTGTGAAATTTTGCACTAAAATAGTATTTTCTCGAAATATAAAGCTACTTTATGATGCGAATATTGTTCCAAGCAGACCCAACGAATGCTGGAAGTTCAAATCCGAAGATTTATCAATATTTTGAATCGGATAATGTTTTTTTTTTAAATTGCCTCAACCGCTCCTTCTGGATCCGCTCCTGATGTCGTCTAAACCGCTCGTACCTAGGATGAAAGAACATCCGTTTTTAGGGATGTCAACAGATTGCGTATGCACACGTGCACGGCGTTTCGAAACGCTTTCATCGTACCAATTCTAAACTGCCTGGTTGAAAGGGAGAAGGCACATTTTTGTCTATGGTTTGGGCTGCATCTGAGACTCGGCTGATATCCGAAAGTGCATATTATGCAAGAGCACATCGTGAACGGAACGGATTCCACAGTTGTTACGGTAGTTTCGAAACAGCTCAGCTATTGCTCCATACAGCTGAGCTGTTTCGAAACTACCGTAACAACAACTGAAGAAGCGGCTGGCACTCTTCGTCCCAGAAGACGGCACTTGAGTCGCTTCACGCGGCAGCGTTTAGAGGACGACCGGAAGTGTCAGCTGTCAACTGAGCTGATGACGCTCGGAACGCTCCAACGGATCGGCCGTACTGAAGCATCGGTGGTGGCGTCAACTCGCCGCTGAAATCCTCCTCTTGGCCATTTTTTCAATCGGATGTAGGGTCAGGGACTAGCCTTTGACTGATTGACATCGTAAGTGCTGATTGACATCGGAACCTGACCTATAAACCACCCCAGCAAGCATCACGACGAAATATCGCAAGAAAAGCTCTGAACGTCACTTGTTGGAAATTAGGTGCTTGTATTTACAAACCAAAGCCACCAACGATGTTAATACATTCCGACCTATTAAAGAAACCCCATGGAACATGATAATCAACAGCTGTTTTGTTCTGGCGTCCGCTTTGCCTGCTGGCGAGGCTGTCCCGCGAGCGACCGATGCTTTATGGATACCGTGGACCGTGTCGTACGTCTGGTACCGTGTCGTGTCCGAGGATGTACCGTGTCGTGTTCGAGGATGTACAGGGTCGTGTCCGAGGATGTACCGTGTCGTATTCGAGGATGTATAGGGTCGTGTCCGAGGATGTATCGTGTCGTGTCCGAGGATGTACCGTATTGTGTCAGAGGATGTACCGTATCGTGTCCGAGGATGTACCGTATCGTGTCCGAGGATGTACCGTGTCGTGTTCGAGGATGTACCGTGTCGTGTCCGAGGGTGTACCATGTCGTGTTCGAGGATGTACAGGGTCGTGTCCGAGGATGTACCGTGTCGTGTTCGAGGATGTATCGTGTCGTGTCTGAGGATGTACCGTATTGTGTCAGAGGATGTACCGTATTGTGTCAGAGGATGTACCGTATCGTGTCCGAGGGTGTACCGTGTCGTGTTCGAGGATGTACAGGGTCGTGTTCGAGGATGTACAGGGTCGTGTCCGAGGATGTACAGGGTCGTGTGTCTGGAGCTCTTGTACGCACGCACCATGTTGGGTATCTGGAGCCCGTGTGTGTATTCCGTCGTGTGTCTGCGAGATTCGAAGCTTGTGCATATTCACTTCGTATGTCTGGGGCCCGTGTGTAAATCCTGTCGTGTAACCTGCACGTGGCACGCAGCCACCATGGGTGGGTCGCCACTTGCCGATGGCTCCACCTCTGATACATTTCACGAGCCAACCACCAGGGAGGCGGCTCCTCGGCGGCAACTACACGCATTAGCAGTTAGCGTACACTTCGCGATAAGTCTAGCCCCGAGTCGGATTAAGCAAAAGCCGGAAGTGGTTTTATGCCTTCGGAGGACTTTTCCACGGATATGAAAACTCCGTCGTTTCTTATCCCCAAGGGTCCGGGAAGCACGAAGTGTGTGCGTGTGTGGGGGTGACGGTGGGGGGCTGAGAAAGCAGCGCACCTACACTTTTACTGAGGTTAGCATTGACCGTGGACATAGGAAGAAATATGCTTCAAATGACTCCTACCATCCCACACCCCAACTGGCAACTTCGGGAGAACTCCCGTGCCATTGCTTAATCTTATCAGTTCTATGAGTCACTGTCGTTGTGGTCTCAGCCGACTTCGAAAATCCTGACGGGAAGCTTGGCGCACCAAAACATGATAGATAGTGCGCAAACAGCGGCCGATTTAATGGGGCATCGTTCCCCCGAGAAGCATTAACGACGCGAGGCTTGATAAACAATTCTCCGCACTGCTAGTTTATTGGGCGAGCCACAATTTACGGGACAAACTATTATGTTATTTCGTGGCATAATTTTCATTACCAACATAAGATTTGCTGTGAGAACATGGGACACAGAGACTTCTTCATGTCATGTCTTCATGTCTTCAAAGCGTAACCGCTCGGCTTTGATGCGTAAACAAGTAACCCAATGAATTTGCTACACGGGCACATATATTTGTTCACTATTACGTCCCATTAGCGCAGAGAGTAAATTGTTGGCTGCAGATGGGAGCACGTGGAGCCATACATAAGCGTTTTGTTGGCACCTCACGTTTATATTTGACAAACATATAATCAGGAAAAAAACGCAAACATTTAATCACATCATCATTATATTATTGCCAGTTCATCTGCTTAAAACACACATTTTTACTCAATTATATTTAGATCGACTAACAAATCGGTGGATATAATTACAATAAAATCCGGTTTAAACAGCTATCTTTGTTCGAAATTATTTCGAGGTATGCACAAAAAGCACTATGATTGAAGAAGTCCGGTGGGAAAAATTAATTGCATCGCAATCAAACTATCTATTGTGACATTTTTTTTTTGTGGAGAATGACGTCACAGTCTACAACGGATATGCAATAATTCTGTTCACGTTAGCACTACGAAGTCTTGATATTTGCGGCTGGAAAGATACAAATCACACACTTCTGATGACACGTAGCATTCAATAGGCAAACTATGCAAATTCGGCACATTTGTCCTATGTGACTACCCAAATGGAGCCTCATAGACCCCCTCCTGGCTTTGTCCATGATCACTCAGAGTGCTTTAATCTTACTGATTTATTTGGGCTTCAATATGTCTGAGTTATCGTGGGTGCATAACATCTACGCTGAAACATAACAGAGAATATGTTTCCGCTTTTCGGGATGTTCATCTATTTCAATCTTGGAAGGCTTTCCAAAGAAATTGGTGGTAAAAATTGGCTGATCACAAACAAAGGTGGAAAATTAAACATCATTCGTCCTGACAAACCTTTCCAAGACAGCTCAGTCGAACATGTTCAGTAGGACACGTAAAGAATGGCAGTCTAGGCTAATTTGGATTGGCTGCATCGGTGAATGGTAAATGCCATATTCAGATGATTGCCAGCACCTACCCGCCTCGACAAGGCTGGACAGAACGGCACCTGACAGCACCTAGCATCTCGTGACGGCATGTACCGGTCTTCACTGAGCAGGCATCACCCTCGCTGCTATATATTGTACAGTTCAAAGAGTTTTGAAATCCGGAAACTTTTGGTAGCGCAATAGCACAGCCTTGTTCGCCAAATAAGCTGGCGATAAAGGCATGCTCTGAAAGGACGAGTTGCGACAATCGTGTCCGGAAAATACTACTCAGATCAACTTCTTCAATGAATCGACCAGCTCTCTGTCGAGTCTAGTTCAACTAGACAAATGATCATCTTGTTTGGCATTTATTTGTATTTTGCATTGACTAAAATGCAAGAGAGAGAGAGAGAGAGAGAGAGAGAGAGAGAGAGAGAGAGAGAGAGAGAGAGAGAGAGAGAGAGAGAGAGAGAGAGAGAGAGAGAGAGAGAGAGAGAGAGAGAGAGAGAGAGAGAGAGAGAGAGAGAGAGAGAGAGAGAGAGAGAGAGAGAGAGAGAGAGAGAGAGAGAGAGAGAGAGAGAGAGAGAGAGAGAGAGAGAGAGAGGCGCGCGATGAGAAAGAGAGATGGTGATATACAACATTCCTTTACGTTTTGTCGGCATGTCAAAACTCCTCGATGATTCTTTCGACACATGCTCAGCGTTGGACATGCCCGTTGAAAACCCCACTAACTTGACACAAAAAACTTGTCCGGTCATAACAGATGGTTATGTCAGCCGGGGTGAGCCGCAGGCCAATTCAGCAAATCCTAACCACATCAAGGATTAAACTCACCAAACTGCGACGAGCTGAAGGAAAAGGCGTCATGCCCCGGCGAACCCCCAATATCCAGCTCAGTGATTCCCCACCCTGACAGCTCCGTCTATTCCGTTAGACGAACCGAAAATCATATATATCTTTCTATCTCTTTATTTCTCCTCTCTCCTTGTCTCTCACTCCCTCTTTCTCTTTCTCTCCTCTCTCGTTCTCTCTCCTCAATTTCTCTACCTCACTCTATCTGCATATCCGTCTATCCATCTCTCGATCTGTCTATCACTCCGTCTCTCTATCTCTCTAGTTCGTGCTCTCTCCCTACTTCTGCACAACCTCTTCACTCCCCTGCACCGCAGCTGCAGACGATTCCATTTACGAAATCCCAACTCCCATCCCCAATGGTTCGGGCCGCTCCGAATCCGTGGCCCGCCAGCTTGCCGCCTCGTTGTCTTCCGAAAATACTGGATTGCCGGCAAATCACGAGCAGCGGCCGCCAGCGAAGCCACCGTCTAACGGCCGGAGGAGCTTCGACATCAAGCCAAACTGCCGACTGGGTCGATCTCGGCCTGCAGACTTGTTCGGCCCGCCGCCCGACCAGACCGTCGTCCGTAGTTCGGTAATATATCGCCATAGCCGCCGCCGCACCCCCCCCTCCCCTCTCCCGCCCCACCTCACAGGTTGTGCCGCTCATTCCACACACCGTTCCGTTACCACCCACAGACCATGCCGTCACCACCCACACACTGTGTCACTATCACTCACAAGCGGTGACGTTATCACCTACAGATTGTGTTGTCACCACCTACACACCGTGTCATTATCACTCACAAGCGGTGCCGTTCTTACCCACAAGTCGTGCGTTGCTAGCCACAGACTATGCCGTTGTTGACCGCAGCACAGTCTGTATCATTATCTTATCACTACTATAACTCATTGACCGGCTGCCACCACCAGAATGTCTTGCCGTTCACACCCACATGTGCTGCCGCTATCAACTGCTACCCAAACGGTATTGATCCCCAGACTGTACTCATACCACCAAGCAACTACTGCGGCCTCTCATAGTTGCATCGTTACATCGAGACCGTGCTGCTACCTCCACAGGGACATATGAAGAGGCTCGAGTCCTCACAATTGGGTTCAATTTCGACTCCACTTCGAGCATCTCACGGTTCCTCATGATCGCTTGCAGCCTCCAAGATGGTCAGTTGGGTACGCTGTTGAGTACCCCGAGATAGCACCAATGTCTCCGGACTGCAGTGCTGTGCCAAGACAGTGCACTACCACATGGCCGTCCAGGGACCGTGAAGTCAAGAGAAGAACGATAACGAAGCAGGCGGCGGCAGGAGGCGGCAGGAGGCGGGGAGATGAGAGCTCCCTCATTGGCTTCCCCGTGCTGGGTCTGCTCTTGTGTGGTGTGGCTGAGGCACCAGTGACGACAGTGACCGGTTACTGATGAGCTTCGGAGTCGTCGTACTCTGACTGCTGGGTCAGTGCCCTAACTGACTGCTGGGTCAGTGCCCTAGCTGACTGCTCCATCACACCAACCGCCCCTCAAACTACACCATTCATTAGTTCATTAGTTAATGGTGAAACAATGTTAGCCAGGCAATTAGACCACAGTATGGCGAAGCAAAAATCAATACACGATGAGCTATGAAGCAACGCCGTGATTCTACAAATTATCAAAACTATCGAAGTGCGTCTTCTTAATATCCCATCTAGGCTGATTAACAATTGCTTATTTCACTTCCACAAAATGGGCCAGTTCATTTGAACAACACGGCCCACGGCGTAAGCTGTTGGATGCGTTAAACTGTCACCAAGCCGGATGTTGATTTACTTGGAAAGATTGCACTGATTACACTACCTAATGAAACGTCAGCCGGGATGGAACAAATGAATTTTCTGACTGGTGGCACAAAGCGGCGCCGAATAGCCTCGCGGCGAACACAAAGCAGTTCTCTCAGTGAGCGGCTGCAGGGCCCGGTCGGTCACGCACGTGCAGCCGCGGCACTGTTGCCGGCCGGACCGATAAAGGTCGCGCCACGAGCGGGCCCTCGGCGCCACCGGCTCTGCAGCGGCTCTGACGCTGACGTCTGCGACCGGAAGCTCCGACCACGACTGGCGGTGTCACATGTGAGTGCCGGCGGCGGACCGGGCGGCTTCCGGCACGGACGGTGCCGGCAGACTCCGAGCTCGCTCAGCTGCCCATCTGCCTACCTGTCCAGCTGTCTAGCTGTCCAGACGTCCCATCTCCAGCTCCAGCTGTCTGGAGCTGCGTCCAGATGTCCAGCTGTCCGGCTGTCCAGTTGCCCAGCTGTCCAGCTATCCAGCTGTCCAGCTGTCCGGGCCACGGCTGTCTGCCAGTGACGGCTGGCCCCGGCTGAGATGCAACTCGAGTCACCGACACCGGTGGCTGGCTGGTCAGTGTGCTGTGTGTGCCCACGCCGGTCTTAAGTTGATGTGATCCAGTGTATGCCTATGGACGCTGATATATATATATATATATATATATATATATATATATATATATATATATATATATATATATCATATATACATATATATATATATATATATATATATATATATATATATATATATATATATATATATATATTACGCCAACAAATTATGTTCGGTACCGCTCATATAGGCATCCATAATGGAACATAATGCACATACCGGTTACGCCACAAATTATGTTCGGTACCGCTCATATAGGCATCCATAATGGAACATAATGCACATAGCGCATTCAATATTGTGTATGCCGAGGCACTTACGAAATAATAGAGAACAACATTCATGCCTGGCACTAAAGGGTACCCAATAATTGGAGTCGCTGTCAACATGCGTGTCCTATAGTTGAAGTCGCTGTCAACATGGGCACACTATAGCTGGAGTCACTGCGATCGGTTGATGCAGTTCAGTTGCCAGCCACCAAGTTAATTCAAACCTCTGACAGTGGCGAGTCCCGAAAAGATTGAGCCTCTTACATGCGCTGAAAGTTAGCACGCGCTGGTGTTGAGGGAGCGGCGGAGCGCGCTGACAGAGGGCGCTAATGGCAGGTCCTCTGCTGGCAGATGATGTTAATGGCAGGTCCTCTGCTGGCAGGGGATGTTAATGGCAGCAGGTCCCCCGCTGACAGAGGGCGCTAATGGCGGGTCCGCCGCTGGCAGAGGGCACTAATGACGGGTCCGCCGCTGGCAGATGGTGTTAATGACAGGTCCTCTGCTGGCAGAGGGTGCTAATGGCAGGTCCTCTGCTGGCAGAGGATGTTAATGGCAGCAGGTCCCCCGCTGGCAGAGGGTGCTAATGACAGGTATTCCGCTGGCAGAGGGTGCTAATGGCAGGACCGCCACTGGCAGAGGGTGCTAATGGCAGGTGTGCCGCTGGCAGAGGGTGCTAATGGCGGGTCCACCGCTGGTAATAGCGCCGGCTGGAAACCACGGACCGACTCGTCCCAACACCTGGACTGATGTAGGGCCACCGCCGGCGATGATCAGACAATGCAAACTATCCATGGCCTGTCAAAATTGGCAACATCGGCTTCAGACATGATGCAGAAACGGCCACAACCACGATGTACAACAGAACCTAGCATTCAATGGCAATATAACTAGATGTGGCTGCAACTTTCAGAGTCCGTGAACATCCAGTTAACCCTCTGAATAATTTGCAATACGTTGTGTATTTTGCATGATTTTCACAATTCGCAACACACATACTGTTGGCAATGCATGAAGCATGAATGTATGACACAGGCATGAAGCATAAGAAAGCTCACGACGTAGCAGTGCATTTCATGACATGCCTCACACTTCTGAGCCCATAAATGAGCTGATGTATTGTCCATTGCATAACGCCGTAACGTCCTGCCACATTCTCAGTTGATCTTGTTTGGTATGCGAAGCACTGCACATGTGCCTTTGAGTATTTTTGGCATGCTTTTGAGCAATTGCACATTTGCTATGACTAGTGTTTGATCCTGATGAATCGTCCTCGTATATAGCTGCATGCATCACCGGAAGCCACCTCTCGCCTCACAACTCGCTGCTCCGTACGATTCTTGTAGCTGACTATACGCAAAAACCCTGCTCTTTGCATTCCCTTCGCGCAACTCTATCTCAACTGGTCTACATCAAGACGTAAATAATTCGCTGGCGCATCCGGAACGGTCTCGGTTTGCTGCGGTAGACAGCCTGAATGTTCGATGATAGTTGGTGGGCACCACGCTCGGACGACACCCCATAGTCGTGTTGGCCGCCACGAAGTGTTACGAAATGGGCGTCAAGCGGCCACGGCAGGCCAGTGGGACGGCTGGGGACAGGGACGAGGACGCCGCCGCTGTAGTCGGCGCCAGGCTGAGCTGCACGGTCACACAGATTCCACCACCATAGTACTCCAGTGGTTGGCTTCATATGGCTCCGAGCCATCAAGATTGCCCAACTCAATACTTCGCTAGAGGCTCTAGCGAAGGATTGAGTTGGGCAATCTTGGTTGCTAACAGTCGACATTGTTGAGGAAGCTAACATACAATCATTTATGATTTGTGATTTCACAGTACAGCCGAAAATATGATTCTTTGAGACTTTCTATACAGTTTAAATGCATGACACATTAAAACCACTATTTCAAGATGACCGATATTGTCCCACTCCTTCCCTTGCGCGTGTCTAAGCTAATAGAAGCATGAACTTGCAGCATTGTTTTGCTTTGCGTTGCAAGAGATGTGTCACAAAACAGTGATATGGTTAAACTTGTGTGTTTCCAAGTATATTTACGGTCAAGGTCGTGAGAGCCGTCTGGACGCTTCCTAGCAAAATAATAAGTTGCTTCCTTTAGCTACCTGAAGTTCTCAGTTCACATTCCTTTGCACATTTGAAGACCATTAGCTTCTCATGCAAGTGCCATTTTAGGCCAGAGCTGAACTATACCCCGCCCCGGTATCGCAGTTGGTTAGAGCGCTGGCCTGCTCTGGTCTCTCTTCTCCTGGCGACACACGGTTCGAGTCGCTTCGCGCGCTCGTATTTAGCCCCCGGCTGGGAGGGTCAGTTGGCAGCTGGCCCAATAAGGCCGGGGACGAGCTACCGGGCGCCCGTGTGGGTGCATTGATAGCACGTTAAGCTTTCCGTCAAAATTCTGCCGTTGAACTGGAATTAATGGATCGGGTGGTGGAGGGAAGGTTCACGCAACAAGCTCTGCTTAGCAATAGGACCCTGGCTCACAAAGCCACCCCAGCAAGGGCTCGGATTAAATTTATTATATAAAAACCATACCAGGCCAAACTGAGATGAAGAAAAACTGTGCTTCTGGCACGCTATGAAATGCACGGACTGCATGAGGGCACCGTCCACCGGCTCTACACTGAAAGGCAACAACTGCAGACCAAACACACTCGCCTTGGAACGTGTATCAGCATACGTTTGTGATATAATGATGCCATTCACAACTGTCGAGTAGCTGTAGAGACGTTCGGGCGACCCAGCTCGGTACGCTTCCGGCCATTTCCAGCCGCTCCCAGGTCAAATACAGGCATTTGGTCGGGCAATGTCCCACCGGAGCTAGCACATTTCCAGCGACCGAATAAACAGCGGCCAACTCAGCTTACTGCGCACACCTCGGCTCGTTTCTCTCGAGACCCTTGTGCTAAGGCGGCGTCGGTCGGCCGGTCAGGCGTCCGACGGACCGCCGCCGGCTGGATCGTCGTCGTCGACGGTCCACATATCACGCGGTGTTGGGCGCGGCGGCCCGAGACGAGGCGGCGCGTCGATAATGCAGGGAAAGTGAGGTTGGTTGAGCCTCCAGGCGAGCTGAGCCACCCACATTATCTGACTCCTAAGGTGTCGAGAGAACCCACAGCCCACCTGCCGACACTTCGAAGATGTCTCAATTTTTGGCTGGACGGGGGCCGGAAGCGTTAGGTATACGGTGAACCTCGTGCAAAATTGTGCTTCTTTATGGTTGGAAGCAATTTTTCCTTTACTTGGAAATATTTTTCGTTTCCTTAATTCGCAACATATAGACTTGGGATCACAGCACACAGTTGTAATCATGTGCCTTGTCATGTGTCTCCACCGAAGCCACTCTGTAGTGTGATGGTCAGGAAATTGACAGCCATATTTTACTAAGGTGAGATGGGTATGGCTCCAGTTGAGCAATCGCGGCCTGATAAGAACAGCTGCGGAGAAGCCGTGGTTTGTTCATGTGTTGCATGTTGCTGATATTTGCGTGCATCATGAAACATATAAATTTGCATAAAATTGTTGTTCAGCCTATTGTGATTCAACAGATGGCTATGTTATGAACCACGGTGTGACAAAACGATAAAAATGCAGGTCGAAGGCGGTATTACGTGCTATTACGTATTACGTGATATTGCGTGGTATTTTCTGATGATTCATGCTTTATCAGAACACCTGAGGTGACAAAAAGTGACCATAAAACGTCTGCAACATGAAAGCTAACACTTCTCAGTAGTCATCACAGCATTTATGTACATAAACAAGATTTGTGAACAACTTAACCCACCACTACATCAACCAATATATCAGCTTTTCCCACCAGAAGCAAAACACCAACCCACCGCATTACAAACGTACTACTCGCACGAATACCCAGATACACTGGTCAGTATCTTTCAATGGAACACACACGGACTCATGCGACAATGATGCGGATTTAAACAGTACGCACTTGAAATGGGCCATCCAGCACGATCCATCCAAGAAACACATCTTAAGCCCAGCGACCCATATCAATCTAACATACCACAATACACACTATACAGACACGATTCACACAACACACACATGTCAGGCGGTGCATGCACATACAAAAAGGA
Organism: Imbricaverruca yamaguchii; assembly: GCA_034440575.1. Lineage (NCBI taxonomy): Eukaryota > Metazoa > Arthropoda > Thecostraca > Neoverrucidae > Imbricaverruca > Imbricaverruca yamaguchii. Next base: position 63,722 of record JAOTOL010001157.1, on the reverse strand, counting down.
TGTCAACTTACACCACCCACCTTGGGGCAGACACACAACACGCCCAGATAGTAGATCACACCCACTGGCAAACCAACACAACATCACGACGCCACGCACCGTCACGCCAACCTACGCCACTCCTCGTAATCCACGAGCATCCCACACAACTCCCGACATTGTACTTGTGTCCTCTCGAATCTCCCTCTCTCTAACCTGGGAATGTCACTCTGATCCATATTTTAGTGATCACTTACCCATGACCATTACCTTCACCCAAATCCCGACCACCCTGACGGGCCGGTGAAAACTGAAAAAAACAAGATGGAACCTTTTCTCTGACTCCAGCCCTAATTATTTGGGCCAACATTGGGGTCATAGGTGACGCACATAATTCACGTCATGGTCAGGGCAAGTGCAACATTGGGTGCCTTGGGAAGTCATACCTTCTCTGCAATTATTTGAAAACCCAGTGCTGGGTGTCTAGATTGCAGTACAATATGAAAAGTAAAAAGGAACAGTCAACTAACAAGGAAATTGGTAGTACTCGCCACTAATATTCAATTAATGGTGGAGTCTGAAGGAGATCAAAGGTATCCTGCTTGAACTTGTTGCCAAATGGACTCCATGTCGCTGGTATCAATAAAATGCAATATTCAGGTGTCTTTAATCGGTGCCTATTTTCTGACCAGTATCTATTTGGCAAATACATGACCAGAGAAATGCAATGCGCTCCTATAATTGACCTCTCGTCACATCGAAATGTATTCATTGTTTTCTTAGCTGGTAGCAACGACACGCAGTTGCATTCACTATATGAATTTTACTAGAAACATTACTCACCCAATGTTTCTAGTAAAATTCGGAGGAATATTGTGCCATGATCTGGGATCAGGAGTGATAGTACCTTAATACTACATTGGCTTACGTTGACATCATGTGTCACTCTTGTCCAAACTCGGGCACACAAACTTGTTACAACTACATCCCGCTAACCAAAACAGAAAAATCCGGTTCAGAATGCGTGGTAATATGGTTTCCTCGATTACGCCAGAAGCAGTGATCTATGATGGCCACTTATAAAATATTTCTTTTTCCAAGCTATCGTCCCCATATAAGAAGGAATAGCCAGCTCTGACTCCATGCACTTTCATAGGGTGTTTCAATGTGGGAATTCCCTTCGTTAGCTACCCATAAATCAAGACAGCCAACACAAGGGTACCCCAGGAGGCAAATAAGATATGTCACCGAGTGTCACATGCATACACGGAGTGCCATGTGCATGGAACGCATGCGTACTATGCATACATACTATACATACTTACTAATATGCATACTATGCATCCTTCAGTAAGTTGCATACTATACATAGCAGATGCATGCAATCCCATCAACATCCTCCACAGAGACACTCACTTATACACCAGCATATTCTTGTATGTTGGCCCACTCGCAGCAACTGTTACATTCCTCCGTAGCAAAGAACATTAACTGAAACAATTATTGGAACCATGCTTGACCTTCAGTTTTAACTTGACATGCATAATTTCATAATGTGATGGCCACTCCGTTTCTTTAACACGTTTTGTCTGGACTGCTCCATTGTGAGAAATATTGGGCAAATTGTATTGTTCAGCATAAGTTGCTAATTTCTAAGAAACTCATGACACATAGTTATGCAAAGTTAATGGCTGCAGAGGGAATGAAAAGGTTCTAGAGATATCTGGGGAACAACAGAGGGCGGGGCATTAGTGCTCCTCCCCCGAGCCAATGCTAGCCAATGCCCTCGAGTAAGCGCTAAGCTAAGCTACATTCGCTCAGGTTAGGCGAAATAATGGCAAACAATGACGATGTAGGGAACTTTATAGGGTTGGTGCCAATTCGCATATGTTCTGTTTATATGTCAGGAACTGTAAATATTACGCCCTCCGAGGAAAATGACTTCGGAAGGTCTGGAAGAAGTTAATGTACATGCAGACATATAATTATAAAAACCGGATATTCCTGGAATACAACCGGACCATGCTGATTATAATTGGTTATTAGTAGGGTCGCTTAGGCTCCTGTGCTCTTTCTGCTTGCTGGAAAGCAGCTGAGAACATCATGAAAACCATCAGAATCATTTTTGGTAGCGAGGACTTTATATTAGCAAAATAATAAATAGTATATAGCGTAGATTGGTAGGTAGTGTACATAGATATACTTATATGTATATATATATATATATATATATATATATATATATATATATATATATATATATATATATATGCATAGGCATATAATAGCAAATTGCAGTATATAGTATAGTATAAATGAATAACAAAATATAATGATCTCGGATTAAATGTCAAGTTGGGATAGTGCAACTGAAAACTTTCATAACAGGGCTCGGTTTGCCACTTGTAGAGTCAACTTGATCAAGACAAGTTGACGCAATCGCTCAGTTTTGCAAAACGTTCAAACTATCTATCGTATTAACGTGTCATTACATGCTTTGTGTGCCTGGAATAAAACAACCTGTATGCCTCGAATGGCAAACACATTTTCCATACAATTTCGGCCACGTACCCCGAAAGGGCGATTCTCTGGCGGCGCGGTGTGTGGGCTAACGTTGTTAGCATGCCAGCTGGGAGCGGTGGGCAGGCCGAGGTGCTACTGTGGGCCGGCGTTGTGACGTATGCTGGGCATTAGCGGCGGCGCGGTGGCCTGTTTGGCGGCGGCGGCCGGTGTTTGCTCTTGGTCGGCTGGCGGCGCTCGTCGGTCGCCGGTCTCCAATCGTGGCTGTCAGCGTGACTGATATCGCGCTCCTCTCTCCCAGGCCTCTCCGATCCTGCACCGCTCTCCCAGGCCTCTCCAACCCTGCACCGCTCTCCCAGGCCTCTCCAATCCTGCACCTCTCTCCCAGGCCTCCCCGTCCCTGCATCTCTCGCACCTCTCTCCCAGGCCTCTCCGATCCTGCACCTCTCTCCCAGGCCTCTCCGATCCTGCACCGCTCTCCCAGGCCTCTCCGATCCTGCACCTCTCTCGCAGGCCTCTCCAATCCTGCACCTCTCTCCCAGGCCTCTCCAACCCTGCACCTCTCTCCCAGGCCTCTCCGATCCTGCACCTCTCTCCCAGGCCTCTCCGATCCTGCACCTCTCTCCCAGGCCTCTCCGATCCTGCACCTCTCTCCCAGGTCTCTCCAATCCTGCACCTCTCTCCAAGCCTCTCCGATTCTGCACCTTTCTCCCAGGCCTCTCCTATCCTGCACCTCTCTCCCAGGCCTCTCTAATCCTGCACCTCTCTCCCAGGCCTCTCCTATCCTGCACCTCTCTCCCAGGCCTCTCCAATCCTGCACCCTTCTCCCAGGCCTCTCCTATCCTGCACCTCTCTCCCAGGCCTCTCCGACCCTGCATCTCTCTCCCAGGCCTCTCTAATCCTGCACCTCTCTCCCAGGCCTCTCTAATCCTGCACCTCTCTCCCAGGCCTCTCCGATCCTGCACCTCTCTCCCAGGCCTCTCCGATCCTGCACCTCTCTCCCAGGCCTCTCCGATCCTGCACCTCTCTCCCAGGCCTCTCTAATCCTGCACCTCTCTCCCAGGCCTCTCTGATCCCTCTCCCTTCCCCTCACGATACCCCTGTTCCTCCTCTGGTCCTCTACTCTCAGTGGGTCCTCTCCCTCCCTCATCATATCCTCCTATAATGTCTTATCTCCCATGTCCACTTCAGGGCCTTCTCTGATCCCCTCTACTTCTCGAGCACTTCGGTCTCTATTTCTTGTTGCTCCCATCAGTGGGTCGTCTCCTTTACCTCCTTGGTCCCTATCATCTCGCTCAGCTCTCCCCGATCCTCCTCCCTCTCAATATCGAGTCGTCTCCTCTCTTGATCATACGAGGCCAGTCGGTGGGGCGCCTCCTTTACCTCCTAAGGCCCTCTCCTCTCGCTCAGCCCTCCACGATCCGCTTCCCTCTCCCTCTCGAGTCTTCCCCTCTCTTGATTCTACAAGGCCAGTCAGTAGGTCGAATCAATTCCCTCCTCATACCCTCTCTTCTCCCCTTCTGAAGTTTTTCCAATCCTCTATCATATATCGTCCTCGCGTCGTCTAGTCTGTCAAGGTCCTTTAGTTTCTCGGAACATATTTTCATAATAATTCCTCACCTACCATCTCCCCCCTCAATCTCTGCTTCAATGCCTACCGACCCTTCTACTCTGTCATGTCCGTCCCCTCTTTCCGCTTCCTCTCACCATTCCCCCACCCTTTCTTCTCTCCCCCATGGCACTCACCACCCTTGCTCTGATCTCTCCCTAGGGTCCTCGCCCACTTTCTATTTCTCTTTTTTTTCATCTAACCCTTCTTCCGACCAAACCTCCAGCCATGGTTACCGTCCTTCTGATTATACCGCATGATTCTTCTTGACCCATTCACAACGCGGCCCTGGCCCATGTCCCTTTCTGACTTTCCCTCTTCCGCTGAAGCTATCTACAGCATAGCTGATGGCTGTATGTCCCTTGTGGAACTTTCTATTAGGTGATCAATTTATCTTATTCTGGTCCTCTTCCATGTACTACTTCTTATGCCTCTACTTCTTATCTGGACCAGTCCATTTTCATTTCTTACTCTTCTTATTTTTCATTTCTTACTCTTTTCTCTCGTACACTTCTCTCCCCTACAACTACCCATCTTCCCTTTGGTACACATCTCCCATCCCTTAGCAGCCACCTCTCCTCCCCATTCCCTAGCTCCATCCCATACTCCTACCACTCTTTCCTCTTCTGCTCCCATCCAATGTGCTAGCTCTCCCTCCTGCTTTGCCCATCATTCAGAGCCAGTAGATCCACGTGACGCCGCACCATATTCGAGTGTTCCATCCTACGGGATGGCTGTGAGTGACGTTTCCGTCAGTGCGGTGCGTTAAATTGTTTATCGGTAGTGCCACGGTAGCTGCAAGGATACGATATGCTTATACCGTCGGCTTCAGTGGGTACATAAACATTGGTCTTTTCCAAATGGAGAAAAGAGGAACGGAGATGGGATAACTGAAGAATGCAGATGGACGTATGGGGAGGAGGGGAAGACAATATAGAGGAAAGAGAGAAGAAAACGAAAGAAGAAATGAGAGGGAGATAAAACTGATATATACATGCCTGCATATACATGTATATATGTGTATATATACATATATATGATATGCAAATAATACGAAAGGAAGTAGGCAGCACACAATTTGAACGAGTAAGGTAGGAACAAAATCTTGTGAACTATTTACAAGTGAGAACAGTTTTCCCCACAGCACAGACACAAGCTGAAGATTCTATATGCACACACAAACAAGAAATGAAGTTTTGCCTTCGCATACCTTGCGTACGATATTGGCAATGAGAATACAAGTGAGTCACTGCCATCTCCATCTGGCAAAATTGCATTGATAATGTGTTATCATTGCGTTTCAGAAGCTACTTCGTCATAGTTGCGTGCTATATATATATATATATATATATATATATATATATATATATATATATATATATATATATATATATATATATTAACATTAACATGTACAATGAGTTGAGGTGGAATCTGCCCACCTCTCCTGGTTTTCGACAATATCTATAAACGGGAGGCAATATTGTAATACAACCTTCTGTCTTGGTTAATGCGCGGCACTCGTCGCTCCACAAGGGGGCCGGATAAAATGTTTGTTGGTGTCTTTGGTCTTGTTTGTAACACACCTTGTTGTGCTGCAGTGAGGCGACTGTCTGCAAACTACAGCTGGATAGATGTTCCAGTAGCATCCCATGCGCTATCGGAGGGAATTTCTGCTTCTTTGTAGCCAAAGGGGTTATCCCCTGTGCACTGGTCGAAGGCACAGAACGTGTTCTTTCTAGATCTGGTGGCTTACACTGCCTTTTTATTCAACTGCTTGACTTACGCCCGATTGTTTTGCGATTGGTGGTTTCTCTTGGCTGAGATTAAACGGCGTGTTTTCGGACCGTGTGCGTGCCATTTCCAGTGGAATTCTTCTTGCGGTACTCGCCAGAGATTTATAGCCCGTCAGTTGGGTCGCATATGGCGGAGGCTACGCGTCAAGCACCATTTTAACTGCTGCTTTCTTGGCTATGTGGTTCGTGATTTTCCTATCCTTGATGACAGCGATATCAGTGGTAGACCCATAAATACAAATAACTAACTCAGCGATGGCATTCATTACTCCTCAAAGTGAAAATACACCAAGAGCCGTATTGTTGAATCACCTACCAGTCGTTAGAAATCGTGGTTGATCGCTAAGTGAAACTTTGGCACAAATTTATCGTCGCCTCGGGAGGGGGAAAGAGAGCGAGAGAGAGAGAGAGAGAGAGAGAGAGAGAGAGAGAGAGAGAGAGAGAGAGAGAGAGAGAGAGAGAGAGAGAGAGAGAGAGAGAGAAGAGAGAGAGAGAGAGAGAGAGAGAGAGAGAGAGAGAGAGACGAGAGGAGAGACGGAGAGACGGAGAGACGGAGAGACGGAGAGACGGAGAGACGGAGAGACGGAGAGACGGAGAGACGGAGAGACGGAGAGACGGAGAGACGGAGAGACGGAGAGACGGAGAGACGGAGAGACGGAGAGACGGAGAGACGGAGAGACGGAGAGACGGAGAGACGGAGAGACGGAGACGGAGAGACGGAGAGACGGAGAGACGGAGAGACGGAGAGACGGAGACGGAGAGACGGAGGACGGAGAGACGGAGAGACGGAGAGACGGAGAGACGGAGGGACGGAGGGACGGAGGGACGGAGGGACGGAGAGACGGAGAGACGGAGAGACGGAGAGACGGAGAGACGGAGAGACGGAGAGACGGAGAGACGGAGAGACGGAGAGACGGAGAGACGGAGAGACGGAGAGACGGAGAGACGGAGAGACGGAGAGACGGAGAGACGGAGAGACGGAGAGACGGAGAGACGGAGAGACGGAGAGACGGAGAGACGGAGAGACGGAGAGACGGAGAGACGGAGAGACGGAGAGACGGAGAGACGGAGAGACGGAGAGACGGAGAGACGGAGAGACGGAGAGACGGAGAGACGGAGAGACGGAGAGACGGAGAGACGGAGAGACGGAGAGACGGAGAGACGGAGAGACGGAGAGACGGAGAGACGGAGAGACGGAGAGACGGAGAGACGGAGAGACGGAGAGACGGAGAGACGGAGAGACGGAGAGACGGAGAGACGGAGAGACGGAGAGACGGAGAGACGGAGAGACGGAGAGACGGAGAGACGGAGAGACGGAGAGACGGAGAGACGGAGAGACGGAGAGACGGAGAGACGGAGAGACGGAGAGACGGAGAGACGGAGAGGCGGAGAGGCGGAGAGGCGGAGAGGCGGAGAGGCGGAGAGGCGGAGAGGCCAGAGAGGCAGAGAGGCAGAGAGGCAGAGAGGCGGAGAGGCTGTAAGGCGGAGAGGCGGATAGGCGGAGAGGCGAAGAGACAGAGTGACAGTGACAGTGCTAGAGAAACAGAGTGACAGAGTGACAGAATGGCAGAGCGAAAGAGATAAAGCTTTCTGACTGTCTTCTGATTCTATGTATTTGGAAAGCTTCGAAGAGGCATGTGTTCTTGTCTTCAGCGTGCAGTGTGTTTGGTTACATGGCCATCCGGAATGCGGTTAGCTACTAATGCAATTGTGGGTGTTTTTTTCCTTTCATCGTTTTTTTTTCCAGCTCGACATTGTCCGAAAGACGCCGGGTAGATGAAGCTTCCGAGTTGACGGGGAGTGTCCACTGACTGATGCTGAGGACTCCGGGACGAGCCAAAGTGAAAGGTCCCTAAACCGACGGAGACCCTTGTCGTTAGAAGGGACCCGGACTGACGGAGGTGGCCCCACTAATACAGAGGAGTCCCTGAGGGAAATAAGATGGCCCCAAACGACAGACAGGACCCGGAACCGCCGGAGATGACCTTGGACCGTCGGAGCGGGCTCCAAGCCGATGTGAAGGGCCACTGGCACAAAGGAAGGAATATATATATATATATATATATATATATATATATATATATATATATATATATATATATATATATTTATATATATATATATTTATATATATTTATGCATCATTAGAGCAAGGTACCCTGGCTGACTTATGAAGGTCGTCACAGGTAAATATACCCGGTGCATGATATTAAGTTTACAATTATTTTATAATTGCTTATCGATCTTAGATTACTAACCTTTGCGAATTTGGTACTGGCTATTAGCATTGGCTGTTGAGGTAAATTGGGAAGAAGATATGCCTTTATATATTCCTCTTTTTTCATTCACTTCCTCATCACGTAAACCATTCCACGTCAACGGGGAACACAAAAGGTCAATTATTGCAGGCACGCATGAGCCTCGCTTGGCCTAGGATTCTCGATTGGCGTCTAAATCGGATCAAACTGTTAATTAAGTGCTCAGATAAGTTGTTCGGAATTTCGGACTTCCGAACAAGTTATATCTTCATCCGACCTGATCTGTCACGCTACCCATGACCAGAAGGTCAAAATTACTACACCTCAAAGTGAGCATGGTGCATAGCAGTGAATAGGCAGTACCGTGCAGTGCAGAGATGTGGTCAGTCATATCGATCGTCGTTGGAATCATATCGATTCATCCATCGGTTGCTGAGATAGGTAGGAAGGAGGCGCTAAACTTCATCCCTGAAACCAGTAGCTTTCGGCCAAGACTGATAAAGTGTTGGGCTAATAGGTTAATAACGTGTCGCGGCATATGATACCAAGATCACATGGTGTGTCGCAGCATGTGATACCAAGGTCACATGATATGTCGCGGCATGTGATAGCAAGGCCGCGTGATATGTCGCGGCATGTGATGCCAAGGTCACATCGTGCGTCGCAACATGATGTGGTACCAAGCACTGAAACGCAAAAATCCTATATTCTTACCAAATCATATAGTCTAACTGATGAATCCATCGCTATCGCTTTCATAATGCAAGATGGCCTTCAACGTATCGAGTTCTTTGAGAGGCATGGCTAACATAAAACGTTTTCAATATTTCAGAGATATTGGGCAACTTTCCCCGCGTGAGTTAGCACCCTCATCTACACCAGCTGCATATATAATATGTACCATGTCATCACTGAACTAAGTTCGGGATTCAATTGCTTAGGTCATCAATCAAAAACGTCTGGTCTTCCGTGAAGCCCTACTCTTCAATTCCGTTGACATTATATATATATATATATATATATAGTAAGTCCACTAAGGGCATCTAGCAGTTAGAAATTTCGCAGGTTTGCATCATACTCGGTGAGACCTACTCTCTCAGTTAATAGCTTCACATCTCAATCGCTTCTCACATCCACATTTTACTCCTAAATAGCAGCCACACCACGCTTCAGCCACTAAATAACAGCCACACCACACATTAGCTCCCAAATAACGACCACAACACACCTTAGCTCCAGATCATCGCCTTTAGCCAAAACTCAAACCTCAGTACGAAAACACAGAGGTACATATCAATCCAATCAGAAGAGCAAGACCAACATGATTCACCAGTAGCATGTAATCGAGCTTTGTTGGTTTCGATAGGCTTTATTTATATTGTATGCTATGACTCCAAATCAACATGCCTTACCAGCGCTTGTGCAGAGAAATTAATATACATTGGAATTTATTACTCGAAATAAGTTTGGAACGTTTTTGTCTACCTTGGTCCAGCTCTTTACCTTTTCACTTCCCTCAGTCATATTAGTGCTTTCCTCACTATTTGTCAGTTCAAGCGAGTAGTTCATGCGACTCAGCCAGACTCGGACTGTCCCTGATAGCATACACCGTCACTGCCTGACAGGTAAATCCTCTGCAGTAGTTTTAGTTTCAGTACTTGGTATCACATGCTGAGACACATCACGTGACCTTGATATCACATGCTGCGATACACCTTGTGACCTTGGTACCACATCATGCTGCGATGCACCATGTGACCATGACATCACATGTTGCGACACAGCATGCGATCTTGGCATCGCATGCCGCGACACACCATTTGACCTTGGACTCACATGCCGCGACTTACCATGCGACCCTGGCACCACATGTTGCGACCACAGTGTAGCATTGACATCAAATACTACGACACACCATATGACTTGGACATCACATGATGTGACACAAAATGTGACCGTAATATCACATGCTGGCGACACACCATGTGACCATGATGCCACATCATGCTGCGATACGCCATGTGACCTAAGCATCACATGCTGCGACATACCATTCGACCTGGCATCGTATGATACGACACACCATGCGATCTTGGTATCACGTGTTGCGACACACCATGTGACCTTGGTATCACGTGTTGCGACACACCATGTGACCTTGGCGTCCGGCGCCGGGCAGTGTCAGTTCCAGGTAGTCCGTGGCGTCGGACGGTAGCATGCGGCATGCGCTCAGCGGGATAGCTGTGAGACAAAAGGCATCGTGACGAAGCGTGACAATCATGACGATTGAATAACTTGGTGTAGTTGCGTTATCTTTTTAGATGCGCGTAATATCTTCAGTTGATACGCCTGATGTCGAGAAGATTGCGACCAATTTTTGTTAAGGTTTTTTTTTTCGAAGTGCGTATGCTAAAACATCCAACATGCATTCTTTCCGCAGTTGGGCACTTCTGTCAAATATCGGTCATCCGTCGAATTGGATGTTCAGTGGCAAATTGATGCAACAACGTTTGTTAATTACTGATATTCCTCCACCTATACGCCCAAAAATTATGCCGTTAGCCAAGGTCGGAAATCCTGGGCATTACTGATCACGCGCTGCGGAGCACAAAAATAGCTGGCTATTCCCTTCTTGCACGGCACCACCCAACTGCCACCGACCCACGCGACCGATGGGTCGTGTGGCGACTGGCCAAGGCCATTCGGATTCAAATCCAAACAGTCCGGTACTTCCAACGCTACAGTGCGGTGCGCCCCTGTACCTGTAACAGCGAGCCCCATCAATTGCCGATGAATTGCCGTCGCCGGCCTAGCGCCACCAGCGCCTCTAGTGGCGACATATGTCCATAATAATAATGCTAACTACGAGCAATCACTAATGCCGAGACAGTCGTCCTTCAACTAAGAGAAAGAAGCGACGGAAGTTGCACGGCTCGGTCAGGCGGGTCATGACGCTTTTGAAAGGATTATGCACTGGCAAAGAAGTACTTTAGAATCAGTAAATAAGCTTCACCGCAGAAGAGTTTTATACTTTAACTTGTGAAGTTCTGGCCGGTTTAATTTTTTCCAACACAATTTTAGATGCTGTCGTGCTTTGAAGATTGGACACTTTAATCTAGTTAACTTGTTGAACAGCGCGTTATTGTTTGGCAGGAAGATGAGTGTTGCGCAAGTGGTCTACTTTTACTATCAAGCTTCTGTCGTGATATTTGATGGGATAAAATTGAGCTTATTATTCACTATATGTAAAGAACACACTTTACACAAGAATCACCTACCAATTCAAGTCCATGCTTAAAGTACATGCATTGGATTCGTTTGCGAAACATTGCGAAGCCACTTGAATCTAACAGGCAGAGTTAAAAAGTTTCAAATCTAGACGTAAGGAAACTTTCCAGGGATCACCCGTGATACACGAAAGGAGCTTGCTGATGGCAATAACAACCTGGTTGTATTTCATGCAGATAGGTATGTTTGACTTGTGATACGACTGTTCCACATACATCAAAGAGATAAACATTTCAGAGCGAAGAAATGAGAACAGAAGTATAAAAGCCGCTGTTTTCTAGCGCTGGAAATTGTTTTACTCGCCCATTTGTCATCGCAAATACATTTTGGTAATGTTGAATATCGTAATAGAGATAGCTTTAATCATTCTAATTTTGTCTATGGGTCACGGCCCAAAACTGTGCAGGAACATTGCAATGACTTATAATTCCCATGTCTTATAAGTAACGCATTCGGCAATATTTTCCCTTGTTTTTCAAAATAATTAGGCTGTTTTGCAAAGCCAGGCTAAGCCAGGCTAAGTATAATATGAACAATGATTGCTAATTTGCGGGATTCCGGGCTTCCGGGTACTTGGCTATGATCTGCTCCTGCTCACGCTGGACTTTCCCACTGCAGTCTTTGTTGCCTGACCAGTTGCAATCCCCGCAACCAGAGCCAAGGTGAAAATTTTAATCTTACGACCGCTACAACTGGCAAGGTCTAAGCCTATAGCCTCATACTCCTTGTGCAGACCAAGCTTTATCTGTGATGCAAAGTGCTACGACAAATGAAGTTATTGTTCCTAGCGTCGACGACCAGTGTTAATACGCAGATGAGCCGGATTTAAGCTATTTCAGTGGGATGTATATTCTTACAAAAGACTAAATGCTACAGTGCCACAATAATAGTGCGAGATGACCTCAGACTCCATCCTGAATAATAGTACGTGATGAGTTCAGGATCTATCCCGTGCCAAAATACTATTGCGTGATGACGTTAGACTCCATTCCTGTGCCAAGGAGATCTGAATAATAGTACAAGATGACCTCCTCCATTCCGAATAGCAGTTTTGTGACACAGCCCATCGTCGGATGGTGGTTTTGTGACATAGCCCACCATCAGGTGGTCATTGTGAGCGAGGCTGAAGACCGACTAGTCTACTCGGAGGCCTCGTTCCTCTTGGACGGGTAGAGCACTCGACCATTTTACCTTTCTCGAACTAATTAACGCTCCCTTGCACCTCTGCGAACAATAATCAGAATTCGGCGCATTATGTTTTATGCCAAAATATCAAAAGAAAAACAAATAATTCGGCTCTTTCACAGCACGGCGACGTGACATGAAAATCAAGCAGCTATCTTACAACATACAATTGAACCGCAAATCACATGCACTCTCTTCCTGTGAGCTGTGCGACGCTGACGCTCCATGGCCGTGCAGGCAGCCGCAGCAGAGACGTTTTCAGACCTCCTGCTACTTACCAACTTCCATCACAATATTTCTTCCCAAGTACTCTCAATGTTTGTTTTGCGAAATAAGTTTACGGTGACATTCGCCTTGGGCGGGCAGCTTAGGACGCGCGAGCCCGGCAGACCCACAGCGTGGCCGGCGATCCCACCTCCCATCCCGGCCGAATGGCCAATGGGTGATGCACGTGATCAGTGTTCCCGAGTATCGGTTCGGTCTCCGGAAGGGCCGGCGCCTTTTATTGTCTTCGTTGATGCAACTTGGTGAATGGATCGCATTCGAAATCACTTTGATCTGAAAGTATGCTTGACGACGCATGGCTGGATAAACAGTGAAGGTAATGCGCCGTGACTGATACACGATACGGAGATTACGGAACTGCACAATACGGAGTGACACGGAGGTTCGGACGCACTACGCATTTAACACTTGCGCTCGCTCTTTCAGCCCAATATGCGTCTCTCATTGGTGAGACAATAATCGTGTCGCGATACGAGCGCATATGTAGCCCCCAACTGAAAAAGGTACGTCGGCAGCTAGCCCGAAAAGTGAGCGTGGCAGGGGAACGGTGGTGTCGGTGCATTGACGGAACGTTATACCACGGCTGCACAATACACAATAGAGTACACGCCCTCCAAAATGGGAAGACGCCCGAATATAGCAGCAACGATTCGTTGTGACGAGGATAGAATACAGTCAAGGCAGGTGTGATGAAGATGCGGTACATAGAATACTTACGAGTGTTCCTGTTTGATCATGAGATCTTGTTGAACATATTATAAGATATGCAGGCTGGAGTTACGCTGTGCAAAATTAAATGCCGCTTTACAGAATGACGCTTAAGGAAATTGGCACTTGAAGTAGCTTAGAATTGGTTAAGCTAATTTCATAAAAGAATATACTAATCACGGATGTTGTCTGCTGTTGTATGCATCCAATGACGGCTTGCATTCAGCTTCTTGCTCCTGATATCTAAAGTTGGGTCATGGAGAGCTATGAAGTCATTAACCCTTATCTGAAACAGCTGACTCGAGGGCGAGTGGCCCAGGGGAAAGATGCTCATCTCTCAACTCAAGGGTTGTGAGCTTCAATCCCAAATACGCCTCTCTAGAAAAAACGTAAATGAGGCTAAAGACACGAATGGAGACGACGCAGAACAGCCGGGCCGCGAGGACCACTCGCCACGGGGAGGCGGAGGGGGATAGATTAGGAGATGGTGAGTACAGCCGAGCTGTGAGGGCCACTCGCCACGGAGCGGCGGGGTGGGGATAGATTAGGAGATGGTGAGTACAGCCGGGCTGCGAGGGCCACTCGCCACGGAGAGGTGGGGTGGAGGGGGCAGATGAGGAGACAGCGCGGTACGGCCGGACTGCGAGGGCCACTCGCCACGGGGGGGGGGGGGGGGGGAGATGAGGAGACAGCGGTACTGCGAGAGCCACTCGCCACCGAGAGGTGGGGTGGAGGGGGCAGATGAGGAGACAGCGCGGTACGGCCGGACTGCGAGGGCCACTCGCCACGGAGAGGTGGGGTGGAGGGGGCAGATGAGGAGACAGCGCGGTACTGCCGGACTGCGAGAGCCACTCGCCACCGAGAGGTGGGGTGGAGGGGGCAGATGAGGAGACAGCGCGGTACTGCCGGACTGCGAGGGCCACTCGCCACGGAGAGGTGGGGTGGAGGGGGCAGATGAGGAGACAGCGCGGTACTGCGAGAGCCACTCGCCACCGAGAGGTGGGGTGGAGGGGGCAGATGAGGAGACAGCGCGGCACTGCGAGAGCCACCCGCCACCGAGAGGTGGGGTGGAGGGGGTAGATTAGGAATGAGGAGTACCCGGACTGCGAGGGCCACTCGCCACCGAGAGGTGGGGTGGAGGGGGCAGATGAGGAGACAGCGCGGTACTGCCGGACTGCGAGGGCCACTCGCCACCGAGAGGTGGGGTGGAGGGGGCAGATGAGGAGACAGCGCGGTACTGCCGGACTGCGAGGACCACTCGCCACGAGGCGGGGTGGGGGCAGATTAGGAGACGCGGTACGCCGGGCTGCGACTCGCCACGGAGAGGTGGGGTGGAGGGGGCAGATGAGGAGACAGCGCGGTACTGCCGGACTGCGAGAGCCACTCGCCACCGAGAGGCGGGAGCGGAGGCTGATAAGGGACAGAGGAGAGGCGAGGAAGCCTACCGCAGCGGCTGGGCGATCGACCGATGCCAGCCAAAGCATACAGTCAAGGACTAAGAAACACACCGCACCATCCCAACGACGAAGAGAGAAGCCTTCAATGCGATTTATGACATTAACCCTTGCCTGTAGCAACCAGCTCGATTGTGAGTGGCACCGGGGAAAGATCTTCATCCCTCAATCGAACGGCTGTTAGCTTTGGTCCCAATTGCCATTGCTGTTGGTCCGGGACGATTGGCGTGAGAGATTGGGGCCGCTGTATAATCAAAGGAGTCGACGCGTCGTAAAGCCAATACCCAGGCAGCCAACTGACAGTACGAGGCCAGACTGAACTGAGCTGGCACACAGGCGCCGTTGTGCTATTGCTTTTTCATGGTACTCAACTTCCATTGACGATAGTGACATGCCTTTTCAAAACGTGTGGTCTAACTCACAATTCATCTGCGTTCCGTCACCACCTAGCAGTTGGGGGCGGACGTGGGGATGGGGCTTTTTGGTCGACTTCATGTTATACCTTACATTGGGATAATGCTAAGCTCCGAAATGTTAGGACATTCCCATCCCTGCGACAAAGTCCTACATCACCTACACGCATGCCATGGGTGATTCTAGATGATGAGTGGAGGTGAGCACTAAGGTTCCTCCGTGATTAACCCTCGCCCATATAAACGACCCCCCTAAGGTTTTTGTGCATTCCTTCGAAACTGATGAACGGATCGCTCTGAGATTTTCAGTACCTTTTGTGGCAACCTTTTGACGACTTTTGGTAAACTTTTTTTGGGGGGAAGTCATGTCAGGTCATGGAGTTACGAGGTCATAAAGGGGAGCACCTCCGACCAGTTTTCAACAAATACGTGATCATCGCAACTAAACATGACATTGCTGCCTACATCGACTGGTAATTATGGACATATAATGAAAAATACAGATGCCCGGATGGGTTCCCATTGAAAAATGATGTTCCAAAAATATGTGGCCTCGGTTGAGCTCGGTTGACCTCGTTTAACCTTTCGACCATTTTGTAGCTGACCTACGACAATTGTTCGTGCTGAATTCGAGTTCACAATCCATTTTTACCCTAGGGAACTTTAAACTTCGAAATTGGAACCACTTTTCAAAAAGTTGGATATTTGGGGTCACAGCTTTCACCTCATTTGGTGCATGACATATTGGTTCGATCACATCGTGTGACATGTCGTTATGTTCGCAAGGTCCCAATAAACATATTTCCGGCCATTTCGTGCATCTTTAGACAGTAGTTTCGATGTAACTGACGGTTTTCTTAGGAAAATACAAAAAAAATCAATCTTAGACATTTGACCTGCCCTGGAAGGCCATCCATTCACCTTAGAAGGTCATACTAAATTCCAATCGCGATCTAAAACTTTGGCCTGATCCATAACTTTGGTGTCTGGTTCGTTTTCGTAACATGCACGGTTTCGAATCGCCAGGAGGGTGGTACCCCCTCCCCTTATACGACCGAAGGTGGTAAAATGCCGAATACTGGCGAGGATTAAAGAACGGGTCGTCTTGGTTGGAGAACGTCATCCGTATATGCAGAATCAACGCCACATTGAAAGGTCTGATTGCACACTGGTCTGAAATCTTCAGCCAAATGCACACAATTTTCTCCTCCGGTAGGCCCCGAGGCTCCGCCACAAACATTTTTAGCGAAAGACATCAATCTGAGAGGAACTTGCGCGCACTGGGTCGGTCGGAGTGCACTTCTTGCTTAAAAACTGTTCCCGATCAGTGACGTATCAGAGGGGTCATAGCGTGCCTTGGGTGCCTCGACTCAGCTCAGCACGATGGGACTGACCTCGGGCTGACACTGCGGCAGCAATGCAGGCAATGGCTAACATTGTGTCGATATTCCACCTGACCACGAGCACACAGCTGATGCTAGCACAAAGACCACCGCCTGTTCACTAGGTACAACAAAAACAAGCTTTCTATGCAGTGAGTCTGAATCATGTCGCAAGCTAATCAAGGTGATTTGTGCGGCATGATGTTTAGTGAGACATGCACAGCTGAAAAGGGTCTGCCAAGTCCAACAGAGGAGATCACCGCCCACGAGGAAAATGTGCCGCAGAGCAAAAGCGCTGAGATTAGCGCTTCCACCCAACCCAGTTCATACTTCGAAATCTACCAACCCCGGCATAGTCGCCTATTTCCGTCAGCCACGATAGACCGTCAAATATCGACAAACCTAGTCGCCTATTTCGCGTCTCCAGTTTTTTCAGTAGTCGTCCAGTCTCCCCTTGACCCATATCTGCCAAGATCATATCCAAAGCTGCTCGGTGCAGGTCGAGAGCTGCTCTGCCCTTGCATCGCTGCAGTTGCAGCTCGTGTTGTCACCTCTTGGCATCTGTGGATGCTTGATATTTGCAACTGATCATTCTCCCACGTCCCATCTGCAGCTGGTCCATGCCCCCGTTGTATCTGGATGTGATTTATGGATCGCCTTCCCATCGCCGACTGATTTATTTTCTCGCCTCCACCTACCACCTGGCTCGGCCTGCCGCCCCATAACCGCCGACACTGTCGACTCTCGTCGATATAGCGACAGGGTGTCTCCTCCACCCGCCCCGCCACTGCCGACTCCGTCGATTCTCGTCAGGGCGTCTCCTCCCGCCATCCCGCCACCGCCGACACTGACGACTCTCGTCGATAGCGACAGGGCGTCTCCTCCCGCCACCCCGCCACCGCCGACACTGTCGACTCTCGTCGATAGCGACAGGGCGTCTCCTCCCGCCACCCCGCCACCGCCGACACCGTCGACTCTCGTCGATAGCGACGGGGCGTCTCCTCCCGCCACCCCGCCACCGCCGACACTGTCGACTCTCGTCGATAGCGACGGGGCGTCTCCTCCCGCCACCCCGCCACCGCCGACACCGTCGACTCGTCGATAGCGACAGGGCGTCTCCTCCCGCCACCCCGCCACCGCCGACACTGTCGACTCTCGTCGATAGCACGGGGCGTCTCCTCCCCCACCCCGCCACCGCCGACACCGTCGACTCTCGTCGATAGCGACGGGGCGTCTCCTCCCCCACCCCGCCACCACCCCCGACACTGACGACTCTCGTCGATAGCGACGGGCGTCTCTCCCGCCACCCGCCACCGCTCACCGTCGACTCCGTCGATAGCGACGGGGCGTCTCCTCCCGCCACCCCGCCACCGCCGACACCGTCGACTCTCGTCGATAGCGACGGGGCGTCTCCTCCCGCCACCCCGCCACCGCCGACACCGTCGACTCTCGTCGATAGCGACGGGGCGTCTCCTCCCGCCACCCCGCCACCGCCGACACTGACGACTCTCGTCGATAGCGACGGGGCGTCTCCTCCCGCCACCCCGCCACCGCCGACACCGTCGACTCTCGTCGAAGCCTCCCCCACCCCGCCACCGCCGACACCGTCGACTCGTCGATAGCGACGGGGCGTCTCCCCCGCCACCCCGCCACCGCCGACACTGTCGACTCTCGTCGATAGCGACAGGGTGTCTCCTCCCGCCACCCCGCCACCGCCGACACTGACGACTCTCGTCGATAGCGACGGGGCGTCTCCTCCCGCCACCCCGCCACCGCCGACACCGTCGACTCTCGTCGATAGCGACGGGGCGTCTCCTCCCGCCACCCCGCCACCGCCGACACTGACGACTCTCGTCGATAGCGACGGGGCGTCTCCTCCCGCCACCCCGCCACCGCCGACACCGTCGACTCTCGTCGATAGCGACGGGGCGTCTCCTCCCGCCACCCCGCCACCGCCGACACCGTCGACTCTCGTCGATAGCGACGGGGCGTCTCCTCCCTCCGTCCCTTCATCGCCGACACTGTCGACTCTCGTCGATAGCGACAGGGTGTCTCCTCCCGCCACCCCGCCACCGCCGACACCGTCGACTCTCGTCGATAGCGACGGGGCGTCTCCTCCCGCCACCCCGCCACCGCCGACACTGCGACTCTCGTCGATAGCGACGGGCGTCTCCTCCCGCCACCCCGCCACCGCCGACACCGTCGACTCCGTCGATAGCACGGGGCGTCTCCTCCCGCCACCCCGCCACCGCCGACACTGTCGACTCTCGTCGATAGCGACGGGGCGTCTCCTCCCGCCACCCCGCCACCGCCGACACTGCGACTCTCGTCGAAGCACGGGCGTCTCCTCCCCACCCCGCCACCGCCGACACCGTCGACTCGTCGATAGCGACGGGGCCCACCCCGCCACCCCACACGCACCCAGGGCGTCCCCCCACCGCCACCGCCGACACCGTCGACTCGTCGATAGCGACGGGCGTCTCCTCCCGCCACCGCCGACACTTCCTCTCCCCGCCACCCGCCGACACCGTCGACTCGTCGATAGCGACGGGCGCCCTCCCGCCACCCCGCCACCGCCGACACCGTCGACTCTCGTCGATAGCGACAGGGCGTCTCCTCCCGCCACCCCGCCACCGCCGACACCGTCGACTCTCGTCGATAGCGACGGGGCGTCTCCTCCCCCCCACCCCGCCACCGCCGACACCGTCGACTCTCGTCCGATAGCGACGGGCGTCTCCTCCCGCCACCCCGCCACCGCCGACACCGTCGACTCTCGTCGATAGCGACAGGGCGTCTCCTCCCCCCACCCCGCCACCGCCGACACCGTCGACTCTCGTCGATAGCGACAGGGCGTCTCCTCCCGCCACCCCGCCACCGCCGACACCGTCGACTCTCGTCGATAGCGACGGGGCGTCTCCTCCCCCACCCCGCCACCGCCGACACTGACGACTCTCGTCGATAGCGACAGGGCGTCTCCTCCCGCCACCCCGCCACCGCCGACACCGTCGACTCTCGTCGATAGCGACGGGGCGTCTCCTCCCGCCACCCCGCCACCGCCGACACCGTCGACTCTGTCGATAGCGACGGGGCGTCTCCTCCCGCCACCCCGCCACCGCCGACACCGTCGACTCTCGTCGATAGCGACGGGGCGTCTCCTCCCACCCCCGCCACCGCCGACACCGTCGACTCTCGTCGATAGCGACGGGGCGTCTCCTCCCCCCACCCCGCCACCGCCGACACTGACGACTCTCGTCGATAGCGACAGGGCGTCTCCTCCCGCCACCCCGCCACCGCCGACACCGTCGACTCTCGTCGATAGCGACGGGGCGTCTCCTCCCGCCACCCCGCCACCGCCGACACCGTCGACTCTCGTCGATAGCGACGGGGCGTCTCCTCCCCCACCCCGCCACCGCCGACACCGTCGACTCTCGTCGATAGCGACGGGGCGTCTCCTCCCGCCACCCCGCCACCGCCGACACCGTCGACTCCGTCGATAGCGACGGGGCGTCTCCTCCCCCCACCCCGCCACCGCCGACACCGTCGACTCTCGTCGATAGCGACGGGCGTTTCCTCCCGCCACCCCGCCACCGCCGACACCGTCGACTCTCGTCGATAGCGACGGGGCGTCTCCTCCCGCCACCCCGCCACCGCCGACACCGTCGACTCTCGTCGATAGCGACGGGGCGTCTCCTCCCGCCACCCCGCCACCGCCGACACCGTCGACTCTCGTCGATAGCGACGGGGCGTCTCCTCCCGCCACCCCGCCACCGCCGACACCGTCGACTCTCGTCGATAGCGACGGGGCGTCTCCTCCCCACCCCGCCACCGCCGACACCGTCGACTCGTCTCGATAGCGACGGGCGTCTCCTCCCGCCACCCCGCCACGCCGACACCGTCGACTCTCGTCGATAGCGACGGGGCGTCTCCTCCCGCCACCCCGCCACCGCCGACACCGTCGACTCTCGTCTCGATAGCGACGGGCGTTTCCTCCCGCCACCCCGCCACCGCCGACACCGTCGACTCTCGTCGATAGCGACGGGGCGTCTCCTCCCGCCACCCCGCCACCGCCGACACCGTCGACTCTCGTCGATAGCGACGGGGCGTCTCCTCCCGCCACCCCGCCACCGCCGACACCGTCGACTCTCGTCGATAGCGACAGGGTGTCTCCTCCCGCCACCCCGCCACCGCTGACACCGTCGACTCTCGTCGATAGCGACAGGGTGTCTCCTCCACCCGCCCCGCCACTGCCGACTCCGTCGACTCTCGTTAGGGCGTCTCCTCCCGCCATCCCGTCACCGCCGACACTGACGACTCTCGTCGATAGCGACGGGGCGTCTCCTCCCGCCACCCCGCCACCGCCGACACTGACGACTCTCGTCGATAGCGACGGGGCGTCTCCTCCCACCACCCCGCCACCGCCGACACCGTCGACTCTCGTCTCGATAGCGACGGGGCGTCTCCTCCCTGCGTCCCTTCATCGCCGATACTGACGACTCTCGTCGATAGCGACGGGGCGTCTCCTCCCACTCCCATTCCCTGCTGCCCGACAGCAGCTGCCGTCTCGAGTATGCAGCACCGCGGAATCGAGCGCTCAGTTCGGCGGGCGGATTGCCTCGGTTGGCTGGCTTATTGCCGCTGGCGCAATCCAATGGCGCTTTCGGCTCAAACACACCCGGTAATAACTGCCGGGTCACGACCCCTGGCACGTCACTGTCCGCCTGCGTCGGCCGCTGCCCACCGCAGCGAGCCGCGTCCGCCAGCCGCCAGCTCTCCAGGCCCTCCGGTGGGTCCGAGGTCAGCGATGCCGTCGATACCAAAACTTAGCTACCGAACTCCATCTGTCAGCAGGACGCCAAGTGGAACGCGAGGCGTCCGCCCGGGTAGCACGAAGAAGCACGAAGCGTGTGCTGCGGCTGCGTGGGCTCGGTCAAGAGGTGGGGGTGGGGGTGGGGGGGGGTCAGGGGGGGAGAAAATGCAGGGAATGCAAGGACGGGTAGCTGCAATAGCTGTTCGGAAGTTCTACTCCTTGCTAGTATACGCCTTACCCAATTCGCCAGCAGGTGGGGGCTTGTTGTTGCAACACAATAGCATTTTCAAACGGAGAGTGATAGCGATATGAAACAAGAAACCAACATATTGCACGTCGCGAAATCCTACGATTGACATTCCATTTTGCTTTCTTCAGTTTATTGGTGAATCCACAGGGTCAGTTTGAAGACGAGTTTTTGCGCATACATCGATCATTTTCCCGCATAGTCATATCTGTGCAAACCCGAATTATGATGCTCACTTAAAATCCTCATCACAGTTTTTCGCGATAGTTTGTGATACAATCAATGTGAGAGATATTACATTTCAACATAGGTCACAAGCGTCAAATGAGGCCGAATGGTTGACCTTGTTTTCTAAACTTCAGAAATAGTGCCATGACACAATGTTCGGGACAAGGCACAATAGTGCCAAGACGCAATGCCATTGTCTTCTGTTACGTTGGAGCACACATGGACTCAAGGCTCAGCTTCAATGTCAAATTAAATTTGGAGTGACTAAGAACAAAAAGGTTTAGCTGTGTCATATATGTCATTGGCCTTGAATGACATTGTGAAAATGAATTACCTAAGTAAGCACGTCAACTGTGCTGCATATATTTTGTGGCAATACTTTTGGCTCTGGCTGACATTCAGATACTGGCATCAGGTTTGTGATCTAACGCGGCTCGAGATGACTACCGGAAACTATCTCGAGAGCGGATATCCGCGACCTTGATCTGAGTGACCCACCTTCCGGAGGAACTGCGGCCCAGAGCACGATGCACGGCGACGAAACCGGACGAGGTCATCCGCTCGGGGAAGTTTGAAGGAGGGCTCATCTGGTGGAGTGGGGGGCTCATCTGCGATGGCACACCCCTTTGAGCAGAACGAGCAGCGGACGAACCTACCACCCGCGTGCAGGGTGGGGAAGTTCCGGCCAGTGGAGAGGCTAGTTTGTTCGCTGCCAGCGGCTGAAGTTGGACGGTTAGCGGCGGAAGTCCACTCCATCTCCACCAAACACTGCTGCTTGACCTGGCGAGCGCGCCTCTCTTCCTCCGTCATTGGGTCGCCACGTTGGACAAAGGCGCTGGTCCAACGCTGGGGACCGGCTACCCTGGTACAGAGACAACTGCAGATGCAGATGCCATGCTCTGTACTGCTGGGTACCGGATGTTGGATCTGTATTGGGAGTCGGGGAGGGGAGATAGATGGAGTTTGATATGGATGAATAGGTAGAAGAGATGACGTTTGTAGACGTGGAAAGGGTGGGTGAGGGATGGAGCTTAGGCACGAAATTGGGCGAGTCGGTAGGGGGGTGGGGGTGGGGTGGGGTGGGGGGCGTGGTGGTTCAGCGTTGTCTTCATTCGCTCCGCAATGTTGCACTCTTGGATGGACATAGGAGTTCGCTCTGGGGAGGAAGGCGCGGCCGACGATTCACAAGTGCACACTGACCTGTTTCCCTGTGAATGAGGTCGACTCTGTCTACTTTCCAAGTATGGTAGTGCGGCGTCCACTTATCATTATCAAGATGTTTCATGTCATATTCGAATTAACTCAATCGGCATGGACTTCAAACTTTAAAGGATATTAGATGACATGATGAGACTATATATGTGTTCCGGTGTTCCAAAAATAAATAGGTGACACATTTGACCAAGCTACCTGATATGAGGCCGTGTTTGTATTATGTTTCCATCATCTCTGATCATTTCCCTACACACTGATATTTCATTCTTGAGCAGAACTTATACGGTTAGTTCATGATAAATGCTTAAATGTGCATAAAAAACGACATTGTGAAGAGGCCTAAACGTAACCTGCCCTAGATCCATGAAATTAACTAACTGGTCCTCGCTTTTTTATTAAACGCCAAGCGCGCTCATCAATCAATTCGGGCGAGGGCGAAGCCCAATCGAGTCTATTCCTTTGTAAATTGTTCAAAGGCTAATTTTGGCGGCCCGGCTCGGTTCAGCTCGGCTCAGCCTCATCGAGTCTGCTCCTTTGTATTTAGTACAAAGGTTCACTTGGGCGGCCCGGCTCGGTTCAGCCTGGCTTAGCCTGATCGAGTCTACTCCCGTTTATATGGTACACAAGTTCACCGAAGTTTTCCGTCTCGATCCAACACTTGATCGCCATGTTTTTGAAATCGTAATAACTCTCTTCTTGTTTTAGAGCTTAGAGTTCCAAGTTTTTCACTCATAGTCCGAGGCTCCATTTTTAAGTTGATTACTTTGTTGTGTTGTTACTTTGCACCTACTGATTTTTGTAGGAAGGCAAGTCAAAATTCGAAGCAATATCTTGAAATGGTTGGGAATTATCCTGGGAAAACTGGGAAGCAAACCGACCCCGCCACTACCTGGATTGACATATTGCATAGCCACCTTGAGGACAGGTAGAAGTGACGTACACAGATGCAATTCACCAGAACACAAGTGAGTCACTCAGCAGTTCATGGCTGACTGGCGGGCATGTTTGCATATCCAGGGAGGGCTTCTCTTATCGAATTACTAGAACTTCGGGCACTGTGGGACCTTCCCTGTCACTCACTCGCTGCACCATGGTGGTGTCCTGCAATAGGTCGTGCCAGGAGGTCTTGTCCGCTACCAGAATGCATGTATTGTTTTTGTGCTCCATGCTGCAGGTGAATGGTGAGACGTCGCGAGAGGACGCTACCAAACTAATGAAATCCGAGCTACCCAGCAGTCAGTATTCGTGTAGCCATGCTATTTTGCACATCAGGTTGTTTCGCTTCAAAATGTGCTTTTCCAATACATGTATATTAAGCTTGCAGTTCACAGCCTCGCCACCAGAGCCGTTTTCCGCCGCCCAACACGAGCCGCGATACCCCACAGCAGTGCAGTGTGTCGGCTCGGCACAGCTGACGCGTCCGCGGCGGACAGAGCGCAACCGGCCGGCGAATGTCAGCCGGCGAATGTCAGCCGGCGAATGTCAGCCGGCGAATGTCAGCCGGCGAATGTCAGCCGGCGAATGTCAGCTGGCGAATGTCAGCCGGCGAATGTCAGCCGGCGAATGTCAGCCGGCGAATGTCAGCCGGCGCCAGCGGCGCTCCAGCCGTCAGCCAGCGGGCGGTGGCAGCCGTCTGTGGTGGAAGCACGGCGACCGCCAGCTGTATCGCCAGCTGTATCGCCAGCTGTACCGCCAGCTGTACCGCCAGCTGTACCGCCAGCTGTACCGCCAGCTGTACCGCCAGCTGTACCGCCGGCTGCATCTCCGACAACTCGCACCAACCCGACCGCTCGACCACGGCGCTCACCGCGCTGAAGAGACGCGCCGCCAGCTGCTCGCGAGCGGCTGCCAGCTTCGCGAGCGGCGTCAGCCTGCAGCAGTGCAGCACCTACAGCACGAGCCACTGCAGCAGCCGACGGTAGCCGGCCAGACAGCGTGCCCTCCCACTCGGAGGCGGCTCTGTCTGGTCCAACTGTTGTTGTTTATCGGGAGGCTGCTCGATTTTCTGTTCTTGTAGCATGTGAGGATGTCGAGATTGGAGCGTTTGTCAGTTCAGGTTCCATTATTATTATTTTTCTCTTCAGCAGTGGCAGGGTGTCATCGGCTAGATATTAGTTGCGTTGAGGAAAAGGCTGTGCTAAATCGGATTATGTGGCATCAGTCATCAGGCAATCAAGAAAGGGGAGTATAGAAACGCTGGCAAACAATAGCAATAGCCCAAGGGATCGGCTGCATACATGTCATGCATTCCATACAGGAACTACAGGACATGCAGACATGCATGCAACACGAAGAAAAAACATTTGGGGGGAGCCCAGCATCACTGCCACCGATTAGGCTTCGCTGGCCACCCAAGACCTAAAAGCCAAGCGATGTCCAGCGGCGTCGAAGACGAGCCGTATGCGAGGGGACGAGTAGTCTAGGGGTAAGTTACCCGTCTCATAATCGAAAGATTGTGGGTTCGAGTCTCACCTGTCTCTACTCTTTGCCCACGCCCAATCGGCGTAATATATTGGCGACGCTACATGACTCGACGGTCGTTGTGTCGTGAAACCAAAAACGAACCAACCGAGCCGTGTGCGACCGAAGACAACCTTGGATGTGTTGATGTATATTTCAGCTAAAGCTTGGTAAAATATCCGTGGGCAGAACATACAAGCTGCTTTGAAAACACCCCGGTGGAAAAAAAACAAGCGCGATCTATGAGGTAGCTGCCCGTCTTTGCAGATTGGGTCGGTCCCGTCTTATAGAAAACTAGCGTGCGTGCGTGCGTGCGTGCGTGCGTGCGTGCGTGCGTGCGTGCGTGCGTGCGTGCGTGCGTGCGTGCGTGCGTGCGTGCGTGCGTGCGTGCGTGCGTGCGTGCGTGCGTGCGTGCGTGCGTGCGTGCGTGCGTGCGTGCGTGCGTGCGTGCGTGCGTGCGTGCGTGCGTGCGTGCGTGCGTGCGTGCGTGCGTGCGTGTGTGCGTGCGTGCGTGTGTGTGTGTGTGTGTGTGTGCGTGCGTGTGTGTGTGTGTGTGTGTGTGTGTGTGTGTGTGTGTGTGTGTGTGTGTGTGTGTGTGTGTGTGTGTGTGTGTGTGTGTGTGTGTGTGTGTGTGTGTGTGTGTGTGTGTGTGTGTGTGTGTGTGTGTGTGTGTGTGTGTGTGTGTGCACTTGTACTTCGTGCAAACCGAGGCCATTTTCTGTTTGCACACCTGACAACCGAGGACGTGAGGTGTATAGCGAGGACATTTTTGACGTCCTCGGTTTTCAAACTTCGTCTGAAGCATTGCCAGATGCTCACCAGTCTCCAGACAGATTTTTTCGCCATCCTCGGTTTTGACCATATATGTGACCGTGTGTGTCCAGCAGGTGTGTGTGTGTGTACTACGTAGACAAAGTGTGAGCAAGCCGAAAGTTACAGTGCAGACGCGTCGCGCTCATGTTTGCAACTTGACACCACTCATGCTTGCAGCCTGGTGCAAGGCACGACGGGCCGGTCGTCGGTAGGCTGCCGAGTTGGCTTCCGCCGACTCGGCTGGCGGCGGGCGGCCGGCGGCCGGCACACGCGTTTGTGGAAACGAATTGGCGCTTCGGTTAGGCCGATTTTTTACTAGTATTGTGGGATAGGACAGGGCTGAGAATTGGAGGTTAGGAGCTGCGACAGGTGTTATGGACATACTTTGCAATTGGTCGTTAGCGCAACAGAGGGTAGGAACACCTCGTGCGCCACATACAGATTTAAGCGAAGTACTTTTTGAAACATCTTTGGGTCTACATCTTAACCCGTCCCGTCTGGGGGGGGGTCTTCAACCGCCCCCCCTCAGGTTTTTCGCGGATAGCGGACGAACGGCGCGCGGCAGCGCGCCCAAATTTGGCATACCTTTTCCCACATCAATTTCACATGCTTATTCAAAACATGTAGGTCAGGTCATCTAGGGTCAACGAGTTAGTCGAGGTCAAGTGAGGTCACCTCCAAAAAAGTTCAACCAGTCGTCACGCTTTAACGGATACAGATATTTCAATGAAACTTTCAGCGTTTGCTTATCTTTATGGATGCAACAAAACGTAGGAGTTGAATTTTTCATTTGTTTCGTTTTTGACTACATATAAATTTTGCGTATTTGCTATATTGTAGTTCAAACACAGGATTCTGACTAAAGTAAGCATTTTCTATTAGTGCGCGTTAACTTCAAACAACATTTCTCGGTCTGCTCTACAGATTGGAAAAGGAAAGTTAAAGACAACTTGAAAATTCCAAAATTTGAAATTTAAAAAACAAAAATTAACTTGGGGGGGGGGGGGGGGCAAAACAATTACATCCCTGGTCGATTTCGTTGTCCTTTTCTCATTCCAAATACATTTTGTTTTTTTTCATACATCCCCCAAAATGAACCCCCCAGAGTAAAAAACATAATGTAAGTCGTGAAAATCTAGCCCCCTTGGTGACGTCACTTATGGGGCAAATTTTTTTCGGGGGTGGACCCAGACCCTACTCGTCGAGCGCTTTCCGATGACACCTCTTTCGTTTTCGTGCGATGCTTATTTTGGATTTTAGAGGGATGATCTTCAACGCCCCCCCCCCGAGACGGGGTGGGAGGATCTGACCGGAATGACGGCGCGGGTTAACCCGCGCTGTCTCAGAGGAGGAGGCGTGTTTTTTTCCATCCCTTAAGGTTTCCCGCGGATAGTAAAAAAAAAAAAAAAAACAGCGCACCGCAGCCCGCCAAAATTCGGCATACCTATTCCCACATCAAGTTGTTATTTTGCGTGGAAATTTTGAAGTCTTTGAAATTCACGGGGCCGAACTAGTCAAGGTCAAGTCAGGTCACCTCCAAAAATGTTCAACTCGTCGTCACACTTTAACGGGTAAAGAAATTTGAATGCACTTTAAGCGTTTAATTTTCTTTATGGACGCAACGTAACGCACCAGAGGTATGGTTGAACTTTCGCCTTTTTATGGCATATTTGTGTAGCATATTTACCTATTTAGCCTAAAATCGAAAATTGTGGCTCAAGTAAGCAATCTGCATGAGGCGACGTTTACCTGAAACAACTTCTCTGGGTATGTTTTATCTATTAGAAACATACAAAAGTATTTAAGAATTGAACTAAAAATTGAACAACATAAAAACAATTGGTATATTTGGGTAGGCGAACATTTTGCACAATGCCAATTTCGTCTTTCTATTCTGATTCCAATTAATTTTTCCCCACGAAATTGAACTCCACAGAACATACATGACGTCAGCCGTGACCACATAAAACCCCTCAGTAGGATGTTGGGGTGGTTTTTAGCCGTACTCGTCGAGCACTTTCCAATGAGACATCTTTCGGTTTCGTGCGACGTTTGGTTTGGAGATTGGAGGGGTATATAATGAATCCCTCCTTAGACGGGGTGTGAGGATCTGACCGGAATGACGGGGAGGGTTAACGTATTGCCTCCGGATGTAATGTTTTATCGTTAAATCCGTCGCACTGACAACGAATGACTTCGTTCAGATTCCTAAACATAAATTATCATCACCATATTACGTTGTTGCGGGAAACCCACTCCAATATTCAAGATGATAAAGTTATGGAAAAAATAATGGGATGAGACATATTCTTCACATATGGTGAAAGGAAACCTGATTCTGATATACTGCCATTCCTTCCATCTTTTCCTGAACTGGTCCGCAAGATGGAAAATGTTCTTGTGGATGCCAAAGGAAACTTATTAGTCGCTAAGTTGACCTTCGAATGTCCTAGAAGAAACCATTGGAGCTGTGCGCTTCAACCCAGCTTTACAATTTGGGTCAAGTCTTCTATTTTACCATCTTTCCCATGTTGGCTGAATGGATTGCTTCCAAATGAATTAAATTGCATGCATATTCGTTCGTCCTCTTCAGGCTGGCATCATCACAAGACCTGTTACTTAGGCTGATCTGCTTTCGCAAGCATTTTTGATCATACATGGGTGAGCCTAGGCCAGGTTAAAAGCGAGCACGAAGGAAAGTTGCCAATATGCCAATAAGCGTACGTAATTTTGTACTGAAGCAACATGTACAATAGCACATTGATGCAGTCCACTTCGTTTACTTTGCCCATGATGCGGCAGGGGTGACGGTTGCATGCCACCGTTTCTTATTTTTGGGGGAGGGAAATCATTACACAAAGGCATTCCGAACTTAGCGTAATTTGGCTTCATGCGCATTAACTTCCGCCCGTGTGGGGGCTGCGAGGGGTCAGGCGGGTGTCAATGCATCCATTTTTTTGCGACTACGGAGGAACGTCGTGGGTTTGGGTACCTCTGCTTGATGGGACCATCTATTGCGGACTTGATCAAATGAAATATGAAAATGCCTGATCATATAACTGCGCTATGACGCCAAAGGCGGAAATATATCCGTTGTTGTTAAGGCAAGTGTGAATTATTGACAATCAACGTCACTTGTTGCCCACACATTAAAAATGTTGGATACGGTGAGATGATAGGCATCTAAGCTCATGTGCATACATCAGCTTGTTTCCAAAGTGATTGAAAGTTGCTGACGTATATGGACCTATGATAATCATTTTCAGCTTCTGAGCTACTCGGGGTTTAGGCCGAGATACATATTTCGGAGTTTCGGTGGCTGGTTGGTTGGTTATTGGAGTATAGGGGCTCATCGACTGCATCGGTCATTCAGCGCCCATATCATCGTCAGTCAAATAGTAAAATGCTAGCAAAACTCAGTCAGAATTGAATATCACGAGGTTAAGTACACATGATACCTTACCATGCTACGATTCTCATTTCGTCCGGTATAAAATCGAGTTAATGAATATATCACAGTGTAAATAAAAGAAAACTTGATTTCTGATAGGAAGCGGAAAAGCCCTCCCGGTTGAACAATTGATGACTTCCCTAAGTGAGAGAGAGAGAGAGAGAGAGAGAGAGGTATGTCCAAAATGACGCCTTCGCTCATGGTTAAGTCGGCTGCAGACAATCAGTACGTGACTGAGAGTTTCGGGGCATTCGGACTTCGGGGGCTTTGCACTGCATGAGTTCAGTATAGTGAACTCCGGCGTAAGCCTATAGCAACTCTTATAATATCTAAATTTAGGTCTATGCATCCCATGAGAACAAAACAATCGGTTCTCTATTCCAAAATGATCAGAGCCAAGTAATTAGGTAGACCAAAAAGCCGCAGCTCAATGAAATAGTTTACGTACACTGATCTTTATTGACGACGTTTTATCTAGAATGGTAGATGCAATCCCTAAATCACCAGGCATCCCCTACATCAGTGAGGGACGCCCCAGTGCCAGTCAGGCTGTCCTCGTTTTCCCGCGAGAGCCTCCTCTGTCAGATGGCTTCCTACGCCGATCACGGGGCCTCCTATGTCCGTCAGAGGCCTTCTGTATTGGTCATGGTAGTCCTTGTGTCTGTGAGGAGCCTTCTGTGTCAGTTACCTCTTGTAACGGAGAGAGTCGTTCCGTGTCGGTATAAGAGTCTCCCGTGTCCCTCAACAACACAATTTTTATGGAGATTAGTGTGAATTTCCAAAAACTGAGTGAAAGTATTCATTGTCAGGGCCATTTGTTTGTCACCTCCTCTTTAATTTTGATGAAGTTGAAGGCGCAGGCACTTCCATTCAGTTCATTCAGTTCCATCAACTTTAACCTCATAATTTACATTGACTGATGTGGCAGGACGCATCATGAGGTGTGGAGATACTGTAGCGGACAAGGAACTTCAGACTTCTGGCGGCGTGGTCACTATTGAGCATACCACGGCATTTGCTAACGTAGGCGAAAGAACGCGAACAACTAACAAGTATACTTCTGAAACGTAACGCAGTGGTGACGACTTCTTTACCATTCCTTGGGCCGACATGATGGATGTGTCTGGCACTTTCAAATGTATGAATCATGATTCCTTGTCAGATGCTGAGGTCACACACCTCGTAATGGACCTGTCCAGGCGAGTGCATGTCAGTACTGTCGTCAGGGATGCATGCATCGGAGGAAGGGGGTCACGGCGGGAGTACCCCTGACACTGCCAAAATATTGTATACACATTTCATACATAATAGCCATGGCTTCGATGAATTCATAAGCACTGCTCCTCGTGTTTGTCAGCAAGCCAGCCTTAAGATGCTGATTCGCCTGTCAAATGCAACGTGGCATTCAGCGGCCAATTCGACGGCCGATTCGGTTAATTCAGTTCTTTATAAATGGAGCTGAACACAACAGGGCAAAGACCACCGCTTTTGGCTGTGTTCGTCGCTACCCGCATCCAGTATCCGTCGTCAGCATGCAATGGTATGGGGAATTTTAAGTTGTTTGGTGAGAGACATCCGTTGCATCTAGTGCTATGGTCCATCGGAGTAGTCGCCGAATAAAGTGAAGGGCTAGGTTTCAAGTCAGTAGACTGACATAAAAGGAGACGGAAAGTTTACTGATGGAGTTTGCGTTACATTTGCATTACATTGCAGTGCATTGCATTTGTCACCTTATCCAGAAATTTTACAGATGTGGTTTACTTCTCTTCAAATATTTACAAACGGAGAATGTTAGCGAAGCAAAAGAAAAGCTAGCGTGGTGCATGTGACCAGCTGTCGCGATTAATACCCATTTGTATACTTCGGGTAACAAATGAATATCTTACATACCTTGGACCTCGCAGTGAAGGGATTAATTAGACCCTCTAAGGTTTTCTGAAATAACTCATAATCCGTCTAAAGAATCACTTCGGTAATTTATCATATAACCCGACAATTGATGAACGTGCATGTCAAATGTTGAGGTGCAGTCCACTAACTTAACGAAGTTTGGGAACGCCAAAATCAGGTGACGTCATCTAGTGCAGTTTTTAAATGTGCATTAAATATATCTCACAAACCGTTTAAGATACAGCAAAAGTTAACCTGTACTGAAGAGATAAATTATTAAGGTAAAGCTAAAAAACAACAAAGTAGCCCATGTGATGTCATCGGGTCAAACGGTAATTTACCTTTGGTATTTTGCACGCAATGTTGTCGCTAATTATTTATTAAAACCTGAATATGGGTACGGAGGGATTATATCCCTCAATGGTGTTCTAGGTTACAGGTCACTCCCCGATTAGGCCACTGATGGATGACCCGATAAGAGTCGAGAATAGAGTTGTTCACTTTTTCTTCCAAACACTGGCATGAGACGTAGCACGAGCACAGCAGGTTCTGGCACCGCACGACACATGGCACAGAAAGCTGGATGATGGCACATAAAAAAGCATGGGGATAAAAAAGGGACCATCTAAACAACGAGGGAAATCATGATTGATGACGAAAGTAAGCAATACCAGAGATGCAAAACATTTCACACACGGACAGCATATCAGTCTCTACGTTTCAAAGTTCTTCCACACATCATTGGTTAAGTCCTTTTTCCTGGTAATCTTGGACAATTCAGTTCAACATCAAGACAATTTTAGATATATGCTTAAATTTTATTACTAGGAGTCCGACACTGGCACGTAAAATTATGGCATTGTACAGCAAAAGGCTCATATTCCCAGGATTACGGGTTGCCGTATCTTGCCACTGCGCCAGAAAGTGGAAACTCTAGTCGAGAGTACGAGCATCGCAAAAATAAGACCCCCTCCCCGCGAGTTACACTAGGAGGCCACATGCTAACCAGTGACGTTTGTTCCGCGGTCACAAAAAAATGGGTGGCAATGTGATACGCTCCTGAACGTGAAAGGGTTAAAGTTAAGCGAACAAAAAGTGTGGTAAGAGCTGAACAATTCCACATGATGCTTCACCATCATCTCACATCCACAAAGAAGGCATTAATCCGCCGCCTTTCCGTATTCTGGCGAGTGAAAATGAAGTGTGTTCAGTGAATAAGTAGTTATATATATATATATATATATGTATTGCTTCAGTAAAATGTTATGCACACCTGTGGCAAGGTAGCTTCATGTCTGACTAAACACGGCCAGAAATGACCCGTTAATTGCATGATAGAAAATATCCGCCTAAGTACGTCGGGATAATACCACGCGCTTTAATAATGTCAGCTTCCAGACGAAAAACGGATATGTATGTAGGTTGTTTTCAGTGAATAGTATGTATATGTATGCAGTGAATAAATGACCACATCTGAAGAACGGGATCCGATCAGGAATCTTTTAAGTAGTCATGTTGGTGTATGCATGGCTTCGGCTATCATGCACTGATTTCGGTTTACACTCAGATCTGAACATGTCCCATCAAAATACACCAGGTTTAATTTCGGCTGGCCATTTTGTCACCATAAACTAAAAATTATTGAAATTCAGAGTATCCTGACCAAATGTCCGCCTAAGCATGGAAGCGAACACAAATACCTGGCTTTCAGTACACATGAATCAGGATGCATGCATCGGTATGCATCACTATGCATGTTGCAACACATAAATATTGCTGAACATGTAACCACTTCTTGATTGCTGAATTAACTGAAGGGAGTTTCGTCGCCGCCAGATATTCCTGGCAATTCTGGGATTTTTTTCATGGCAAACATCCACGAATATTAGTTTACTTAAAATGTGATGCACCTTTGTGATATTCGAATTTGGGCGGCAATTATATGCTTCAGCACTTAAATGCAATAGTTGTGAGATTGAATATCTACATAAGTTACAGTGTACGGACCACAGCCTATGCATACAAAAATTATACTGTCCGCATATGCAATGAGACCTAGATTATGGTGACTTAACAATACCCTTCTCGAAGATGATTTTCATTTGCAGTGTGCGTAGAGATCAAAAATGAATTATGCTAGCGACAGCATAAACGGAACAATGCTTACGATTTGCGTTTTAATTTAGAAATGACCACGAGTGCCATTCGAGTCAGTAGAACCAGAAGCCGTAAAGAAAAGATCGTGAAGAGGAGAAAAGAAAAAAGAACATTACATGACTGCAACAATATTGGATTGACTGCTTTTGTCGTCAGTTCTACCAACTAATATGCAACTACCACCACCAACGACACGCCACCAACGATTCTGCCAACCATACGCAACTATTCGTGATCGAGCAAATGCATTCTAGGAACATTAATCTTTGACCTGCTAGTTATGGTCTAGATTGAGATGGATAAACAGGGTTAGATACCTACAAAATGCTTCTTCGGTATGTGTACCCAATGAAATACTAAGGACACATCAATATTTTGAATACAGAAGACGGGCAGCTAGCTTCCGAAAGCAGACATTTTTTAAATATTACAATGCATTGCTTACTTAACTATATGAGTCAACATGTCATGCAGATCATAGCGACCGGCGAATCAACGATTATCTGGCTTCTATAGATTTTCCCGAATTATACAAAATGGAAAGAACTGTAATTGTCAACAAGTGAAGGCAATCTATATATGCTCTAAGGCATGATGAAGAACAAAGCTCCTTCCGCTTCTGGATTTTGGAAGGAATTTTCCCTTTTCTTCTGGCCAGCATGATCGTAGATTACACAAATGAAGCAAAAGGAAGCGCGGTGTTTTCATATCGCACAGCTGTGGAGTGATAACATGAATAAGAAAGAGGATGATCCGCAGAGTATTAACCCGTCCGTCTCGGGGAGGGGTCTTCAACCGCACCCCCTCAGGTTTTTCACGGATAGTGAACGAACAGCGGGAGGCAGCGCACCCATATTTTTTATGCCTTTTCCCACGTCAATTTGGCATGGGGTTTCAAAATTTTGAAGTCAGTCGTCCAGGGTCAACGAGTTAGTCGACGTCAAGTGAGGTCACCTCCAAAAAAGTTCAACCAGTCGTCACGCTTTAACGGATACAGGTATTTTAATGAAACTTTCAGAGTTTGCTTATCTCTAGGGATGCAACAAAACGTATCTGGATTTTGTTTTTTGTTTTTTGACTACATATACATTTTGCATATTTGCCAATTGCAGTTCAAATAGAAGATTCTGGCTAAAGTAAGCATTTTGATTAGGGCAAGTTGACTTTCAACAACGTTTCTCGGTCTGCTCTACCCATTGAAAAAGGAAAATTAAAGAAAACTTGAAAACTGAAACATCTGCCATTTCAAAAAAAAATTAATTTGCATTTTTTGGGTGCCAGGAAAAATGTATTGCCGTGGTCGATTTCGCCGTCTTTTTCTCATTCTAAGTAAATTTTGTGTGTTCATGTATCCCCCAAAATGAACTCACCAGGGCCAAAAACATAATGTAAGTCGTGAATAGTCATGAAAATCTAGCCCCCTGGTGAAGTCACCTTTGGGGGAAATTCTTTTCAGGGGTGGATCTGGACCCTACTCGTCGAGCGCTTTCCGATGACACCTCTTTCGTTTTCGTGCAACGTTACTATCCGCCCCGCCCCCCGAGACGTGGTGTGAGGATCTGACCGGAGAGACGGCGTGGGTTAAGAATATATAGAGTTGCGTACTAAATAGTTTCTATAATAGTGGCTAAGGCCTTGTCAAATATATTTCGGAGTGTCATGGGAAGTACGTGAATAATGGTCTTTCAAATTAAACGGGCTCAGTTTGAGGAACATTTTTTTGGTTCTAACATGCGAAATCTACCGGATGTTATTAAATACTGCGAACATCATGATTTGGAGAAACAGAAGAAGCCAGGATTGACGCAACCAGCTAAGCCTTTTCGATTTTTTGTATAACACTACACAATGTATTCCAGCTGTGGATACGTTGATTGCTATCTTGAACGTTTGGAGCTGGTTTTCCAACAAAAATGAAATATTTGGGAGAAAATGTATTATCCCATATCAGTTTGTGCAAGACATAATGATATAGGGTGTACTCCCGCCAACGAAATAAAATCACTCATGCATTTAGCGAAGGTCCCTTTACCCATTTAAAACCATACTATTTTCCCAGAGGCTCATCTGATACCAAAATGACGACGATTATACCCAAATTACAAGTAAGTGAGGACATGTTGTGGCATATTTAGCAGCATGGTGCACGGAAGAGGTCATGCAATTCGTAGATTTTACGAGTTAACTTTTCGAGGAAGCGTAGAAAACCACTGTTTATCTTTTACTCATGCTTGTAGTGGAATACTGGCATTGCGTTCATGTAGTGCTCTCTCCGGACCAGGGTGAGGCTCTCGAGAGTCCCGCCCCACCTCCTCAGGTTTTCCCGGGATAGCTGCCGAATGAGGTGACACATTGACACGAAACTGTAGTACGTTCATGTATATCTGATTTTGCGTATCTTGAAACAAATTTGAGGGCAAGATCATCGCCCCTTGACTCCAAACGGGACAAGCACAGAAATGTTCCCAAACATTTAAAGAGCCACCATTCGGAGCAATTACCGCATATCAACGCCAAGCTCAGACCATGCTGTTCTTTCATCAAGGCGTACAACTCTTTGTAATTAGGGGCGCTTGGAATCGTTTGAAGGGGCGCCATTTCCTCGGATGGGAGCCACTGTTTGGGGGCGTGGTGCATTGCAGTCTATCGTGGGTGTTTTTCCCCGGTCAGAGAGTCGTCACACTTCTTTGGATTGGGGGGGGCACATGCCCAAGTGTCCCTCCCTCTATTTAGAACCTCTGGTGCTGAGTAGCCCCATGAAAGTGGGCAGCGTCATCCCGATCGCTCCAATAGCCTGAGCACAGGACGATTTGGCAGTGGGCATGTTGGCGCTAAACCTTTGCTTACTCTTAATTTTAGACACCATGATTTTGCTGACAAACACGCTGGGCTTGGTAATCTGACTTTTCGAGACTCACAAACATTGCTAAATGTGGTGTGTTCTTATAGCAGCACACCAAACTATGGAGGATGCAATATTATCCATAGAAGCCTGTTCAAACCAGACGTTTACCTTTTCTGTGCGTTTCGCGTGCGCCTGAACGAAACAAAATCAGTCAGCTGAGATTCCTTTGCTTAAACGCGAAATTCCTGAAGGTGGTACCTTTGTTTAAAGACTTCGCGTGGCAATGATACACCTACTATGAAACGCATACAAACATCAGCAGAACCCTCTGATTCCATTTGGAATTATCTGAAGAACCCACGTAGAATGCGCCGAAACCGGCATGTCTAAAGAAAATACCAATATTTACGTGCGCAATAAGGTGTCACAATAAGCCGGAAAACCAAACGAAAATTACAACAACCGAGACAAACAACCGGAAAATTAAATCCCTCGGGTTACTTTTTGCTTTGATCATCATTAGCAAGACATATTTTCGCACATAATTATTGTCGATCCGACACACTATAGACGTCGTCACAAATTTCGCTTGCTGCCACTCCACCTTACGAGGGTTATATCCAAGGATCCTGGCTCGTTGCAACTTTTTTTTAATAAGATAGCTAAAGAAATTACCTCCACAGATCATATACATTCACGTTTCATCCCTTTTTTGTATGCCTATACAAGTTGCACGAATTACGATTGCTAAGTTATCCACTTGTTCTTCCACCTTGCGCGATATCGCGAGCAACTTCAGAAAGCATGCCCCAAAGTCGGCACATGCAGTGGGGTTGTGCTGGGGCTCATCCAGTTGCCGACATCCATTGTGCGCAACAGGAAGCATGCCATGGGGACAGCTGTCCGCCTTTAACCCATGACCATTATGCACACGTTTTGTCATGCATAGGGTACGTTGTCACTACCTAGAACGAGGATCTGAAACCAAGCAGATGACGTAACAATTTAAGCCATGGAACGTTCCCAGGTTCGCTAAAAACCGACGAAACTTCGATACACATAATGTGTTAAAGTCGATTCCTCAGCACTCTTGTATAAAACCTGCTACGGGACCACGAGCATTTTTATTTAGAACCCGTAGGCTACGGTAGCAAATAGACTACCTTTGTCGTCACTTCTACATTTTGTTGGATCGACGTGCAATTTTGTATGCATGCTTACGTTAACAAGGGCAATTGAAGGAAGATGCATCCAGAATGATTTTTGTTTGACCACATTTACCTCCGCCCCACCAACACTTTGTTCTCTCAACGTGGGGCCATGTGAGGAGGGTTTTATCAACCAAATTGGGAATCACACTGCATCCATGTGTTGGGCCACACTAAAGGTTTTTTTCTTCTAACTACTCCATCCATGATTTTGGTTGTAGGTTGCAATGAAAATGGGGCGGTTTGGCCCGTCAATTGGTTAGCTGTATCCTCCAGTGAACTGGACCCACCCAAATGTTGGCGTCAGGTTTCCATTGTCAGGTTTTTGTCAAATACCGCATTTTCCCGAAATTGATCAGACCCCATCAAGTAATGGCAGATGGAGCATGGATCCCAAATGCCCCAGAAGTGGCGGCGTCCACGATCAAAGCTAACAATGATGATACAGTTGCACGACCAAATTATAAAACGTCAAGTTCGTTACGAATTCAAATCAAATCCGAATCGAGCAAAGTATATTTTCTACGCTGCTAACAAAAAACCGTATGACATTGACAACTTTTAACTAAACCTTCACTGGACTGATAGCCCTTGCGGTTCGCAGAATTCCCAGAACGGAAACCTGGCTACGCCATTGTGAATAAAGTTCTCTCGGAAAATGACACAAGCAAGTACGGACTTAAGGGCTGAGAAGAGAAGCATGTGGGTGGATGGGTCCTTCGGTATTTTCAGGCTATTTTCAATTAGAAAATGCAGTTATGATCTTAGCATAATATTAACGACATCGTAGGCCTTAGCTCCTCTACCTTGGCATAAATATTATGGCAGCTGCGGGGGAGATCACCCCACAAATTCCACAATAGGAGACAAGAAACTTGACAATTTTCGCCCAAACGCGAACTGAACACAATGACTATTAAGTAGGATACTGTGCCTCGCAATCATTTGTCTCCCCACACCTTTTGGTCTCAAACACAGCATGTTTTTCGATGATAGTGGTCCTACGCTAAGGAAGCCTCCATCAGTGGTACTGGGTTAACCGTCCTGTCTCGGGGTGGGGGGTCTTCAACGGCCTTCACCTGAGGTTTTTCGCGGATAGTGAACGAACGGCACGTGGCAGCGCGCCAAAATTCTGTGTACCTTTTTCCACATCAATTTGGCATGTTATGTCAAAATTTGTAAGTCAGTTCATATAGGGTCAACGAGTTAGTCAAGGTCAAGTGAGGTCACCTAAAAAAAGTTCAATCAGTCGTCACGCTTTAACGGATACAGATATTTTGTTCAAACTTTCAGCATTTTCCTATTTTTATGGGTGCAACAAAAAGTACGAGAGGAATTTCTCATTTTCTGACTACACATAAATTTTCCATATTTGCCTCTTGCACTTCAAATATAATATTCTGGCTAAAGTAAGCATTTTTTATCAAAGTAAGTTGACTTCGAACAACATTTCTCGGTCTTCTCTATCCGCTATAAAAGGAAAA
Organism: Imbricaverruca yamaguchii; assembly: GCA_034440575.1. Classification (NCBI taxonomy): domain Eukaryota; kingdom Metazoa; phylum Arthropoda; class Thecostraca; family Neoverrucidae; genus Imbricaverruca; species Imbricaverruca yamaguchii. The sequence continues at coordinate 24,040 of JAOTOL010001157.1, read as the reverse complement.
TTAAAGAAAACTTTAAAACTCAAAATTTTGAAATTGAAAACAAAATGTGGGGGGGGTAAAAATTGTTATGCCGCTGGTAAGTTTCGCTGTCCTTTTCTGATTCCAAATAATTATTTTTTTCGAATATCCACAGAGCCAAAAACATGTAAGCCGTGAAAAGTCATGACAATCTTCCCCCCCCTAGTTACGTCCTTTTTAGGGGGAAATTGTTTTGTGTGGTGGATCCGGACCCTACTCGTCGAGCGCTTTCCGATGACACCTTTTTCGTTTTCGTGTGACGCCTAGCTTGGATTTTAGAGGGGGTTACTATCCCCCCGAGACGGGGTGTGAGGATCTGACCGTAAAGACGGCGCGGGTTAATTAGACCTCACACATGCGATTATCACCGACTCCCAAAACCGCACAGACGCATCAATTATCACATACCACATACACACTGCTCTCGGATGTCAGAGGGAGTTCTCGTTGCTGACCGCCAGGCGATAGTCCTCGGTATTGACGATAAACATGCATGGTGAACATGAGACGGTACACACAATGTCCTCGGTTTTGCCGATGTCCTCGGTATTCCAAATCACATTGGAAGCCGACGATTGGAAGTTTTCTAAAAAATATACCCTCCATCTTACCCGGCAGATCTTGCTCTATGACAGATAAAAAATTGATGCTTCTCTAGTGAAAACTAAGGGGTGTCCTCGTTAGTGACGGCCAGGCCATAGTCCTCGGTAGTCACGGCAAACACGTATGTGTGTGTGTGTGTGTGTGTGTGTGTGTGTGTGTGTGTGTGTGTGTGTGTGTGTGTGTGTGTGTGTGTGTGTGTGTGTGTGTGTGTGTGTGTGTGTGTGTGTGTGTGTGTGTGTGTGTGTGTGTGTGTGTGTGTGTGTGTGTGTGTGTGTGTGTGTGTGTGTGTGTGTGTGTGTGTGTGTGTGTGTGTGTGTGTGTGTGTGTGTGTGTGTGTGTGTGTGTGTGTGTGTGTGTGTGTGTGTGTGTGTGTGTGTGTGTGTGTGTGTGTGTGTGTGTGTGTGTGTGTGTGTGTGTGTGTGTGTGTGTGTGTGTGTGTGTGCTAGGACAGATGACCCGTTCATCCACCTTGCTGGGCGTTGTCGTCCAGTTTTAATACAGGAAGTTGGCGAGTTGGTGCCACTCGCCGTGTTCCTGAGATCTGGTGTTGCTGTGACATCTTTCTAAGCGCGTTCTTGACGTCTATGCTATGCAAGCCGTTCACTACCAGCAGTTGCTCGCAATATTGGTTCCTATGCATAAGCTCTATAACGCATACGGTAGGATCCGCTCATAGAGGTACAAAATCAAATATTTCATGACTGCAGTGCCGTAACGGTCTGCTCAAATGTTTTAAATTATGTTATATTGCACTATATAAAATTACGCGTAGGATGCAACAGATTTACAAGGTGAAACTAAATGAACTGCATTTTCATCAGGAATGGCATGATTTGTTCACTGATGTCTGACAAGTATTACTCGTGTTCCTTGAATAACACGGGTGTGTGGGTCAGCTACACTAGATGTGAAATAAAATTAGCATGTGTATAGTTGTTCGTGAAGCACCAGGCAGTTAACTGGTGCTCGCCAGGGATTTACGATATGTATGTAAAGTTATTCAAAGCTAGTTGTTTTCCTTACCAGCTTCCACCTTCCACGGAATGTAGAACTTAAGTGAAAGGCAATACCTCAGAGAAATGTTCTTCAATCTCTTGGGAGGATCTCCTAATTGTTGACTTCACTTGTCTGAAGGTGAAAACTATTTGGTTGTCAAAAGACCTACCAGTTTCCATGTTCTCATTGTATGCCTCCCCTTCATCCAATGCTGGCAAATAGGTGGCATTAGTTCATTGAAAAAGTAGCATTGCCATTATTGTAATAATAATGTTCAGATGTAACGAATGTCAACCTAAACATTATGGAACAGTTTTGCAGGAGCTCGGAGAAGTGTTATCTCTGCCATTATGTATTGTTATTTGTTATAGACCTTTATTGATTATGGAAATCACGGAAATAGAAGAAAGCAAACATTTCACCGCTTTTAAAAAAGAAACTAGTCAAAAACTGAAAACTACCGGCCGGCAAAAAAATAACCTCTTGCATGCAAGCCATTTGAGAAAAACTAAGAACAAATACTGAATCACTACAACTATGAGGACATAATTAATAGCGCACAACACGGCTTAAAGCAGAGACTTTCCTACTTCATTAAGCAATTATAATATTTGGAGTTAGGTTACAAATTATCTTGACGCTGGTGTACTGTCGATGTTGCATGTTTATATTACATCAAGGTGCTTGGCAAAGTTCCACACAGAAGACCGGTGCTACGACAAGAAATACGGGATTTCTGGATGGATGTTGAAATGGATTGAGCCATGGACAAGTAGTAGAATACCGGGGGTGGTGCTGAATGACACACCATTCTCTTGGCAGAACGTCTACAATGTAGTTCCTGAAGGATTAGTTCTTGGTCCACCGCTGTTCATTACTTTGATTATTATGGTTCAAGAAGGGGCAAAAGCAAAATTCACAGTTTGCGAATGATGTTAAACTTTTTCGAGCCACTAAGGCATTATTTTTAGTTATTATAGCAGACAATTTTAAAGTCGAAAATCAACATGAGTAAGCAGATAACATAGTTTCAAAATTCCTTGGTGCTATAGGCGAACATGTTAGTTATAAGAAAGGAGCAATGATAAGGAACCTTTATAGCTCACTTGCTACGTTACACATAGATATTGCATTCAAGTACAGAGCCAATGCACTAAGCTCAACTCTCTATTGGAAAGGGTTCAATGAAACGCTACTAAAATGGTAAAGGGGTTGCATAGTAGGAATCATTAAACATATGAAACAGGAGGTTTGAGATCCATTTCCTGTATTATGGCGAAGCATTCCTCATCTAGAACAGCATCATCAGTGGCACGTGATTTTGAGCCGGGAGCGTGTCGATAATGATGCGTAACAACAGGAGACGCACAGCAAGGTTATGGGATGTCATGTGTCTCAGCTTAGGCGTACGTACACCTCATGTGTATGCGTGTATGTATGTGTGTGCGAGTGTGCGTGGGTGTGTGTGTGTGTGCGTGTGTGTGTGTGTGTGTGTGTGTGTACATACGGGCGTGCGTATTCAAGTATAGATGCACCAAAACGATATTTATATCTTCTGGTGTCATTGCGTTGTACAGGCACAAGTGGCCCCCTGCTTTCACAATCTATCGTGGTGATCATGATGATAGTGTGCGTCGGTTTATCTGCCTATATGTCCTTTCGTTTATTTGTCCATCTGTCCATCTGTCCATCTGCTCACCAGCCCATCTGTTCATCTGCCCATCTGTTCACCTTTCCGCCTGGCAACCTATCGCTCTGCCCACCTGTCTGTCAATCACCTGTTCAGCACCTGTCTGTCCAGCAAACCGTTCATTCGTATATCCGTCTGCCCATCTGTCTGTCTGTCTGCCTGCCTGTATGTCTGCCGACTAATCTACCGGTTCACTTATCCACGAATCCACCAATGCATCAATATATATATACACATATATGTATATATATATATATATATATATATGTGTATAAATTAATCAATCCATCTCTTTTGATCTCTCTTCATCTCGCTCAATCTCTCTTCATCTCTCTCCATCTCACTCCATCTCTCTCCATCTCCCTCCCTATATATCTCTCTCCATCTCTCGCCCTATCTCTCTCCCCATCTCTCTCCAAATATCTCTCGTCATCTCTCTCCCCACATCTCTCCCCATATCTTTCCCCTACTTTCTCCTCAAATATCTCCTATCTATCTATCTCTCCCCCATATATATACCTATCTACCTTTGTCCCCATCTACCTATCTCGCTCTACCTCTATACCACTCTCTATCTCTCTCTATCTCTCTCTCTCTATCTCTCTCTATCTTTCTCTCTCTATCTCTCTATCTGTCTCCATCTCGCTATATATATTTATATCTAACTCTCTATCTATCACTCTATCTCTCTTTCTATGTCACTATCCCTCTATTCCTGTATATATATTAACTCTCTATCCTTATCTCCAATTTCTTCATATTTCTATCTCACATTTCTCTATTTATATATTTCTCTATTGATCTATTTCTCTATTTATCTATTTCACTATTTATCTATTTCTCTTTTTATATATTTCTATATCTCTCTGTGTCCCTCTGTCCCTCTATCCCTCTATCCCTCTATCCCTCTATCCCTCTATCCCTCAATCTCTCTATCTCTCTTCCATTTATCTCCCTATCTCTCTAGCTCTCTATATCTCCATCTCTGCATCTCTCTAGCTTTCTATCTCTCTATCTTTCTAGGCCTATGTCTGTCTTTATATCTATCTCTCTCTCTATATATATATCTATCTCTATATATATCTCTCTCTCTTTCTCTCTTCTTCCTCTTCCTCTGTCTCCCACTATCTCCTCTGCGACTATTTTCTCTTGGCTATTTTTGGCTCTTAGCATACATCCAAGCGTGACTTGACTAAACTATTGGCAATGAAAGCTGAGTTCGTGGAAAGTATGGCGCCACCACGTTGGGCTTGCGAGAAGATGATGGAAATAACACCCACGGCAATCTAATATCCAGAGGTCTCCGTTTATCTAATATCGATGAAAGAGCTATACAGGTACCACACTTGAACCAATCTTGTAAGTAGCTATGTATTTAGAGTGTAGTAACACTTCAGTTTGGCACTGATCAAAGTTCCTGTGAAAAGTTTGGCGCGTTGTATAATGTCGGTGTGTGCACTGTGCTGGGGCTGGTGCGCTGTATAATGTCGGTGTGTGTACTGTGCTGGGGCTGGTGCGCTGTATAACGTCGGTGTGTGTACTGTGCTGGGGCTGGTGCGCTGTATAATGTCGGTGTGTGTACTGTGCTGGGGCTGGTGCGCTGTATAATGTCGGTGTGTGTACTGTGCTGGGGCTGGCGCGCTGTATAATGTCGGTGTGTGTACTGTGCTGGGGCTGGCGCGCTGTATAATGTCGGTGTGTGTACTGTACTGGGGCTGGCGCGCTGTATAATGTCGGTGTGTGTACTGTGCTGGGGCTGGTGCGCTGTATAATGTCGGTGTGTGTACTGTGCTGGGGCTGGCGCGCTGTATAATGTCGGTGTGTGTACTGTGCTGGGGCTGGCGCGCTGTATAATGTCGGTGTGTGTACTGTGCTGGGGCTGGCGCGCTGTATAATGTCGGTGTGTGTACTGTGCTGGGGCTGGTGTGCTGTATAATGTCGGTGTGTGTACTGTGCTGGGGCTGGCGCGCTGTATAATGTCGGTGTGTGTACTGTGCTGGGGCTGGCGCGCTGTATAATGTCGGTGTGTGTACTGTGCTGGGGCTGGCGCGCTGTATAATGTCGGTGTGTGTACTGTGCTGGGGCTGGTGTGCTGTATAATGTCGGTGTGTGTACTGTGCTGGGGCTGGTGTGCTGTATAATGTCGGTGTGTGTATGTACTGTGCTGGGGCTGGCGCGCTGTATAATGTCGGTGTGTGTACTGTGCTGGGGCTGGCGCGCTGTATAATGTCGGTGTGTGTACTGTGCTGGGGCTGGCGCGCTGTATAATGTCGGTGTGTGTACTGTGCTGGGGCTGGCGCGCTGTATAATGTCGGTGTGTGTACTGTGCTGGGGCTGGCGCGCTGTATAATGTCGGGGTGGCGCGCTGTATAATTCGCTGTGGCTGGTACTGTGCTGGGGCTGGCGCGCTGTATAATGTCGGTGTGTGTACTGTGCTGGGGCTGGCGCGCTGTATAATGTCGGTGTGTGTACTGTGCTGGGGCTGGTGTGCTGTATGAATGTCGGTGTGTGTACTGTGCTGGGGCTGGCTTTCTGGGGCTGGCGCGCTGTATAATGTCGGTGTGTGTACTGTGCTGGGGCTGGCGCGCTGTATAATGTAGGTGTGTGTACTGTGCTGGGGCTGGTGTGCTGTATAATGTCGGTGTGTGTATGTACTGTGCTGGGGCTGGTGTGCTGTATAATGTCGGTGTGTGTACTGTGCTGGGGCTGGCGCGCTGTATAATGTCGGTGTGTGTACTGTGCTGGGGCTGGCGCGCTGTATAATGTCGGTGTGTGTACTGTGCTGGGGCTGGTGTGCTGTATAATGTCGGTGTGTGTACTGTGCTGGGGCTGGCGCGCTGTATAATGTCGGTGTGTGTACTGTGCTGGGGCTGGCGCGCTGTATAATGTCGGTGTGTGTACTGTGCTGGGGCTGGTGTGCTGTATAATGTCGGTGTGTGTACTGTGCTGGGGCTGGCGCGCTGTATAATGTCGGTGTGTGTACTGTGCTGGGGCTGGCGCGCTGTATAATGTCGGTGTGTGTACTGTGCTGGGGCTGGTGTGCTGTATGACGTCGGTGTGTGTACTGTGCTGGGGCTGGTGTTAATTGTGGGTGTGCTGGGGGTATTGCCGTGTATAATGTCGGTGTGTGGACTGTGCTGGGGCTGGCGCGCTGTATAATGTCGGTGTGTGTACTGTGCTGGGGCTGGTGTGCTGTATGCTGTGTGTGCGTGGTTTGGGGCTGGCGCGCTGTATAATGTCGGTGTGTGTACTGTGCTGGGGCTGGCGCGCTGTATAATGTCGGTGTGTGTACTGTGCTGGGGCTGGCGCGCTGTATAATGTCGGTGTGTGTACTGTGCTGGGGCTGGCGCGCTGTATAATGTCGGTGTGTGTACTGTGCTGGGGCTGGCGCGCTGTATAATGTCGGTGTGTGTACTGTGCTGGGGCTGGTGTGCTGTATGACGTCGGTGTGTGTACTGTGCTGGGGCTGGTGTGCTGTATAATGTCGGTGTGTGTACGGGCGTTGCTGTATAATGTCGGTGTTGTACTGTGCTGGGGCTGGTGTGCTGTATAATGTCGGTGTGTGGACTGTGCTGGGGCTGGCGCGCTGTATAATGTCGGTGTGTGTACTGTGCTGGGGCTGGTGCGCTGTATAATGTCGGTGTGTGTATGTACTGTGCTAGGGCTGGTGTGCCGTATGCTGTCGGTGTGCGGTGCTGCGCTGGGACTGGTGGGCTGTGTGATATCGGTGTACAGCTTTGAACTGTACGGATTTTGTTCGCTTTCCAAGTCGTCCGCTGCTGACAGAGCTGTCATCAAAGGGCGACGTGAAAAACAGTAGCATGTCTAGTAATACACGACACTCCTCACCAGTTCTGCCAGTGAAGTCTCCAGTAATATACGACACTCATCACCATATGTCAGTAGTATATCCAGTAATATACGACACTCTCCACCAGCTGTCAGTAATATCTCCAGTAATATACGACTCTCCTCACTAGCTCTGTCATTAATATCTCTGGTAATTCTCGGCTGTCTTCTCCAACTCTGTCTGTAACACCTCTAGTAATAGACGACTCTCCTCACTAGTAATATCTTAAGAAATATACGGCTCTCCTCACTAGTATTATCTCCAGGAATACACAGCTCTCCTCACTAGTAATATCTCAAGCAGTACACTACTCTCCTTACTAACAATATATCCAGTAATACACTACTCCCCTCACCACCTCTGTCAGTAATATCTCCAGTAATACACTACTCTCCTAACTAACAATATATCCAGTAATACACTACTCCCCTCACCAGCTCTGTAGCTCTGTCAGTAATATCTCCAGTAATATACGACTCTCCTCACTAGTAATATCTCCAGTAATACCCGACTTTCCTCACCAGCTCTGTCAGTAATACATCCAGTAACACACGACACTCCTCACCAGCTATCAGTAATATCTCCAGTAATACACGGCTCTCCTCACTAGTAACATCTTCAGTAATACACGGCTCTCCTTACTAGTAAAATATCCAGTAATACACGACACTCCTCACCAGCTGTCAGTAATATCTCCAGTAATACACGGCTCTCCTCACTAGCAATATCTCCAGTAATACACGGCTCTCCTTACTAGTAAAATATCCAGTAATACACGACACTCCTCACCAGTTCTGCCAGAAATATCTCCATTAATATACTGCTCTCCTCACCAGCTCTGTCAGTAACAACTCCAGTAATACACGATATTCCTTACCAGCTGTGTCCGCGCAGATGGTGGCACCTACATGGCATGAGTTCGCCATCACTATCGCGGTGCGATTATATCAGTGAGCGTTAATTGTTTATGTGTTGTTGTTTGCTGATTGGGTTGTTCCCGACTCGCTTATTGCATGATTACGGCTAATGGCGCCACCCACACTCTTCCGCCGATGGGCCGCGAGATAAGGAAATATCCCGAGTGGTGAATGTGTTGAGCCCGGTATCTTTGGTACCCAGAGCTCAACGCCCTAATCACTCGGCCATCCTCGTCCCTGTGGACGCTGATATCAGAGCTGAATTCAGAGGTGTTGTACAACACTCCTGCGACCCAGTCGAGTGTGTCACGTTCGGCGGCTTACACTGTGTTACGACACTCACACGACCGAGTCGAGTGTCACGTTCGGCGGCTTACACTGTGTTACGACACTCACACGACCGAGTCGAGTGTGTCACGTTCGGCGGCTTACACTGTGTTACGACACTCACACGACCGAGTCGAGTGTGCCATGTTCGGCGGCTTACACTGTGTTACGACACTCACACGACCGAGTCGAGTGTGTCAAGTGTTACACATCCGGCGGCTTACACTGTGTTACGACACTCACACGACCGAGTCGAGTGTGTCATGTTCGGCGGCTTACACTGTGTTACGACACTCACACGACCGAGTCGAGTGTGTCACGTTCGGCGGCTTACACTGTGTTACGACACTCACACGACCGAGTCGAGTGTGTCATGTTCGGCGGCTTACACTGTGTTACGACACCCACACGACCCAGTCGAGTGTGTCACGTTCGGCGGCTTACACTGTGTTACGACACTCACACGACCGAGTCGAGTGTGTCACGTTCGGCGGCTTACACTGTGTTACGACACTCACACGACCGAGTCGAGTGTGTCACGTTCGGCGGCTTACACTGTGTTACGACACTCACACGACCGAGTCGAGTGTGTCACGTTCGGCGGCTTACACTGTGTTACGACACTCACACGACCGAGTCGAGTGTGTCACGTTCGGCGGCTTACACTGTGTTACGACACTCACACGACCGAGTCGAGTGTGTCACGTTCGGCGGCTTACACTGTGTTACGACACTCACACGACCGAGTCGAGTGTGTCACGTTCGGCGGCTTACACTGTGTTACGACACTCACACGACCGAGTCGAGTGTGTCATGTTCGGCGGCTTACACTGTGTTACGACACTCACACGACCGAGTCGAGTGTGTCACGTTCGGCGGCTTACACTGTGCTACGACACTCACACGACCGAGTCGAGTGTGTCACGTTCGGCGGCTTACACTGTGTTACGCACCCACACGACCGAGTCGAGTGTGTCATGTTCGGGCTTACACTGTGTTACGACACTCACACGACCGAGTCGAGTGTGTCACGTTCGGCGGCTTACACTGTGTTACGACACTCACACGACCGAGTCGAGTGTGCCACGTTCGGCGGCTTACACTGTGCTACGACACTCACACGACCGAGTCGAGTGTGTCACGTTCGGCGGCTTATACTGTGTTACGACACTCACACGACCGAGTCGAGTGTGCCACTCTCCACTGTGCTCGCCGAACATCTCACACTCTGGCAAAAGGCCTCCACGTTGTTCACCACCAAATTAAACGTCAAATTCTGTGCCGAATTCGGCACCAACAGGCATAATTTCGCTGAGTGTAGCCACACTTTTATCCGACTGCGTTTGATAACTTGTGAGTTTTGACGCTGTTACCCAGTGGTGTTTTAATTTTACCATGCCGTATTTGAAACGTGAAACGTGGTCATTGCTCGTAGTGTTTCACTGCGACCTCCTCTGGGTCGGAGCTGGGATCCGACATAATTTGTTTTTGAGCCTGTCTGAACCCACGCTGATGGGATGAATTTACTGACCATCGTTGGCTGAAGAAAACATATTAAGGCTACAATTATCATCTAAGCTGTCCATTTATTTCAGAATGTCAACTTTATATATAAATTGATATCATGCTCCACACTATATGATCCTTGAGACCCAAAGGAACACAACTTATGAGATGAATACTTGACACGCGACATTGGGCATACGGTTTCTTGATTTCCCGCAGTTATGTTCGAGCTAACCATGTTCGAGCGGACATGATCGCGAGACCGACGCACACCTCCCACGCCTTGCACACCAAGTTCCGCATGCTAACGCTGCGTCATGCGCAGGGACGTTGTCAACGCAGCATGTTTGGTCCACTAAGTAAATCGCTTGCTAGGCTGCTCCTCATTTCCCCATGATTCCATTGGACATGAAACCCTATGGACATGCCCTTTTAAGTAGTTTTTCTTCCTGCCTAATCCAATGATTGCTCTGCCTCTCTCCAGTGATCGTCACGAAAGTACACCCGTGCCCCTGAATTACAAACGCTAACATTAACCTGATGACTTTGACTGCAAAGAAATAGCTTCACATGCGGCCTGGATCCATTTGGAATGAGGTGCTGTGCGGTTTATTAATTCCTGCAAGGCAACATGACAATGTACAAGTTGGCATGGTTCAGATGCGAGAACATCCCGTGCACCTTTCGTCTTCCATAGCGAGTTCCGCACGACATACGGCGGGACGTTGCCGTTGCTGTATGTTTGCTCCAGCAAGTAGATCTGCTGCTCTCGGTTATCCAGCGCCTTGACAGCGCCTGGCGCTTGCTATCAAAACACAAATGCATGACCACACAGCTGGGCTGATGTTCGTCATATATCGGTGGCATCGCCGACAGTTTCTCTGATTGAGTTTCACGTCTGTCATTCTGGTGTTATTTTGCAAGCTACATCGCTAGAAAGGCTCCAGCCCAACGGTGAATTTCTGCCACCAACTTGACAGGAAGCGGCCGACGGCGAAAGATGAATTTCTTCAATAGTAGCTTCAGACGGTACTGGCTGAAAGCCTTATAGTATGTGCGTACGGGAGGACCTGATACCATGCACTGGGGACGTGGCTCGATCTTATTTCAGTATCATTACTCCGTACTATTTGTGCGATCGAGCTCCTCCGCAAAATACAGACCACGCATCCTAAATTTGAATTATGTGCGCCGAATTGCGAATCATGTTCTGCCACATTCAGAAATCCATGCACTTCCGTGAACATTGGATGCAAGTTTCGGGCTGCCCAGAGAGACAGGGAACTGCCGCGGCGGGTCCAGCAGTTCCCTGTCGTCGGGTAGTGCCCGATCTTGTGCCCACTGTAGGGCAGCCTCATAGCCCGTCTCCTGACCACGCTCGGGCAGCGTCACCAATCGCGCCATATCCAGGTCTTATATCATAACGCTAGAGATTCATCCGTCCTATTTTGCTTTCGCTTCCAACGTTCCGAAGATTCAACATGTTGAACAATGTCACTGCCACCATTTAACAATGTTGAATATGTTGGTTGGAAAGTTTTGATAGCTGGATGATCGATGACAATATATAATGTCGAACATGAGACCTCGATGAAATTCCCTTGTTGTGTTGAAGCTGATACGATAATTGTCTCGATTCAGTGTCATAGAACACCGCACGTATGTGGGAGCTAAAGCTTCAAATTTGCTGCGTGTCGCTGATTTCAACGAAGAAGATGGCGGTGCATGCTTAGAAATTGGTGTGCCAATGACCTGAGGCATTTAAAGAAAATCTGCAATGTCACCATCCGTTATCATCTTCAACGCATTTCTTTCCCGGACAGATACTGCACACGTTGCAACGCTTTCACTTGATAAGCTTTGATACGAGGAGCGCACTTTATTTTGAGGGACTTCTTGTATTGAAAACAGCTGCGCAATGTTCTTCTTTAGTTATACTACGTAGGATGACTTCAAGCAATGTCATTAGTCACAGTGCTTCGTGGACAACCTTGCGCATGCTCGAACTTAGTTGATTTAATTGTCATATAACCAGATACCGATACATGTCTGGTAATGGCCATGTATCGTGTCTAGCAAGGACACATGGGAAAACGTGGACGAAAGGAAAAGAAAAACAACCACGAAAAGAGAAGAATACATGAATCACGAAAATAGAAGTGAGCTCCGCCCCTCATACAGGAATAATTAATCTTCCCCAAGACGCATTAGTAGTCCTACCCTTGAGTGTGTCTTTCCCTGTCATTAAGCCGGAAATGAACACAGTAAACACCAAAACTTGAGACAAAGGAAAGATGACCCGGTGCCCCGCTATGAACATGAACCTGCTGCACCATATCAGGTTATGCCCTTGAAAGCCACTCAGACATCGTTGTCGATACCTCATTTGTCTCCATTTCTAATTCTATGCGCGATGTTTGAAGACAAATTTTTAGGGCACTTATCCATCTTTTTCTGATGCATATTTTCTTCTTAGCAAACACCAGCATTTGCTGATTACATTCCCTTGCATCGAAGGGTGTCACAAGGCTGCACTCAGGGAGACAGTTCATTCCTGTCTTCTCCATAGAAACGAGGAAGTAGAATAACATGCAGAAGTAGTTTGGACTTCCATTAGTGGAAATCAGCGTGTAACAACATCGATTCCCAATTGAAGGGAAGATCTGCAAAAACTGTAGGTATTGGCTTCGAAATACGAACTTGCCGCAGGCACAATATATCATGGTATAATAGATTAATGTATTGACATATTTAAGGTGGATTGGAATGGATAGTAATGCATCAAAACATGAATACATGGGAACAAAGATGCAATGTAATAGTGTTAGTTTGAGCTCCCGTGGGAATAAATTGAATTATTGATTTTCGGGATATCTGAGAAAACCAGAGGCAAGGGGTGATATTCTTCGTGAAAAAAACGGCCTAAAATAAACACTCTGAAGAAAATATATGCCAGGATCAGTGAAGGATACAAAAGATTCACTTGAAGGGCGGGGGAGGGGGACGTTAGTACCGTAGGGCAGAACGAAACTCTGTAATCTCCCGAAAAGCTGTAGGTTTCGGATGCATAAGGGCTCCAGAACTTGCTATTATCATGGCGTCGCCCTAAGGTTGAAATAGGGTGAGAACATTATAATATGCACAAATACAGAAAAGGTGGTGGAAACGTAGGGAAGGGGTGGCAATTGCACTTCGGACACCTTCCTCGGGTTCGCCAATGGCCAGGTATATTCGGCCAATGGCGAAGAGTATATTCGGAGGTGTGACATAAACACGATAATTACACAACTAAAGCGAAACGGCGCCCGGCTGTTGGGTATCGACCAAGGGCAATTAGGAGATGGCGCATGTTTTGCAAAACCGAAATTCTGACAATCGACCTACTAATAAACTGGTTTACTTCCGGTCAATTCGTTTAAATTCACCATAGTAGAAGATTAAAGTCTGCGAATCACATTGTAGGGTTAGTGCAGGGTGCATATCAACAATTTCAATATTGTGTCACACGCACGGCTATGGATGCCATTCAACTGCTCATGCGCTTCATTATGAGTACACTGCCATCAACTGCTCACATGATTCACTATGAGTGCACGAACGCGTCACCCAGTATGACAAAATTAACTCCTTGGTGTGGAGGTAATTTTCCTATAAGTTATATCCCTAGCATTTGCTCATAAGCCTTCAGATAATTTGAAAATTCGTACGTACCTGAACAACCGTCCTGAACAGGCTAACAATGTCTGTCAATATTATATCTATGTCGTATGTAATACCTTGAGTATAAACTTATTCTAGTCATTCTTCAGTCTACTTCAAATCTTCGTCTCTCCACTCTCTCCATTTTTTTTCTTTCTCTCGCTTTCTATCTCCTTGTCTCTTCCTAAGTTGTGGTAACCGATGCTTAATACTCACTGCAGCATAACACATACAACTAATGTGTATTTCATTTAAATACGTGTTACATAGTTGACTAATCGGATTAGCCACATGCCTATGAATAATACAAGAAATAACAACAAGCAAACCGTTGCAGGTTCGTTCAACGACAAATCTTCTGATTTATAATCCTGCTTTAAGAATCTGCATTTCTTCCTCACCTCGGCGTCAGCTTTGGTTGGTATATTTACGGCGGGGCGGTACCCGCCCGCCGACCCGTCAGCTTCTCTCGGTTTATTCACGCCAGGCCGGCGCCCGGCCTTGACCCGCAAGCTGACGAATTCCTCGCGGAACTAGTCGGGGTGTTCGGCGGAAGTGTTCTGGAATCGCTTCATATACCTTGAGCGTGTGGCGCCGACCGGCGCCGGCAGCACGCCATTTCCACCTGATCGCCAGTCTATATATGCTACATTTGCGATATTCGCTGTGAATGACCTCATTCTAGGCAGCTGTATCCGCCGCCTCGTCAAAATCAGCCCCGACGAATATCCCAGCTGATGAGTTGTCGGGCGGAAGTCGACCGACACTCACGATGAGGCACACAGACGCTGCGAGCGCAGTCAGACCCACAGCGTACCGGAGACATCCAGTTGGCTCGAGGCGGGACTTGCCGTCTTATATGCTATCGATTACATCGCCAGTGGCGGCTTGTCTCACGCTGGCGCAGCTGACTGGCTCGCAGCTGTGAGAGACGTTTGACATGACGCGGGACGTCATGTCGGTTCGCCTGCCGTCAATATACCTCCTGGAGGCTCGCTTTCACACATCATCCAGCGTTCCACTGAGGACGTATTTTTGTCAACACGTGGTGCCCAAACCAGCTAATCTCCGCGAAAAACCACTCAGCAGTCTAACCAGCCATTAACGCAGGTCTTAGTAGAAGAGAGCCTCCGTAATTGGCTCTGTATTATGGGCGCAGCGTGGGCTGCGCTGGAGCGTCCGTATCGGCACACAGAAGTAATTGGTCATAAAGTGTATCTGGGTGTGAAATTCCCGGCATAAATCCTGCCCAGCGCGATACCTCTGGCATTCTGAGCCGGCACGCCTGAGCAGCAATATGCAAATTCAGCTTCGGGCAAGGCTGCGGGCAACGCTGCGGACGACGGCAGCAGCGACCTTCGGCGATATCGGCAGCAAACCGGGTAAACAGCCGGCTCATTAGCCCACCAAATTGAATGTCTCGCCGTTTGGATGAGCACCGTCTGGCGAGTGAGATATAATGGCTGCTGACAAAACAGCTGCCAGCTGCTGACGAACTTCTACATATTGCTCGGCCACAGTAGTGCAGTACTGATTCAGGTCTCACGCAAGTGCAAGTGACCAGCGGATCTTCCTCCATACACCCTGGCAGGAATTAGCGGATTAAGCTAAATAATCGGTAACTGACAATTGCACAAAGTCCTCTACACTTGAATCAGAGCCCATTGATTCAATTTGACGTCGGGTTATGAATAACGTCAAAAGTGAGTTAACATGTATTTCGCAGTTTTACGAAGGCTATGAAGTTTTACATTTCACTTCGAAACCAGCAAAGGGCATGGGCTGGTTCAGCTGCCGACTGATACCCCTGACTCTCTTGGTTCTAAATACAGAGTCATGTCATGTCATGTCATCGGGGAATTTGCAGCTCTATTAATATGTATCATGCAGTACGGTGCATGCTACATGCTCACACACCCTTCCCTCCTCTCTCTCCCTCTCACTCTCTAGCTATAGCTCTCTCTTCCCCACTCTTTCTTCTGATCGCACTGATTGATCTTCGCAGCTTCAGGGCGCGGGAAGAACATTGCTTGTTTTTATCTCTCTGCGTTCATGTGCACGCCTATCTGTGCGTATGCGTGTGCATGTGTACATATGTGCATGTGAGCGCTCGCGCGCGCGAGCGTGTGTGTGTGTGTGTGTGTGTGTGTGTGTGTGTGTGTGTGTGTGTGTGTGTGTGTGTGTGTGTGTGTGTGTGTGTGTGTGTGTGTGTGTGTGTGTGTGTGTGTGTGTGTGTGTGTGTGTGTGTGTGTGTGTATTTTGGGATAGGTTTGGGAAGGTTAAATTTTTTGGGGGGTTCGGGATGTGGGGGGGGGGGGGTGGTGTTTTTTTTTGTTTTTTTTTTTTCCTCTGTGGGTAAAAAAAAAAATTTTATAAGGTTAATACTATATCTTTTTGTAGGTTAATTAACCCAAAAAGGGGGGCCTCACGAGGACAAAGTACAGTCTTGAACGTAAGTATCGTTGCCCACCACTACACCGAGGTGGAGGGCGCGACGGGATCATGTTTGCAGCGTGGTGTGCGGCTCGATGATGTTTGCAGCTTGCTCCAGCCAGGAGAGGATTTGGACAGAATTCAAAGGTGAGTGCTATTTTGGTGAAGCCAACGTAATTTATCGATGTATTTAGCTTCTGCAATATGCCGGTACATTCCATGATAGTAGCAGCGGCGAAGGTATATTAATTTGTGGCTCCTCAAGCACCTTCGTTTGGCATCTTCCGTTTAGGGAGATTCTTCATGCTTGTGGTTTTTCGTCTGTCGTTCCCTACCTTGATGAGGTAAGAGCGTGAAATTTGATAAACATTCCTGCCTTTCTTTACTCCACGTCGTGCCGACATTTTCGTGTCTTAATCGCATCACAGGCGGCTCCAGGAATCAATTCTGGAAGGCACTTTTTACTTACATTGGAAAGCTGAGGAAGAGGACGTACATCTTAATATTTTCACTGTTCAGGTGAAATAACGTTATAACGTGAAATTAAACTGCTCATACTACCTTCTTGATCTATTGAAATGCTTGTTTTAAGCCTAATATGTCAAGGGCGGATCAAGGGAGGCCAAAATTGGTTCAACAAGTTACTGGTTTTACCAAAGTAGTATTAATTACGCTATCATCGAAGGGATGGCTTTTATTCTACTAATTCACCTACTTTGCATGCCCTTATTCATATGATACCACATAGCCAACGAGCTAACTTGTGTATTATACCATTGGCGAACCCATAGAAGTCAAATGGGTATGGTAAGTTATCTTACCAAAGAATGCAAGCGTTTTAATATCAGAATTGGGTCGCCACAAGTACATATTGATTCTGAGTTTGTACTGAAAGTCAGTGATATGTATCCATAAATTTGCGAGAAAAAAATGTATATGGTAAACTTTCGTAGGTGGGTGTAGGAGATAATGGAGCTATAATGGAGCTGGGGACAATAGCAGCCCATGGAGGGTGACAAGACACTTGGTACCAAATTAACTTAACCCATTTACGGTATGGTTTTGCTAGACCTGAATCTGTAGATTTGGGGAGGGCATTCCAAAACTGTCCCCTTGAGATCTCGGAATCTATTGGGCCGATTTCAAAACTGAATAGTTCAAGCTAATTTTGCCGGTGATATCTATATTTGTATGATGTCGAAATGAGCTTTTTACAATAGCAAAGTCAGGAGGAAAACATGGAGAAAAAGTAAAGCCGTATGGGTCTATATATTCTCAATATTCTCAACTTTTAACATATGACGCTATGGGTTTGCCCTGAATCAATCCATTTCGGCCTACACATTCCCTTCGTGTATTTTCCTCCACCCCCCCCCCCCATCATTTTCAGAAATCAACACGCATGCAAAGTAGTCACCAGGGAATCATATTATGAATGACCCTGATTATAGGCTGATGCAGGAATTCTCAGGTGGGGACGTTTTCCTTGGAGGTGCTTAGTTCGATCTTTTCATTCGGCGGCAAAATTCGTTGGTCGGGCAGCTTGGGGTGGGGGTGGGGGTGATCTCGAGGATTCCGGGGAGTGCCTTTTCGTTTCAATGGGGCGCCTTTTCCTCTGAAAGGGATGTCTTTGGCTGGAAGATACGTTGAGCGTATTTGTGCATGTTCTGAATACTTCTCGTCATCAACTGGATCTGCCATTGGGAACATTTATGGCTCCGTCACTGCTTGTGACGCATTATTACCGTTTGTTCTCCTCCTTCCTCCAAACTTTATAACGGCAACGTAATGATGCCGCTTTCAGAAAACCGGTCGCTTGTTGCCAATTTTGTCTTCCCCTGGATTCGCCTCTGACATGATTTGGCTCAAAATAGGCATTTTTGTAGGTAAACAAGATAATGCGAGCAACTGAATTACAAATTACAATCACCTGAGCAGTAACACGATGATGATATTTAGGCATGCTGTACCTACGTTTTCGCAACAATCCGTCAGATGTGCCTCACAATATTTGCCCTGGTGCCGCCTGTGATGTAGTCACGCGATTAAAATTTTGCGACTATAGAAGAAAGTTAGAAAAAGTCACCGAGTTTCTTCCCCATCACAATTGGGTAGGGGACGGCAGACGAAAAACCAAACCGGGGAAGAGCGAAATCCGCTCTCAGCTACCAGATTGGTGTAACACGCGCACCCGAAAACCTATCTCATAACGCTAACCTGGGTTTGGGGGAGGGGGGGGTCGGTAGGATCAAATGAGGTCGAGATTCTCCGGCGCGTCGAGCCGTTATGCCAGCGAAGCCTTTGTGACCTTGAACACATGACAACTGGGCGGAGGGCCGGTTGGACGACGTTCGGGAGCATTTGTACCTCGCATTCAAGACTGGAAATCTGTGGATCAAACCAGTGGCGGGGTGGTCCAGGTTCTTATTTTCGGGACATATGTTCAAACTACTGAAAATGGAAAGTGAGACACTAACACTTAAACCCAACCATTGCAAAACCAGTGGCCCATCCCATCTCTCTCTGACCGGTATCTCCAGCCATGCCCGCAGCTTTCATAATTACGAGCGATCTCCAAAAGTTTTTTTTGGGCGTAGGATGTACTATCAATTTGTGAGACAATCAAAACAATATCCCTGTTCATGCATGACATCGTCGAAACAGAACAGTAGTGCACGGATTCCGCCTTTTCTCCGGTCATCGTGTTAAAGGGAGAAGAACCCCGTCCTGGACGAGTAATAAGTTTCAGGTCTTAAGATCATTGCAGGAGCGTCTGTGAGGAAGGGGCTTCGAGGGACGAGCAGGCTAGAGCTAGCAGTCAATGGCTTATCCGATAGTGTGGGCAGGGCGGGGCCCACCTCCCACTACACCCTTAGCACCCTAAAATACGATGGATTGAGAAATGTTGGGATTTTAATGACGGAAAACCAGAAATTTACGAAGCGCTTCGCGCGCCGGAAGCGTCCTGTGTTTCATCACATTTTCGGGGTCCCCCCCCGCCCCTTAAGAAGTTTCTGGCCGCACCATTGTTAGCAGTTATTTCTCTCATGATGAGAAAAATAACTGATGTGACTCGAGGGTTACGTATTTGAATGGTGGCTTTTGTAACAATAACTTAGCTAGTCAGACTCGTGCATATTTCTCAAGGGTCTAAGCTAAAGAAGTTGATCCCGTAGGGTCGGATCCAGCGAGGCCAAAGGGAACATGTCCCTTCCCCCATTGGTGAATTTAGACCAAAAATTTGCACCAAAATGAAATTTTTTGTAACTCTAAGGACATTTCCTGATATAGCAGGCCTTAAGCATATGATATATCGGGTCTTAAACAGGGTCGACGCATGTTCATATCCAACGAATATTTTTTTTCCTTCGAAATCGGAAATTATTTACTGCTCCCCAAACCCGGTTTCTGAATGTGAGCGTTTAGCTAGAAGGGGTTCTGGAGTAGAGTAGTAGCGTTAGGCTAGAATCGTTGCGAATTGTAGAGTAGTAGTATTTGTGCTCCATGCAACAGTATGATTCATTGTAGAAGTTAACGATGTAGGCAGTGATATGTCGAAGGAAGCTGTAGAAGCATGCAAGACCCTGAGAGGCAGCATAGTTAACACTCGGAGTAGAAGTATGGTGACATCAATCCTTCAATCCTCCAATTCTCCAATGTTGGGAGGAGTACCGAGTGGTACTCAAGGGCCTGGGCTGTGTATGATTAGATAGCGAGGCTCTGTCTAAAGGGGGTGATATTTGTATACTTGTGCAGATGAATTTTGTGTCAAAGTAGACAGTATATTTCTACCTTGATTTTGTGGCATGTCGATAGTAGATGCCCGCTTTAGGTGGGCTTCCTTTGAACAAAAAGTGAGTAGAGCTGATAAGCAGGAATGCAGACGTAATTTTGTTAAGGGAGACCCAAAATCAAAAAGCATCCATGAAACAGTGGCTGCTTTCGGCGCGCAAAATTCTATTTGACCTTGCGAAGATGTGCAGATTGCTAGCATCTATTGTATTTGTTTGTTACTAAGGACGGCATGGAGCCGGGCATGCACTTGGTTGTGTGTTTACTGCTCAATAGTAGGTGTAAGGAGCTCCTTCGAGGCATTTCCTGGTCATAAGACTAGGCAGGTCATGGTGGTTGGTGGAGAGGGGGGGACGGAAGGATAGGAAAGAAAAGCATAGATTGTCATGCTTTTACACAAATGTCAGAAGTTTTAGAAACAGGATTAGGGAAATCAAATACGTGCCATCTGACGAGCCTTTTCCGTTAAAATGGAGACCAGTCAGATGGCGGGGCGGTACCAACCAATCTCCCTGACATACTTCCAGTTCCTATCAATATGTTATTTCCGTCCGGTGGCGTATTTGAAATTATGCAAAGAGGCTGGGGTGCCAACCAGAATTTTCGAATTGAAGACTGTCGAGTGAGGTTAGTATACACAAATGATGTTAAGGGTTAAAAAATTGCAACATGACCTAACCCAACCTAGCCTAGCATCCCATGTAAGGATTTGTTTTATAAATGGTTAAATAAAAATGCATCGTTCTTAAAAAATATGACATTAAAAACCTAACGCAATGGAACCCTTTTGAAAAGTCCAAACAAATTATATTATTTCCCAACTCCGAAAAAAAAATTACAACCTTACTTAACCTAACCAATCCTAGCCCCTTTCTTTTCTTCACGGAGGTTTAAAATGTATTTTAAAAAACGTGTCTCGTGAATGCCCCAAAGCACAATAATACCAATTGCCCTCCAAAAAGTTTACAATGCTCAAGGGAACTTCTCCTTCATACTTCAAGGGCATCTGGAAATTTGAAACAAAAATAGTAGGCAAAAGTATATAGGTATTTAACAAGGGGTATTATTTTTTCAGTCACCCATTCCCACCTCGAGAAGTATTCTGGGGAGACATCTGCACTCCAATTATGGAACTTTCCACATTTTCAGGAATTATTCCGAGGCTAACTTGACCCCTTACGCCGGACCCCCTCCCTAACAACGGCCCCGTGCGCCGTGCTTGCCACTTCTGAATGCACTATATGCATGTCCTTGCCGTGACCGTTTCGGTGCGTCGATTCTTCTGGAAAAAGAACAACAAACGTTCTGCTATTCATAATTCAGGCTTCCGCTACGTTCAGCCCACCTCCGATGTAGGCTATGGCCACTGACGGTGGCACTAATACCTATATAGTAAACCGACGTACTCTGGATTCGACAGACAACCAGCCAAGCCATTAATAATATTAGTTGCTTTGTTGGCTCAGGCAGACCAGCATCCCCTTCAATTTCCCACAAGCAACCCACTCGTCGCCCCACCGCTCGGGGTCATGGGTCAGGGCTCTGCAGACGACACCTAACACATTAGCACCACCAGTACAACCCTGCTCAGCCTGCGGTGGCCCAATGCGACACCCACGGCCGACGCCAGATGCCATATCATCTCATAAAAGTATGAACCGCGGGTCTCCTATGTCAGTGTTTCGCAGCACAGGGAGTCACTGGACTCAAAGACCCCACATTAAATTTTGAGAAAAAACATACTTAATGGCATGATCATCTCATAAATACATGATTTTGCAATAGCTTCACAACGAAGGAAACAATTTCGTTAGTCAAGCATACACACCTGGTTTAAAATAATCCACCGAAATATAGATATGTCAATTATCAATCGCATATAGTCAATACCAAACACATGGTAAATGAGAGAGCAGTGCTCGGACCGACCGAAAACCTGAAAAATAATGCAATCATGGGTGTGCACTCTCAGTTTATGAAAGCGGCTACAGGCATTGGGATCATAGTGTAGATCCACGGCGCACACTTTCGTACCTTTTTGCTTATTGGGTGGTTCACGACGCACTGTATGCACAATCATGCCTAATAGCGGAACCCACACTGTGTCGCCGGTGGGCCGGGGATTCTGAAATATCCAGAGCGGTGCCAGTGTTGAACCCCGGACCTTTGCATCCAGAGCTCAAATTCGCAATTACTGGGCCATCCCCACACCTTGCACCTGAGACCTGAGACCTGAGACATCCTTCATCCATCTGGGACACCCATCCAAGCTTCGGGCACACTACTTGCAGGACAAAGGGCGCATTCGGCGCCCTGTTAGCCAGTAACTGGCCTTTTGCGCCTAAGGGATGGAGGGGCACGGCCCAACGGCCCCTAAATACGCTAATTTGTGTATGTGTAGCAAAACCGTAATGATTATAGAAGTAAGCTGAAAGGTACAGTGGGATACACTTTCCTATGTCCAAAGGTGCACCGGGTTAGATATTCGTCGCTGCATGATGAAGGATCCGGTGAACATTCTTCAAATTCGTGCCTACAAGGCAAACGTGACATTTGTCGGACTCACTGGATAAGAAAGCACTGGATAGCAAGCTATGGTGTCCATGTGTTGCTGCGTTTTTAATCCTGGGGATAAAGACAACAATACATTCCCTGAGGGGCAGTACATATGACCACCACATGAGCTAGGCGAGGTCAAAGTCGGCAGCGCTTCTCATTTTAGTCTTCTCGTCTAAAATGAGACTTCTTATCAAAGTCTCATTCTAGGGTTATGCTTTCTGAGAGCTGTCAGACCGAGGCATCGAAATACTTACCTGTTTTGCACATTTATGTGCAGATATTTCTCCAACGAAAGCGCAACAATAATCTGGGTCACATCGAGTCAGGTCACGAGATTAGGTGAGAATAAAAATTGGTTATCCATGGAATATGTTGCAGGGTATGTTG
The DNA here is from genome assembly GCA_034440575.1 of Imbricaverruca yamaguchii. NCBI lineage: Eukaryota > Metazoa > Arthropoda > Thecostraca > Neoverrucidae > Imbricaverruca > Imbricaverruca yamaguchii. The sequence goes on along the minus strand of JAOTOL010001157.1, from coordinate 1,263 downwards.
TCTTCTACAAAGGAGCAAAGTTTCACGTCGCTATCAGGTCTGATCACGAGGATATGCTCCATAATAAGGAAGGTGGGAACAGTGAACTAACAAAGAATTGACGTCATATATCTCGCCACTGGCATTTGGTATCTAGAAACTATGGATTATTGCAGCGTGGTCCCTGACTGCAGAACTTTCTAGCTCTAGGATTGTGCCTAACGACAATCCAACTGTTGCAGGTGACTGTGGCTCTCAACGTTGGCACTGATCTGAGGTTCGTGGCGGGGGCGGTGGTGCAGGCGCAGTCAGGCACAGTCGTCGAGTACAATCGACTTGTCCTAACCGTGTGGGACGAATGAGCACGTAGCTGTGCCGGCGCGGCTAGTCTGGCTGACACGTGGTGCGTCTATTTCAACAAGGGCTGTAAACGACTGGTGCGTTCTGGATGTGCTTTATAATACATGAAATATTGCTCCAAGCCGTCTGGCAACCGTGCGTGTGCGCAGGAAGTATATTACTGAATCTTCGAAAAGTGTACCTTCGACGTACCCTTGTGGAGCGCCTAATTGCCTTTTAACCAGAAAATGTCGTTTTCCTCAAAGCTCATCTAATGCGTCGACGGGATGGGTGGACGTTCCCTCTGCATTTCCCCTGCTGCATACCCCTCCACACCTAGCAATCGTTAAATCCAGTGTATATCGGGGAAGGATATCCTGGTGACTGTACCATACTACGCATTGCTATTTACCTGGCCTTCCCTCATCCAGTGATAATGATATGTCCTGTCCTCTACTTCAGCCCTGTTCATTATTCGATACCAACTTTCGGAATGAAACTTTTCAGCTTAGTTCGGAAGCGACGGAATTTCAATTTATCTCTCAGTGTCAAAATCCTAGGTGTCACCATCAGTCCTCATCTACATAAGACAAGCACATCCCCGCAGTCGTTGAACGTTGTCGCATGTTATTAGTCGGCCTGGCTACGATGTGCTACAGGGTGCCCAAAGGCACAACGCGAATGTTCATCGAAGCAAAAATATTTCCGCATGCTCGATACTGCATTGGTGCCTGGAGAAGCTGCCCTGCAGCACAGAAGAACCGAAAGCCATCCATTTTAGTGCTCGTACCGTGAGTGGCTTAGGCCGACGTTAAGCATGTGACTCGGTGTTGCGAGAGTTGGGATGGAGACGAGTTGATAGCGTACGTAAGGCATGTCCTTGCGTTTATGCGCCACTTCCTGACAGCACCAAATGCGCCAGAAATCTGCGTGGAAGGATCGTAG